>SJYW01026255.1:171159-211349 GCA_006410735.1 Raphicerus campestris
GAGTCATCCCCTCGTGGGAACGAGCTCTGCCTCCAGGTAGGTGGAGTGGATTCTGGAATGAGACATTTAACAGCATCCTCAAAGAAAGAGCAGAGACCAATAATGCCTTTTTCTGCTCCAATCTGTCTCAGGGTACAAAAGGGTAGAATGAAACACACTGGCTTGAAACAGTCATTCAGAGGTGAAATCAAACTAGTCTTGGGCTGGAGAGTCAAGATTTTATCTACAGTTATTAACTACGGCAAATAGAACACTTGGATAAGAGTTTTGCAAGTATGATTTTTTTTGAACTTTTATCTTTAAATTTTTCTTGATTGTCTGAATTCTTTTTTAGAGAGCATTATTATCTTTTTAACCAAAAATTATAATAACTTTTCATTAAAAAAAACTGGAAGCAGATGTGCCAATATGCTGTGTTCAGTTCTTGCAATGAGAATACACATAATTGCTATTTTCTTCTTTAAACATGTTTAGAATTTTCTCAAATATTTACCTGAGAGGAAAGAATAGTTAAAATTCCTTTTGTGCCCAGCAGGGTGGGCTGCCTCTCTGAATTCAGGCTTAGGTCCATTGCATTTTACATAATTACTATTTTTTCTGCTTCTTTTTAAATATATAAAGGTATTTTTCTTATCCTGTGAGCACATTTTATATGGCTTTGATAAGGTGACTTTTCTCTGTTATAAACCTATTATATTCTGTTAAATTATATTATGTTCTCATAAAGGGCAGGATTTCTGTAATTCTTGCAGAATGTAATTTTATACCTAATTTTGTCTGTAATAGTTTTTCAAAGACCATTGGATATAAATTTTGGACAACTTCAGCTAGTTTCAAAGGCAGAGAGTTAAATTTGGGAGGGAGAAGAGCTCTTCCTTGAAGACGAACCCATCCAGCTTTTGTGAACAAGCTCCCACGTACAGGCTGGTGAAGGTCAATCTTAATTGTAGGAGGAAGTTGTACAGTGTGTGTCAAATTGCCTCCATGGCACTCCAGGGTTCCAATCTCTTTGGAAAATGGACAGATTCTTATAAAGCTAAACATATACATGTCCTGTGATTTAGACATGACTGCTTTAACTGCTTATCTCAGAAATACAAAAATATATGTACACAAAGGGACTTGTACAAGAGTCCTCTTAACAGCGTAATTCACAACAGTCCCAGATTGGAAGCATGCCAAGCGTCCATCCACAGGGGAGTGGGCGACAGCTTGGGGTGTAGAGCACGGTGAAACACTGCTCAGCAACACCAGGGAACAAGCTGAAGCGCGTGTGAGAGCAGACCGAGTGAAGAACACCAGCCCCGAACAGTGCCTGGGGTACAAACCCGTTATGTGAGGTTTAAGGACAGGCAATTTACTCTAAGAAATCAGGATCGTAATTGTTTTGGGGGATGTGGGTTGACTATAAGAGAGCACAAGGGAAATTTCTGGGCTGGTGGTAATGTCTAAATTTGGGTTGGGGTGGTGATTATCTGAATCAAAACTCATTGAATTTTACATTTAATATCCATATGTTTCATTGCATGTAAATTTTAGTTCAACAATAACAACATCAACAAACCACAGGAACTAACCCTAACTTCTGCGAAGCACACAGCCATGATTCTAGTATGCTGCGCCTTGTATATTTGGCACAAGCTCTGACAGGAGCGGGGCTTCCCAGGTGGCTCATAGTAGGTAAAGAATCCGCCTGCAGTGCAGGAGATGCGGGTTCGATCCCTGGGTCGGGGAGATCCCCTGGAGGAGGAGATGGCAACCCACTCCAGCATTTGTGCCTGGAGAACCCCATGGACAGAGGAGCCTGGCGGGCTACAGCCCGTGGGGTCACAGAGAGTGAGACAGGACTAAAGTGGCTGGGCACGCACGCACGCACTGACAGGAGTGGGTGATGAGACTCATTTTTCATGAGAATCATTACAACTAGAGATTATTGACCCTGTCTTCCTTAGTAACTGAGGGTCCCTATTTGGTCCAAACGCATTTTACTAATTGACAATCATGAAAGAAATAACAAAAGGTGGATCGAGAGAGAGAGAGAGACAGAGATATTGAGATTTTCAGCTTTCCAAGCACTGTCTGCTTCTTTCTCATTGCTATTCCACTGCTGCGTGGTGCAGGGCTGGTATATGGAACAGGCCTCCCAAAGTGTCTGAATGAAAGCGTGGATGGATGAATGAATGGGTGCCTGGATGGATGGGTGGGAAAGGGAAAGAGTAGAGCAGGGCAGATGAGAAGGACGTCAAGAGACAGGAGAGGGGAAGGAGGGAGGGCAGGAAGGGACGCAGGGACGCAAAGTGCGTGCCCTGAGAGGGCCTGCCCAAAGGGGGATGCTGGCTTTGCCGCACTTCTGTTCGCCCTTTCCGGGGGTGTCTGTCCCAGGAGACCAGAGCAGCCCCGGCTGCAGAGCTCGGAAGGGCCGCTGAGAAGCGTCCCCGTGTTTCAGCAACAGCTGATGTGATTACAAAATAGATGCGGCATTGAGACCTCATTCCAGGAAGCAATTCAGGGAAAGCAGACATTTAGATTGACTGTGATCATCACATTCGAGAGCTGGCTTATAATAAATGTCTGTTTTTCTCCCCAAATATGGGGAGCCCGGGCATAAGAAATGCAACCTTAATAACAGAGAGACCAAGCTGTTTGCCCACAAATGGAAACCTCATTACATCGCTGGCTTTTATCATAGGAGGGGGAAAAATGATGTCTGAACAGTTCATTGTCTCATCAACCTCTTCCACCCCAGCCCGAGAGAGAGAAGGACTGGAGAAGACAGGACTCGTAACAGGACGACATCTGTATCCAAGGAGCTCAGTGAGGCAGGCAGAGGACACACGGGGGCGAGCAGCGGTGTCCATGGAGGGTGGGGCCCTGGACCCCGAGAGCCTTCCCTTTGACCGTGACCAGTGACCTTGACCGTGACCTTGGACAAGGCGTTTGACTTCCTGCTACTCCTGCTCTGCGTCTGCACATCAGTTACTTATGAAATGGATACAATTTCTCAAAACTGGCTGTGGAAACAATTTCTGTTAGGGAAATTCAAATTTTCTGCTGGCTTCCAATATATTTGTCAATTGTTTCAGGTTCTTCAATAAACAGAAACGTAAATCCCTGGTGAAGGCACACATGCTCAGTTGTGTCTCACTCTTTTCGACTCCACAGACTATAGCCCGCCAGCTCCTCTGTCCATGGGACTTCCCAGACAAGACTACTGAAGTGGGCAGCCATGCCCTCCTCCAGAGGATCTTCCCCACCCTGAAAAAGGGATTTTAGCTGCTTATAAACCAAAGGAGCAGTTATATAGTGCTTTAGGATCTTCCCCACCCAGGGACCGAATCTTTGTTTCCTACATGACAGACATATTTTTTACCCACTGAGCGACGCAGGAAGCCCTTGAATAAGGTGGCATTATACTTAGTTTGAAATGAACTGGACATGGTCTGGACTCTGTACCCTCCCCCCACCCGCCATTCATAACTGGATTCCCTTGGCTATTCCTGAACCATAGGCAGGCCTCCCCATGCTTGTGGGTACCTTGAATCTAACTTTAAAGAGTTAAATAAAATCTGATTAGAGTTAGTATTTCAACCTGTTGGGCTACAATCAGGTTTTTCATGAATCCTGCTGCTGTTGCTGCTGCTAAGTCGCTTCAGTCGTGTCCGACTCTGTGCAACCCCATAGACGGCAGCCCATGAGGCTCCCCCGTCCCTGGGATTCTCCAGGCAAGAACACTAGAGTGGGTTGCCGTTTCCTTCTCCAATGCATAAAAGTGAAAAGTGAAAGTGAAGCCGCTCACTCATGTCCGACTCTTAGCGACCCCATGGACTGTGGCCCACCAGGCTCCTCCATCCATGGGATTTTCCAGGCAAGAGTGCTGGAGCTGGGTGCCATTGCCTCCTCCGTTCATGATTGCTAGCTGGTAGACTCTCCAGAGCCGCCACGCTCGGGAGCTCCTGGTTGAGCTGTGTCACCACTGGGAAGGTGGCTGAGTGCACCTTTAGCTCGAGCCCCTAGCTCTTCCTGCTCTCCTTGAGTGAGGAATGCCGTTCTTGGCATCCCTGGGCATGATTGGCAGAGAGAGAAAACAACACTTTGAGAAAACAGATAGGGTCAGAGCTCCAGAAACTCTGGCTCGGAGCAGAAATCCATTGAGGATCCTACATCTGGCACTGGTCACCAGGCTGGAAATTTTAACCTAGGCATCTGCAGGACTGTGTAGGTGTATGAGACATAGCCATTCTTCTGAACACCAAAGGGAGCTGTATCCTGACTTTCACAAATGTGGTACCGGGTCTAATGGGAGCGGTGCCACTCCCATTAGAAGTTTTGATTGGCAGTTAGATAAATCGCTGACACAAGGATGGGGAAACAAGTTGTTTTTAATAATACTGGCTTTTTTTTTTTTTTGATAGATGAAGTTTTTCCAAATGTAAGATTCGTATGGGAAAAAGTGAAGAAGATCCTCAGTGGGGAAATGGCTGGGGACAATGACCTTGGGGCACCCAAGTCCTCAGATTTCTCCAGGACAGTTCACCCCAAGAAAGGGATTTTAGCTGCTTATAAACCAAAGGAGCAGTTACATAGTGCTTTAACATTTTAATTTTTTTAGATAAAACTTTTAGGGAGCTGCGCTGTGGCTGGTCTATATATATATGACCAGGGACTAGACTTCATGTATTTACTTGTGATTCGAAAGTTCGTTTGAGGTAACTGCATGGAATTCCCATTCCAAGTGAATTTGTAAATGTAGTCTGAATACTTGAAATAGTTTGCCGCATGAAGAGGTCTGCTGAATGTGAAGCTTTCCATGAGATGGCCGAGCAAACAGACGGGGAAGAATTAAGCAGGGTTCTGCAGTAGCTTTCTGTGGAGCTGCTGAGCAAAATATCGAAGTCGTAATGTTGTGGCTGTCTTTTTCATGCTTGGAAGGGGGAAAAAAAACCCTGTTGAAGTACTGGGACAAGATGAAGAGGAAGAAAGATGGGCAGAGTGAAAAGCAGCTTTATTTTCAGTTTCTCTGTGAGACCACGTAAGCTCGGGGGTCAGAAGCCCTGAAGTCCATTTCGTCTCCAAGGTCTACACTCATTTATCTTGTGTTGGGCTCTAGGAAACTCTAGGACCTACTCCACTTGCGATCAGTTTGATTTAGTAGCTGGGGTTCAAGATATTTTTTCTTTTATAACGTTAAAGAGTGTACTGAACATCGATTGGCTAAAAAAAAAGTCCAATCTTGAGTTAGTTCCCAAAAGGCACAGCTAGAATAAGGTATTAATGGGGATTAATGATGGCATTGTGGTTCGATATTAGCAAAAGTCCAGGGTCAAAAATAAATGTGTACACCTCAAGGGAAGCAGGCAAGTCCAGGCTGGCAACAGTGCAAAGACTGGAATTTTAAAATACCTAACTAGTATATTGACACTTCTTCTTCTCTCTCCTTCCAGATTTTCCTCTTAATGTCACCTTAAAAAAAAAAAAAATTGCAATTGAATCAAGTAACTCCCCAGAGGAGAAAGTTTCCCTCTGACTACGTGTTCCTGCAGTGCTTTGAGTGATGGCTATTTGGGAATAATTCCCATCATGAAAAAAGAGTTTCTATGAATAATCATGTGGTTTATCGTTGCTATGGGTCTTGGTTAATCATTCTGCCTTTTCACTCTATGTCCCAGCACTTGTCAGGATACTGCTTTGTCCTGGGAAAACTGTGAGCAAAGCCTCAGGGGTTTGCTTTCTCCTACAGCCCTATGCTTATTTCATCAGAGACTTTGCTCTACTCTGTTGGCAAGCTCTGCTTACAAGTCTGCCTTTTCTATTAGGCTGTTAGCTCTGTGGAGGCAGAAACTATTTTGTTTACAATTGTAACTAGACTTAAGGGGATGCTAGAGGTAAAGAACCCGCCTGCTACTGCAGGAGATGACGTAAGAGACACTGATTTGATCCTTGGGTTTGGGAAGAGCCCCTGGAGGAGGAAATCACAACTCACTCCAGTATCCTTGCCTGGAAAATCCCATGGACAGAGGCGCCTGGTGGGCTACAGTCCACAGAGCCGCAAAGAGTCGGACATGATGAAACAACTTAGCATGCGTGGAGTCTGAATGCATGAAATCTGTATGCAGGTCAAGAAGCAGCAGTTAAAACTNTGTGGAAAGAAGATGGGTGCTCAGTGCAATCTAAGCACAGATAGTAAATAACTGCGGTCTTTCCGATGATGATGACGATGACAGTGTCAGTCTGGCCTTACCGTGCCTGGATAAAAATCTTTATTGCCTCATATTTATTACCTTGGATGGCGCTTTTAAAAAATCTTGTCTTGGCCGAGGCATGCAGGGTCCTGGACCCTTGTCATGGCACTTTGGGTCTTTTAGCTGTGACATGTAGGATCGAACCCAGGCCCCCTGCACTGGGAGCTGGGAGTCTTAGCCACCGGACCACCAAGGAAGCCCCTGGGAGGTTCCTTGTCATGGGGGCTGACCTACCCACCAGGGGACGTTTAGGAGCATCCCTGGCTTCTACCCTAGAGGTCTCAGGAGTACCTCCCTCACCAGTTGTGACAACCAACAAGGCCTTCTGATATTTCCAAATGCCCCCTAAAGTCTAAGTCACAGCCCCAAGCCCCTGCGAGGCTCAGTCTCCCTGCCTGCAGTGGCCACGGCCCTCTCTGCTGGCCTGCGTGGATGGTCTCCCTTCCGACCTTGTCCAAAACCTGTGCAGCTCCTTTCTGTGCTGAAGAGAGGGTGGAGACAGCATCCTGGGGGGCTGGCCCAGGTCGCATCAGGCCTCTCGGTTCTGACCCTTCCTCCCGCTTCCCGTGCGGCCCGGGGCCCAGTCCTCAACCTCTGCAGGCCTCACTTCATCTTTAAAATGGAATTCTGTCTCTGTCCTCAGATCACCTTTGTTATCCCGGTGGAAGCAAGAACGTCCTTTTCTTCTTCAAAACAGTGTTCTTTTTTCTTCTCTTTTTCCCCTTTATACATTTATCCCCTTTATACATTCCGTATCTTATTTGGTTCTTATTTTGAGTTACTATCGCTCCACTTTGATGTGAAAATGGGAAAAGTTTATGATGGTCTGGACAGCCTTGGGCTACTGGGTTTACCCAGGAGAAAGAAAGTTTAAAACTCCTGTGATCTCATTGTCTGGGGATTGGTCCTGAGATCTGTAACCTTACGTAAGTGAACTTTTATTTAGGCTTTTCTAACTACTGAGTGGGGCATTTCACCAAAGCTACACTGCAGATTGATTCAAGGGAGAAAATTGTTTTTAAGGGACTAGGGAAAAATAGAAGAAATGTGCCCCGAATTACACTTCCTCCTTTAAACTACCTTGCCTGATGCTGTTTGCTTTCCACCTCGTATCTGATGTGACTGTGTCCCCACCAAGACAATAGCCAGGAAATGTGCCAGGAAAATTTCAGAAGAATGTTTAGTGCCATCTGAAAACTTATTTTGCTCATGCCCACTGATAAAGCATTCCATCCTTGGCCCTGAATTACTGAGAAATAACCTGACATGGCCAACCTATAGACAGCTCAAATGGCAAAGAGTCTGCCTGCAATGCAGGAGACCTGGATTCAATCCCTGGGTCAGGAAGAAGACCCTGGAGAAGGAAATGGCAACCTACTGCAGTATTCTTGCCTAGAGAATCCCATGGACAGAGGAGCCTAGCAGTATACAGTCCATAACTTTGCAAAGAGTCGGAAATGGCTGAAGCAACTTACACCCACGCACGACCTGACATGGACTCTGAGCCTGGGTCAGATGATCAAGACAGGTATGCTGTGCCTCTGGACAAGAACTGCAGGGCCCTGAGCGGGGGAGGAAAACAGCCTGCTCCTGAACTGCTGGGCGGGCCCTGGGGCCTGCCTGC
Organism: Raphicerus campestris; assembly: GCA_006410735.1. NCBI lineage: Eukaryota > Metazoa > Chordata > Mammalia > Artiodactyla > Bovidae > Raphicerus > Raphicerus campestris. The sequence continues at coordinate 179,023 of SJYW01026255.1, forward strand.
TTCTGCCCCATGAGTGACTGGATCTGAGAGCAGCTACGGGCAGAGAAGTTCTCCAGGGAAGCTCACTGCCCCTGCCGAGGCCACCACACCTGCAGACGCTGCTCACTTACGCTCTGTGGAAGTCCTAGCTGGTTTGCTCCTTTGAGTTGAGGCTTATTAACAGGAGATCTGTGTCAAAATGCACACAGAACCAGTACATAAGATCCGGAAGACTCTCCGGGGGTCGTGTAGGTAAAGGGGTGAAGGCCCTTGGAAATGATGTCATTCAAGGTCACGTGGCCAGTAAGTGGCTGAAACGGAGTTAGATACTGCCCTTGCTCTCAAGTCATATTAGACCTTAGGGGGCGAGCACCAACACACTCACACGGATAACACAATTCCTCCATCAAGTTATGTAGCTATCTCCAAGCAAAGAAGGGCCAAGGGAATGGGTTCTAGAACAGGTGAAGTTTGAAGTAGGGGATGTGAAGATAGTCATAAATCAGAGACTCCCAAATAGCCAGAGGCATTGAGCCCCTGGGAAGGAGTTCCCGAAGAAGACTAGGTGCCAGATGTGGTTTGATGGTGGCACAGGCGGTTGTGATGCCATGATGGTGGTGATGCTGAAAACAGGGATGATGGTGCTGTGGTTTGGTGATGGGAGGAGTAATTGCTGTAAAGACGTTGATGGTAGGAAAGCACTCAATATTAACTCATTCATTCAACAAATATTTATTAAGAATCTCCAGTCTAGGTTCATTTCGGTTCAGTTCAGTCACTCAGTCTTGTCCAGCTCTTTGTGACCCCATGGTCTGCAGCACACCAGGCTTCCCTGTCCATCACCAACTCCCAGAGTTTAAACTCATGTCCATTGAGTCAGTGATGCCATCCAACCATCTCATCCTCTGTTGTTCCCTTCTCCTCCCACCTTCAATCTTTCTCAGCATCATGGTTTTTTCAAATAAGTTGGTTCTTCGCATCAGGTGGCCAAAGTATTGGAGTTTCAGTTTCAGCATCAGTCCTTCCAATGAATACTCAGGACTGATTTCCTTTAGGATGGACTGATTGGATCTCTTTATTGTCCAAAGGACTCTCAAGAGTCTTCTCCAACACCACAGTTCAAAAGCATCAATTCTTCAGTGTGCAGTTTTCTGTATGGTCCAACTCTCACATCCATACATGACCACTGGAAAAACACATAGCCTTCACTAGATGAACCTTTGTTGGCAAAGTAATGTCTCTGGTTTATAATATGCTGTCTAGGTTGGTCATAGCTTTTCTTCCAACGAGCAAGTGTCTTTTAATTTCATGGCTGCAGTCGCCATCTGCAGTGATTTTGGAGCCCTCCCAAAATAAAGTCTGTCACTTTTTCCATTGTTTCCCCATCTATTTGCCATGAAGTGATGGGACCAGATACCATGATCTTCGTTTTCTGAATGTTGAGTTTTAAGCCAACTTTTTCACTTTCCTCTGACTTTCATCAAGAGGCTCTTTTCTTCTCTGCTTTCTGCCATAAGGGTTGTATCAGCTGCATATCTGAGGTTATGATATTTCTCCCGGCAATCTTGATTGCTTGTGCTTCATCNTTCCTCTGACTTTCATCAAGAGGCTCTTTTCTTCTCTGCTTTCTGCCATAAGGGTTGTATCAGCTGCATATCTGAGGTTATGATATTTCTCCCGGCAATCTTGATTGCTTGTGCTTCATCCAGCCCAGCATTTTGCATGATATACCCTGCATATGAGTTAAATATGCAGCGTGACAATATATAGCCTTGACATACTCTTTTCCGGACTTGGAACCAGTCTTGCTCCATGTCCAGTTTTAACTGCTGCTTCTTGACCTGCATACAGATTTCATGCATTCAGACTCCACGCATGCTAAGTTGTTTCATCATGTCCGACTCTTTGCGGCTCTGTGGACTGTAGCCCACCAGGCGCCTCTGTCCATGGGATTTTCCAGGCAAGGATACTGGAGTGAGTTGTGATTTCCTCCTCCAGGGGATCTTCCCAAACCCAAGGATCAAATCAGTGTCTCTTACGTCATCTCCTGCAGTAGCAGGCGGGTTCTTTACCTCTAGCATCNACGGGAAGCGGGAGGAAGGGTCAGAACCGAGAGGCCTGATGCGACCTGGGCCAGCCCCCCAGGATGCTGTCTCCACCCTCTCTTCAGCACAGAAAGGAGCTGCACAGGTTTTGGACAAGGTCGGAAGGGAGACCATCCACGCAGGCCAGCAGAGAGGGCCGTGGCCACTGCAGGCAGGGAGACTGAGCCTCGCAGGGGCTTGGGGCTGTGACTTAGACTTTAGGGGGCATTTGGAAATATCAGAAGGCCTTGTTGGTTGTCACAACTGGTGAGGGAGGTACTCCTGAGACCTCTAGGGTAGAAGCCAGGGATGCTCCTAAACGTCCCCTGGTGGGTAGGTCAGCCCCCATGACAAGGAACCTCCCAGGGACTTCCTTGGTGGTCCAGTGGCTAAGACTCCCAGCTCCCAGTGCAGGGGGCCTGGGTTCGATCCTACATGTCACAGCTAAAAGACCCAAAGTGCCATGACAAGGGTCCAGGACCCTGCATGCCTCGGCCAAGACAAGATTTTTTAAAAGAGCCATCCAAGGTAATAAATATGAGGCAATAAAGATTTTTATCCAGGCACGGTAAGGCCAGACTGACACTGTCATCGTCATCATCATCGGAAAGACCGCAGTTATTTACTATCTGTGCTTAGATTGCACTGAGCACCCATCTTCTTTCCACAGATTCCTGGCTCGTCCTCAGTGCCAGCCTTGGCTGTGACCTCAGGGAGCAAATCTGTCTCTGGGGCCCCAGGCATCTGCTCTTGCCTCTGTCCTCCGCAGGGGCCCAGCCAGCACCGGGCCGCTCGTCCACTCCTTCCTGGCAAGAGCTGATCCCAGGAAATTTCTGCCTGCCGTCACTTTCATCTTGGCATGAACCGTGGCCAGTGGGTTCTCCCTCTCAGAGAGTTTGCATATCATGATGCATCTGGTTCCAAAATGTGTTTTCTATAAAAAGAATTTCCTGCCTCTGACCAGGCTAGGGAGAGGGTTGAGAAGTTTGAAAGTGACCACACACAGCTCCCTCTGTTCTTCCGGTGGATGGGACCAACTCCCTAGAAAACATCTGCTCAGAAATGGGCCCATCTGCTCGGACCCAGGGTTCTGGCTAAGCTCAAGCAATTTCGCAACACTTTCTTTCTGGGTTCCCTAAATACATCTTCTCTTATTTTAAGGCAAATCTTTACTGAGAAGTTTGAGGGGGTTTTGTTTTATTTATTTATTTTTCTTTCGGTCTTTGCCTAACTTCCCTCAGCAATTTCATGATAGATTTCCAGGGCTTGGGAACAGGAGAGGAGCTCCCGGAGAGACCAGAAAACAATTGATTTCTGGGGAAAGTTTCATGTTTTTTGTTGATTTTTAGAGGCTCAATGCTTTCATTTCTAAAATCACTATAACTGAATGGATTTTGGAGCTCTTCTAAGGATTAAAGGGGATAGTAGATGTAAAATGATTTTGAAAACTATCAAACATCCACTTTGTGGATGTAAACAATGGTGGTGGTGAAAAAAAAGATACTGCCTAGAGTAGGGGGGCAGTATTCTCCCCTAACACCCAAGGCCTCCCCCTCCAGAAAGAAAACCAAACCAAATCCCCAAATAGATCCTGCCTAGTTCTATATCTTATAAGTGGGTTATAGATCTTCAGAATCAGAACTTCATAGGCCTTTCATGATTAGTAAAATTGCAAGGCAATCAGCATTAGGATAGATGTGCTTCACTCAAGACTCAGCTTTCACTTGGCCAGGCGGCGCCTCAGGAAGTACTGGGTTCGCGGCTTCCTGCTCGCCTCCCGCTTGCTTTGCTTGTGTTAGGCAGTGATCTCTACACTCGTAAAAACACACATGATGTGTGAGTAAGCTCGGGCTGGGGAGCATCATTTCAGAGTGCTGAAGGAATTCATTTACATCCAACCACTGCCAGTAACTGCTTCCTTTCTCACTGCAAAACTGTCATGGTAACTTCAAAGAAGAAAAAGGGGCTCTTATCTGTGAATCAGGAAAACCAGTGACAGAAGGTCTCATGTATGCTGTTATAAATAGTTATTAAAAAGAAATTCCTGAATTCTTTAGAATTCATCGTCTTTTCACTTGCATATTTTATGTCACAGACATAAAGTAACAACAACAAAAATAACTGCCTTTAGATGTTCATTTTTACCTTTCCTTCCTCTTTAAGGTCCACTTTTCTTAAATTTACACATAGCCTGGTTGTTAGTTTAGCAATCTTTGTTAAGAGCTAACCAGAAATTGCATTTCCTATTATTTTCAATCTAATATTTTTATACAATTGATATTTGATTTCATTTCACTGAAATCAGACTTAAAGATAGAAGCCTTTCAGAGAGGTATTTTAAAAATAAAACTTGAGGAAACTGGGGGGTTTCCCTGGTGGCTCAGTGGTTAAGATTTAGCCTTCCAGGGCAGGGGGTGTGGACTTAGTCCTCGGTCGGGGAGCTGAGATCTCATGGCCACAGAACGAAAACATAAACCAGAAGCAATAGGGTAATAAATTCAATAAAGGCTTTAAAAAAATGGTCCACATCAAAACGTCTTTAAAGAAGAACTTAAGAAAATTGATAGCAAAAGGAATATTTTTTGCTTAGTCTCTGACNTCATCGGAAAGACCGCAGTTATTTACTATCTGTGCTTAGATTGCACTGAGCACCCATCTTCTTTCCACAGATTCCTGGCTCGTCCTCAGTGCCAGCCTTGGCTGTGACCTCAGGGAGCAAATCTGTCTCTGGGGCCCCAGGCATCTGCTCTTGCCTCTGTCCTCCGCAGGGGCCCAGCCAGCACCGGGCCGCTCGTCCACTCCTTCCTGGCAAGAGCTGATCCCAGGAAATTTCTGCCTGCCGTCACTTTCATCTTGGCATGAACCGTGGCCAGTGGGTTCTCCCTCTCAGAGAGTTTGCATATCATGATGCATCTGGTTCCAAAATGTGTTTTCTATAAAAAGAATTTCCTGCCTCTGACCAGGCTAGGGAGAGGGTTGAGAAGTTTGAAAGTGACCACACACAGCTCCCTCTGTTCTTCCGGTGGATGGGACCAACTCCCTAGAAAACATCTGCTCAGAAATGGGCCCATCTGCTCGGACCCAGGGTTCTGGCTAAGCTCAAGCAATTTCGCAACACTTTCTTTCTGGGTTCCCTAAATACATCTTCTCTTATTTTAAGGCAAATCTTTACTGAGAAGTTTGAGGGGGTTTTGTTTTATTTATTTATTTTTCTTTCGGTCTTTGCCTAACTTCCCTCAGCAATTTCATGATAGATTTCCAGGGCTTGGGAACAGGAGAGGAGCTCCCGGAGAGACCAGAAAACAATTGATTTCTGGGGAAAGTTTCATGTTTTTTGTTGATTTTTAGAGGCTCAATGCTTTCATTTCTAAAATCACTATAACTGAATGGATTTTGGAGCTCTTCTAAGGATTAAAGGGGATAGTAGATGTAAAATGATTTTGAAAACTATCAAACATCCACTTTGTGGATGTAAACAATGGTGGTGGTGAAAAAAAAGATACTGCCTAGAGTAGGGGGGCAGTATTCTCCCCTAACACCCAAGGCCTCCCCCTCCAGAAAGAAAACCAAACCAAATCCCCAAATAGATCCTGCCTAGTTCTATATCTTATAAGTGGGTTATAGATCTTCAGAATCAGAACTTCATAGGCCTTTCATGATTAGTAAAATTGCAAGGCAATCTGCATTAGGATAGATGTGCTTCACTCGAGACTCAGCTTTCACTTGGCCAGGCGGCGCCTCAGGAAGTACTGGGTTCGCGGCTTCCTGCTCGCCTCCCGCTTGCTTTGCTTGTGTTAGGCAGTGATCTCTACACTCGTAAAAACACACATGATGTGTGAGTAAGCTCGGGCTGGGGAGCATCATTTCAGAGTGCTGAAGGAATTCATTTACATCCAACCACTGCCAGTAACTGCTTCCTTTCTCACTGCAAAACTGTCATGGTAACTTCAAAGAAGAAAAAGGGGCTCTTATCTGTGAATCAGGAAAACCAGTGACAGAAGGTCTCATGTATGCTGTTATAAATAGTTATTAAAAAGAAATTCCTGAATTCTTTAGAATTCATCGTCTTTTCACTTGCATATTTTATGTCACAGACATAAAGTAACAACAACAAAAATAACTGCCTTTAGATGTTCATTTTTACCTTTCCTTCCTCTTTAAGGTCCACTTTTCTTAAATTTACACATAGCCTGGTTGTTAGTTTAGCAATCTTTGTTAAGAGCTAACCAGAAATTGCATTTCCTATTATTTTCAATCTAATATTTTTATACAATTGATATTTGATTTCATTTCACTGAAATCAGACTCAAAGATAGAAGCCTTTCAGAGAGGTATTTTAAAAATAAAACTTGAGGAAACTGGGGGGCTGCCCTGGTGGCTCAGTGGTTAAGATTTAGCCTTCCAGGGCAGGGGGTGTGGACTTAGTCCTCGGTCGGGGAGCTGAGATCTCATGGCCACAGAACGAAAACATAAACCAGAAGCAATAGGGTAATAAATTCAATAAAGGCTTTAAAAAAATGGTCCACATCAAAACGTCTTTAAAGAAGAACTTAAGAAAATTGATAGCAAAAGGAGTATTTTTTGCTTAGTCTCTGACTGAATGAAGTATCAATAGCACCTAGCTTAGTGGTTTGTTTTTTTTTTTCAGGAATATTCTGCTTCTATTTGGGCTTTCCAGGTAGCTCAGTGGGTGCAGGAAACACAAGAGACGCAAGTTCGATCCTGGGACGGGAAGATCCCCTGGAGGAGGGCATGGCAACCCACGCCAGTATTCCTGCCTGGAGAATCCCATGGACAGAGGAGCCTGGCGGGCTGCAGTCCATAGTGTCCCAGAGTCGGAAGGACTGAAGCCACTGAGCCCACGTGCACACACCGCTTGTGTTTGCCAGATGTGACTTGCTTTCACGCACCACGGGCAGCGTCTGTGCGTCACACACGTCAGGACAGCCCAGGGCTGCCCAGGACCTAGACAACACTTTAATCCACTGCCCCCCCACCCCTGGACTCCCAGCCTCCTCCCTCAGGAAGCGGTTCCAGGGCAAGGTCTGTGGGTTCTCAAAGACGCTTCAGGATCTCCCGCTGAGGGGAAGGCAGAAAATGCCTAGGTCTGGAGTCAGCAGACCTGGGACCAAGCTGAGGACTGGGGCTTCGTCACTGACAAACTGTCAGCACACTGCTTTCTAACTTGCAAAGTGGCTTGAGTAATGCCAGCCCTTCCCCCCTTATCTCATGTGTTTACTCTGAAGAATCAACACCCATCTCATAAACCGGCAGTATGCAGTCCTATGGCGAGGTATCGTCGGAAGAGAACGGCGCTGGTCATTTATCTCCTCGCTCTTACTGTGGGTGTGAATGGGATGAGTCATGCTTTATAGTGCTTTGTTTTCTTTTGTTTTTGCTGCTCCTTGGTGTTTGATCAATCGATTGATTGATCAATTGATTACAGTTACTGACATTTCGTCAGTTCCCTCTCACTCCCCAGGCAAAGATGCTAAAGAATAAGCGATCTGTACCATCATGTCACCTATTAGCATTTGTCTGAAGCCAAAGCCACACACAGTACTGAGACGAGAATTTAGTTTTGTGGCACATGACAAGCTCAGGGAATTACAGACTCTTTCAAGGAAAAGTTTATTGCATGTAAGTCACCATTTCCACAGCTCTCACTGAGCTGACACCCATATGGAGGCAAATGACGAATCTAATTGATTTCAGTCATCAGCAGTTGCTCTTACCATGGCAGACCCAACACGGCTGACTTTGACGGGATTGCCTCTGCCGGAAAGGTCCATATTCGCTCTGTCCATCACATACAGGCAGGTGTCAAGGATGCTATCCTCAAACTATTTGGGGGAAAAAAATGAGGAACTACTTAATGTCCAATCTGCAAATAAGACCTTCATTCTCTGCCAAAAAATAAAATGAGTCCACAGCCTAATGGTTAGAAATGTGTATTTCCTGTATGGAAATCACTCATGATCTCTAGCGTGAAATATTTAAGATGGAAGGAAGGAGACAGCTTCTTTTATCTTTCAGGAAAATGGATAAGAACTTCAAAGTTAGCTAGAAACGTAAATAGAACTGCTAGCGAGCTGCTGTGCTCACAGGCCATGGACGGGGGCTTCCCTGGCAGCCCAGTGGGTAAAGCTCCTTGCTTCCAGTGTAAAGGGCGCAAGCTCAACCCCTGTGAGGAACTCAGATCTCACATGCCAGGCCGTGGGGGCAAAAAAAAGGGAAAGGGAATCAAGACCTGCCTTGATGTTCTTTAGAAAATTGTAGGGTTAATTGTAGGGTTAATTCAGAGGATCTCTCCTATGTATTGGCTCCTGGGGTATCAGGCAGTGGGATCAACCATTTACCAAAATTAGGTCAGAGTCTCGAGACCTCAAAAGTAACATGAGTTCTTGTGCATCTCAGAAATAAGTGGCTCTCAGGTCCAGCTCGGGGAGGCACCTCAGGTTTGCAGCGAGTGCACCTGGAAGAGCCGGAGACCTCGCGCAGCGAACCTCTGCCTCCGGTTCCCTCTCTCCTGAGACGAGGGGGACTCCAGGGTCAAAGAGAGGTCAGGAAGGTTTAGAGAAAGATTATACTATCAATTACACAGAACACCAGAATTTTCCAAAAAAGGAGCAAAGACAAAAATAGTTTTTAAAATGGTAAAATTGGAGGATGATACCCATACTGCACCTCTTTGTACAGGAAAGTTCCCTGAATACAGAAACCTTGTATGTTATCCACCCAAGTGGTCAGGACAAACACCACTGTCTTGATGGCTGATTGCCATGTCGATTAAAATCCAATTAGAATACCAATTCTGGGTGTACCCTAAACTGACGTGATGGCTGCAGGAACGGGTAATCGCACTAGCTCTCCAGGTGCGTGAAGAACTCATTCCTCTGGTTCCTATGAGGCAGCATCTTTCAGCTGTGTCTGTGGGGCATGAGAGCGGTCAACAGGAATGGTAAAGACATCGTCAGAGAACTAGTTATACTGTCTCATTGCAGACTGCTGGCTTGGCTGGTTGATTGGGCTGAAATACCCAAATTAATGGACTCTGAATGAGAGCAGAGATAAGCGGCAAGTGTGCTCTGGGGTGTCTATCCGTGCTGGCTAAGGGCCCCCATCATGCTTGGTACCCTTTCCCAGGCCTCCTTGCTACCCAACTGTATGAGTTTCTTTTTTTTTTTTTTCCTTGTTAGCTCGCTCTCTCTGTTGTCACACTGGGGATGTAAGTAGAATCACATCTAAAGGTTAGGAATTAGGGACCCAAGGCAAGGACATCAGATAATAAGTGATGGTCACGGTTGTATGTCACTCAGGAAGTGGAGGGCTTGGAACTGGGGAGCCAGGCAAGGATCCCCAAACAGGGAAAGAACACATTGATCCTTAGCCCAGCAGGATGTCAGAAATGCAGGTGGGCAAAGCTGGACAGTGGGCATGTGATTCTCAAGAGTTAGTTAGAACCAACCAGGATGGAGTAGTGGCATGGAAGCAGTCTGCCAAAGCAGGAGACATGGGAGACTCGGGTTTGATCCCTGGATCAGGAGAATCCCCTGGAGCAGCCAATGGCAGGCAGCTATTCTTGCCTGGAGGAGCCTGGTGGGCTACAGTCCATGAGGTCACAAAGAGAAGGACGTGACTGAGCAACAGCAGGAAAGCAGGCTGGATACAGAGTCTGAGCTCCTGGAATTTCACTGTTCTGAAGTGCCAAAGCATTTCTCACTGGAATGCCATGCCAACCACACAGGCTCTGATCTCTGCAACACTGTAATAACCGGAAGTATCTGATTTCAGCTGATAAATTATGCAGGTGTCCTTCTAAGTCTGCACCCAGGCTGTCTTAGAGCCTCAGATCCTGAAAAGCAGGAAATTGTGCTTGTCCAATATTGACACATACCACCCTGCAGTGATACATGGGACTGAAAATATGAGTAAAGATGTCCTTGACAATGACAAATGTTAAGTGGCTCACCTGCCCGTAGCTCCAGCTCCTGCTCTTGATGTCATTGAATTCTCCATAAAAAATAACCCCGATGTCATTCAGGACGTACTCTTCTCTTTCTTTTTCATTATCCAGGTACACAGCATCCTCTGCATTGGAATTTAAACATAATGACTATTAACCAAGCCAGAAAGTTTCTGTACACTTGAGAGTTTATTCTGATCATAAATTGCAATTACTCAACCAAATGGGAAAAAGTCTTTCGTTTCACTAAAAGTAGCTCATTTCACAATATGTAATTTTAATAGTGGTGAACAAAAGTGGCCAAGATCAGTCTGTAAATGATGACATTTGTCATCAAAATGCTGACAAGTTTTGGCTCTCTAAGTTCGAAGTAGCACAATTAAATTGATACGTCTCATGAGACATTTTAGGATTCTGGTGCATCAGTGGTTTCAGAATCAGAATTCTATAATGCAGATACAAATCTGTAACAGATCATCAAAAAACTGATTTCCAAAGTATTAACGTGAAAAGAATTAGAGATGATNAGTTGTAGTGCAGCTGGTCTGCAATTAAGTCACAAATTTAAAGCTACTGCTGCCTTTGTAAGTCAAAATGTAGGTGATTTTGTCCTGGTATATTGTCATCCTATCTGCCACTGGACCTAGAATTCCATGGACCGTCCAGCTACCATTCATGTCTTCACAGTCCACAAATGAAGAATAGGCACTTCAGTGAATGCATCAATTAATCCTGTTGGGAGGTGAAACTCATTCCACCAGAGTTATTTTCTGATTTTTCACTAAAATGATGGTACAGATTGAGGACATATCACTCTGAAACTGGAAAACATTCCCACTTAAGGTTGCAAAGTACCTTACTCAGCTGAGCTCCAGGTCACTACTCATAATTTTATTCACCCATTGGAGAATTTGATTCATTTAAATGTTGGGAGATGGCCATTTTAAACTACTGTTGACTATCTCTATGTGGGAAAGTTACAGAAAGAAAATAAGAAAGAATATATATGAAGGGAGAGGCTGGTTATTTTTCCCATACAGTTGTGCTTTTGATAAATTAATTTTTGCATTCACTGCTTACCCAGTGGCTCAGACTGTAAAGAAACTGCCTGCTATGCAAGAGACCTGGATTCAGTTCCTGAGTTGGGAAGATCCCCTGGAGAAGGGAACGGCTCCCCACTCCAGTATACTTGCCTGGAGAATCCCATAGACAGAGGAGCCTGGAGGGCTACAAAGAGTCAGCCCTGACTGAGCGACTGACACTATGATTTTTCACCAGCAAACATTATTATTAACAGGTTTTCCTATTTCCACTGCCCTTGCAATACTTTGAAGTGTTTCAAACAGAGCGTACTATAATAATCAAAAACTTAAATCCATTATAAGAATATAAAATAAAAGGATTTTAACCAAAAAAAAAAATAGAGCGTAAAAACTCATGATGCGTTTTCTCTTTAAAGAATCTCAGTGTTTTAGTTCTGTTCACTGAAGAGAGCTGGAAAAAACAGCCAATGTGATAGCAGTAAGTGCCCTTGAGCCTGATTATGATCTCCGAGTACCATTTCTCCTCCTTTCCCCTCCCCATTAAAAGGTATCTGGGCTCCTCAAGAAAAATGATTGGAGGTCTGGGTCAGGAAATGTACAAGGCTAGCCCGAAATGCTTCTTCCTGCCAGAAAGCAAGCAGGCTATTGAAGATTCTAGGACTCATGACAAAGAAATCAGAAATCAACTTAAAGAGATTCCCACTGGCCAAGAATGGGACAATTAAAATATCAAGAATAATAGTCACTGCAAAAGATTAGGACACATTAAATATTTTAATATTTATAGTTTCATGGTGATTTAAGAAATGTATTGGTCACTGTTGTAGGGTGCTACAAATCAACCCATATTCTAAGAACTTAGAATAAGGAAAGAGCCACGTATCTAGACTTGCTTACATGAATACTACCTCAAAACACCGAAATCACTGATGCTAATAAATGCAAAATGAGTGGGAGACGAGACTATCACCATTTTGCAGTCCCTAACGAATTGATGGATCTAGGCTAAAATCATTTTTAAAAGGCTAATGGGGAACTTCATAATGGATGGATGAGAGTGATAACCCTGATCCCACTGGTAAATTTTGGAACGTCACAAAAAAATCGACAAGCAGACATTAAGTCTCCTGATGGGATGAATGCGCCAGGAAGCACACAGCATCTGGCTTAAGAAGCTTTCTTCAGTGCTCTCTCCACACCTGCTCCAAAAAGAAAAGGAAATGGTTCACTTATAGGTGAATCTGATTGAGTCTCTAGTCACGTCTGACTTTGCAGCCCCGTGGACTGTAGCCTGCCAGGCTCCTCTGTCCATGGAATGCTACAGGCCAGAATACTGGAGTGGGTAGTTGTTCCCTTCTCCAGGGGATCCTCCCAACCCAGGGATCAAACCCAGGTCTCCCACACTGCAGGCGGATCCTTTGCTGTTTGAGCCACTAGGGAAGCCTCTAAGTAGAACAGCTTCGTAGAAAATACAGGGGTGAGAGAAACACGACACCCATGCAATATTTGCTGTCTTCTGTCCTTTTGGTGATGGCCATTCCAACAGCTGTGAGATAATATCTCATTATGGTTTTAATCTGCATTACTGTAATGACTGTGGTGGTGGTGCTTTAGTTGCTAAGTCTTGTCCTACTCTTTTGCGTCTCCATGGACTGCAGCCCACAAGGCTCCTCTGTCCATAGGATTTCCCAGCAAGAAAATTGGAGTTGGTGGCCATTTGCTCCTCCAAGGGATCGTCCCCACCCAGGGGTTGAACTGGTGTCTCCTGCATCTCCTGTGTTGGCAGGCAAATTCTTTACCACTGAGCCACCAGGGGAGCCCCCTTTATATATATGCATATGTGTATATTTTAAGGAATAGTGTATTCAATTAATAGTCAATTAAATATAAAACTTGGCTTCCCTGGTGGCTCAGATGCTGAAGAGTCTGCCTGCATTTCGAAAGACCTGAGTTCAATCCCTGGGTCGGGAAGAGCCCCAGGATAAGGAAATAGCAACCCACTCCAGTATTCTTGCCTGCAAAAATCCCATGGATGGAGGAGCCTGGCAGGCTACAGTCCATGAGGTCGAAAAGAGTCGGACACGACTGAGTGACTTCACTCACTCTCACAAAAATAAAACTATACAAAATACATTAAGTGGATGGAAGTGCAGCAAACGATAGCAATGATTGGTAAATCTCTGAGTTCTTTTCATGCTTTCATTATTTTGTGTGTCTGTAATAAGAGTTTCATCATGAGAAAAAAAAAGTTATTTTTAAAAATCTGGTTGCATTTACATGAAACTACCTGTTTAAGAAGAGCTTAACAAGTTCAAGGGTTTTTTGCATTACTTTTTCCTCAAGAACAATACGGTGTGCTCTTTTCATTATCAATGTCCTTATCATCAATAGATGTGTTTATACAGTTATAACTCTTCCCCCTCCTTTAACTCTCCCTGTCCTTCCAGCACGGGCTGGATGCAGCCTTGCTCTGGAGTGTCCCATGGGTGCTGCAGTGACACGCCACCCCGACACTGACTCTGCGCTGTGATTTCATTATTTCTGGAACAAGTATGCGTATAGTGTTTACTCCACGCCCGGAACTTTCTAACGTGGTGCAAAAACAGACTTATTAAAACTCATAGTGAAGACTTCCCTGGTGGCTCAGGGGTAAAGAATCCACCTGCCAATGCAGGAGACTTTAGTTCAGTCCCTGATCCAGGAAGATCCCATGTGCCGCGGAGTGGCTAAGACTGTGTGCCCCAACAATGGAGCCTGTGCTCCAGAGCCCAGGAGCTGAAACGAGAGACGTTGCTCCCGGAGAAGCCCGCGTACCTCCAGGAGAANAGGCTCCTCTGTCCATAGGATTTCCCAGCAAGAAAATTGGAGTTGGTGGCCATTTGCTCCTCCAAGGGATCGTCCCCACCCAGGGGTTGAACTGGTGTCTCCTGCATCTCCTGTGTTGGCAGGCAAATTCTTTACCACTGAGCCACCAGGGGAGCCCCCTTTATATATATGCATATGTGTATATTTTAAGGAATAGTGTATTCAATTAATAGTCAATTAAATATAAAACTTGGCTTCCCTGGTGGCTCAGATGCTGAAGAGTCTGCCTGCATTTCGAAAGACCTGAGTTCAATCCCTGGGTCGGGAAGAGCCCCAGGATAAGGAAATAGCAACCCACTCCAGTATTCTTGCCTGCAAAAATCCCATGGATGGAGGAGCCTGGCAGGCTACAGTCCATGAGGTCGAAAAGAGTCGGACACGACTGAGTGACTTCACTCACTCTCACAAAAATAAAACTATACAAAATACATTAAGTGGATGGAAGTGCAGCAAACGATAGCAATGATTGGTAAATCTCTGAGTTCTTTTCATGCTTTCATTATTTTGTGTGTCTGTAATAAGAGTTTCATCATGAGAAAAAAAAAGTTATTTTTAAAAATCTGGTTGCATTTACATGAAACTACCTGTTTAAGAAGAGCTTAACAAGTTCAAGGGTTTTTTGCATTACTTTTTCCTCAAGAACAATACGGTGTGCTCTTTTCATTATCAATGTCCTTATCATCAATAGATGTGTTTATACAGTTATAACTCTTCCCCCTCCTTTAACTCTCCCTGTCCTTCCAGCACGGGCTGGATGCAGCCTTGCTCTGGAGTGTCCCATGGGTGCTGCAGTGACACGCCCCCCGACACTGACTCTGTGCTGTGATTTCATTATTTCTGGAACAAGTATGCGTATAGTGTTTACTCCACGCCCGGAACTTTCTAACTCGGTGCAAAAACAGACTTATTAAAACTCATAGTGAAGACTTCCCTGGTGGCTCAGGGGTAAAGAATCCACCTGCCAATGCAGGAGACTTTAGTTCAGTCCCTGATCCAGGAAGATCCCATGTGCCGCGGAGTGGCTAAGACTGTGTGCCCCAACAATGGAGCCTGTGCTCCAGAGCCCAGGAGCTGAAACGAGAGACGTTGCTCCCGGAGAAGCCCGCGTACCTCCAGGAGAAGTGAGCCCGCTCTCCACAGCTAGAGAAAGGCCTGAGCGAAAGCAAAGACCCAGCACGGCCAAGTAAATAAACACNAGGAGACTTTAGTTCAGTCCCTGATCCAGGAAGATCCCATGTGCCGCGGAGTGGCTAAGACTGTGTGCCCCAACAATGGAGCCTGTGCTCCAGAGCCCAGGAGCTGAAACGAGAGACGTTGCTCCCGGAGAAGCCCGCGTACCTCCAGGAGAAGTGAGCCCGCTCTCCACAGCTAGAGAAAGGCCTGAGCGAAAGCAAAGACCCAGCACGGCCAAGTAAATAAACACGTAAAACCGTTTCTTTAAAAACACCTCGTAATGTCTCTCGGGGGAAGGCGCTGTATTTTCCCCAGGTTACAGATGAGGAAACTGAGGAAGAGAGAAGGAGAGCATCTTTCAAGGTCATTGTGCAGCTGAGCGGTGAAGCCAGGGTGTGAATACCAAGCTGTCCCCCAGATAGACTACGATGCTGAGCCCGAGGCATCAAGTCACTGTCTCCACGGCGCCCGAGAACATGGCAACATGAGCACCCTGCTAGGATGAGAGACAGGGATGGATGTCCAGGGCTCGGAGAGGGAGAGAGAAGTCCAAGAAAATGAAGGATTTACTCTGGGGCTCTGGGTTATTGTTGATGAGAAGTCGTAAATTTAGGTGGCAAGTCATGAATAGGAAGGAGGTAGCCCACCTGTTTCCTTCCAGCCGCTGAATTAAAACTCGCCTCCAAACAGGCAGCATAATCACGGCTCCACAACCAGGCAGGGGATCAAATGCGGAGCCTCGATTTTCATTTTAAATTTATTTATGATTTTAAAGGAAGATTGAATGTGGAAAGCAGAGCTTTCTTTCCCCTCTTTTTATTCAGATCTGTCACTTTAAAATATAGTTGTCCAAAGCTAGGATTAAAAAAAAAAATCTCATCACCATGGAAACTCTGAAAAACTCTCTGTGTCTGATAGGCTGACAAAAACAGGGAAACTCAATCATTTGCCTTTTGAGATGTTGTTGGTTTCAGGGGGTGTGGGTTTTGTTTGTTTTAAAAAAAATTTTTTTTTATTAGTTTGAAAGGCGGAGTGAGTTTTCCTAGATCCGATGATGGAGGTGGGAAGAGATTGGTTCTGCACCTTAGTAGAATGAAGGATACTATTATTTTATTAAAAGGCAAAACAAGCTGACAAGCAATTCACTGTTCTAGTCAACCAACAATCTGAACTGTGAGAAAGTAGAGTGTGTGTGTGTGTGTGTGTGTGTGTGTGTGTGTGTATGCACAAGTGTGGGGACTACACTTCTCCACTGTCTGAGAGCTGATAGGAGAAACCAGGCCCAGAGGGCTGTCGAGTTNTCCAGAAGGGTCCAGAGCCACCGTCTTCCTAAAATGGTTTAATTCAACCTCCCTAGGGGCCTGCCTTTGTGCCTGTGAACTCTGGAATAAAACTAGCCCAGGAGACACCGCTAAGCGATTTCTCAACCCGTTGGGTCTGTTCCCTGCAAAGACACTGCATCATATCGCAGCTCAGGCCAGCTTGGGAAGTTTAGTTGATTTGTGCTATATTTCCAGTTTTGCTGGTTAAGGACTTTTTAGTGTAAAGCATCTTTAGAAGACAGACTATTATTCATGAAGCAATTCTACAAAGAAAAATGTCAGATATTCTTTACTTAGCACATATTCTCAAAGGGAGCCTGTGCCCTTGTTGGGATGTTTAAATTTTTTCTGTTTTTGCAAAGAAAACTTGTTTGATCTTTTAGCTATCAACCTGGTTTTATTTTATTTATTTTTAACAGTAGGCTTTTCCAGCGTTGATTGGAACATCATAGAAGTTTCCCAGCTGGCATCTACTTCCTGTTTCTCTTATTCCACAATATAGGATACTAGTGGTTCTGGTTCTGAAAATAAAAGAGCCTCTTGTTCAGTTGCTCAGTCGTGTCTGACTCTTTGAGACCCCACGGACCGCAGCATGCCAGGCTCCCCTGTCCTTTACTATCTCCCAGAGTTTGTTCAGACTCATGTCTGCTGAGTCAGTGATGCCACCCAACCGTCTCATCCTCTGTCGCCCCCTTCTTCTCCTGCCCTCAATCTCTCCCTGCGTCAGGGTATCCATGTTTTAGCCCCAGCTTGTTTCAGTTTTCTGGATGACCTTGAAAATTTTATGTAATACCACAAAGTCTGATTTTTCTTTTGAAATGTGAAGCTAATAATCCCCTCCCTGCCTCTTGGAGTGGTGGTTATCAATTCTGTTCAGCAAACATTCACGAGCCTTACCGCTGTGCCACGTTGGACTGAAAGAGAGAAGGATCCTGCTTTCTGAAACACAGAATGCAGGAAGACAGCAGCTTTGAGCATCCTTTGAAGGTACGTAGCAGGAAGGGTGAAGAGGGAGGAGATGTATGTATACTTACGGCTGATTCACTTTCTTGCACAGCAGAAACCAATGCAGCATTGAAAAGCAACTGTACTCCAATGATAAAAAAAAAAAATGAACCCAGCTAAGGAATTATAAATGCTCCCTCCAGAAACAGCTTCAGACCTCGAATCTGGGGTCATCTATGTGCCACTGAAAATAAAGTCTAGTGTGAGCTCCCTGGGTTTCCTTCTGATTGATGCCACACCAAATAATGCTCACTTGCTGTAAGGATGAATGGGCAGAGAGATAGATGCTATTTCATTATACAAGGTCTGAATGCATAAGGGGTCCAGATTGTCGCATAAGCTCTATTAAAACGTCCTTGAAATTCAGTTAGCCACGTATCTGACTGCTATTGTATGGACGCACTATTCTAGGGGCTGCCCAGGGTGCAAAGGTAACCTGCTAACCCAGCCCCCCCGCCCCCCGCAGCTAGGCCAGTGCCCCTATTGCATGTTCTTGTTCTGCCACGACTGCTTTCCGTGCTTTTCAGTGCTGAAATTCATGTTTATTAGCAGCTCATTTGTGAAACCGTCGCCAGATGCTCTTTGAGGATGAAGACTGTCTTTTTCACTGACATATTCTCAGTGCCTGCTTCAGCATTGATCCCTAATATGTGTGAATGAATAAATAATAGTGCTGTAGTACCCATGGGTAATTCTGTTGTCATGAGCATTGCGGGAGATATACTATCACTATTTGTGGATTGATGAATGAAGGGCTCTAGCCTGAGGGGGTAAATTCTGGTCTGGGCTCAACGGTCTCCAAGAGGAAGGGGTGTTGGGCATTGTTACCCTGGGAATACCAGGCCTGGCACATCACTTCATTCTGTACCGAAGGGTCTAAAAGACCATGCATAATTACGAGGCAAACAGTATAAGCACGAAGGTCAAAATGCTATGCAATTTGTTCATATTAATTACTTCCTATTAAAAGCATCCAGATATTAGAAATGGATTTCCTTACATTAAATTTAATTGATTTCTCTGTTTAAAGGGAAATGCCAAAGTCATGGTGAATGAAAAGTGAGAGGGACTTCTTTGCTGGTTCAGTGGTTGAGATTCCAAGCTGCCGAAGCCGGGGGCACAGCTTCAATCCCTGGTCAGGAAAGTAAGGTCCCACACGCGGTGCGGTGCGGCCAAAGATAGAACAGAAATAAGGAAACAGGGAGAGAAATCTATCACTTGGGGTAAACGTCAGAAATACCAGATGCTAATTTAGCATCAGACACTAAAAGAGAGAGGCGTCTACACACACGTCCCCACAGCAATGTCCCCCATGTACTGCAGATGACTTTGACTGCCTTCAAACGGTAAGGTTTGGGGTGTCACTCACAGCTTATCTGTGGTGATAGGTGCAGTGAACCTAGAAAGCATTTACTTGGAATGAGGAAGTCACTGCAGCAAACGTTTATTAAACATTAAGTATCTACCAGACCACGGAGCCGCCTGACAATGCAGGAGACACCAGAGATGCAGGCTTGATCCCTGGGTCGGCAAGATCCCCTGGAGAAGGCATGGCACCCCACTCCAGGATTCTTGCCTGGACAATCCCAGGGACGGAGAAGCCTGGTGGGCTAGAGTCCATGGGGTCATGAAGAGCTGGGCATGACTAAGTGACTGAGCAAGCGTGCGGGTACCAGATGCTGTGCTAGGATGAAGTCTGGATGAATGAAGGTGGCATCAGTGATGGGGAATGAGGTGGGAAATGTGGCTGAGACAAGGCGAGCCTCATGAAGATGACTGATGCCCTATCAAAGAGAGCTGCGTACGTTGCCTCAAGGACTAAGTAAGCATAGGCTGGGACGTTGACATCGTTCAGGGTACACGATCTGGCACTAATTCTAGATGACCAATCTGGAAAGGTTTGAACTAAAACAGGAAAAGGCATTCAACAATTCAGAGCTCCTGAGTGGTCAGAAAAGTGAGAGGACTTCACACTAAGTGCCCGGCTCACTCCTGCTGCCTTTGTGGGTTCATGGTTTCTCCAGCACCCAGAGAAGGGCTCCTTTCTGGGATGGATCTGAAGCCTGGTTAGCACAATTAAATTAAAAAGCTAACCAATAATTCTCCCTCCATCCACCCCTGGCCTCCGTAACGTGGTATGACTATTGATCCCCACTAATGATTTAGTGATTAAGGAGGATAAATTGCCTATGAATGCAAAGCAAGCTAAAGGCCCCCAGCCACACAGCAGAACATTCTTTATCAATCAGAGCTGTACTTGCCCACATAATTTTCAGCCCAGTGTCCTGAGTCACCTTGGACTTCGCTTCCATGGCGTGTGGGTGGTATTTGCAGCGCCTGGCCCACCTGGCTTTATTTGGGCAACGTCCGGTTCCCTCCTCTGTAATCTTTTCCGCCTGGGCAGTGGTCTCTTTCTGAGTCTCCTCTATGGTGGCTGGACCATGTCTCCACGAGTCCTGTGCTATGACGTGTGTTATGTTCCGCGTTTACACACTCGCAAGTGTAACACAGGGGACTGTGAGGCTGCGGTGTGTTTGGCTGTGTGTGGGGTTCACTATACAGCCCCTGTGCTGGGCTGTGCTTCGGCTTCCAGGCTGGGGAAGCCACAGGCTGTTACCATCAACCTTGAGCCTTGTCTCATAGATAAGGATTAGCGGGTATAAGAGGATGGAGGTGGCAGGTGGGAAGCATAGGATTAGCTCGAATACTGGAATAGATCACTCAAACAAAGGGTCAGGGGATCCAGGTTTATGTTATCCCCGGGCAGAAAACCTTGTTCACTGGCTGTCTGTGTGTAAGTTCATATCCACCCTGATTCAAGTGCAACGCTCATGTTCAGAATCGGCGCTGATATAGACTCATTTCGGAAGAGACTGGAGAGCAGTGTGTATGGGATGGGATGGTGTGAGCAGTCTTTGGTCTTGTGTCAGCTCTTACGTTTCGTTACCTTACTGCTTAAGATCTAAAGTGGGCTCTCCCCCGGGGGTCACCGCAGTGTTCCCATCTGCCTCTGAAACTGACGCTCAGCCTCACACCAAGTATAGAGGCAAAAATAAGGAAGGGCAGAGATGGGGACAGGGAGAAATACTGTGTGTGATGGAGTTCTGAAATTGCATTGGTAGAGAAATCCCTGGACTTGACAAAGTTTATTTGAATATAACCAGATCAAGCTTCTGCAGCAGCCAGAAGGAAAGACTCAAAATAGCAGCAGAGATTAAGCTGAATTATATTAAAGTTACATGTCTGCATATCCAGCATTATGATTTATAAAGTTTGCACCCACTGTGCATTTAAACAAATTTACAGAATTCATTAGACTTATGCTTTCTGTATTTGAATTAAGGAGATAAAAGTTAGTTTCATTATAGACAGGTCAACTTTATTTTATTTTTCTGAAGCCAGATTATGAATCTTAATAGTTTTTTTTAAATTTAATTATAGTTGCTGTACAATATTATATAAATTAGAAGTGTACATATATGACATAGTAATTCATAATTTTTAAGGCTTATAGTCCATTTATAGCTATTATAAAATATTGGCTATGTTCCTGTGCTGTACAATACATCCTTGTAGCTTATTTCACACCTAATTGTTTGTGCCTCGTAATTCCCTACCCCTTATTGCCCCTCCCTATTCCCCTTCCCCACTAGTAATCAGTCTGTTCTCTGGGAGTCTGCTTGTTTTTTGTGTACTCACTAATTTGTTATAGTTTTTAGATTCCATATAGAAGTGATATACGGTATTTGCCTTTTTCTTTTTGACCCATTTCATTTGGCATAGTGCTTTCTAAGTCCATCTATGTTTCTGCAAGTGGTAAACTCATGCTATTTTCATGGCTGCATAGTATTCCATCGTATCTACCTGGAGAAGGGAATGGAACCCACTCCAGTATTCTTGCTTAGAGAATTTCATGGACAGAGGAGCCTGGTGGGCTACAATCNTTTGTGTACTCACTAATTTGTTATAGTTTTTAGATTCCATATATAAGTGATATACGGTATTTGCCTTTTTCTTTTTGACCCATTTCATTTGGCATAGTGCTTTCTAAGTCCATCCATGTTTCTGCAAGTGGTAAACTCGTGCTATTTTCATGACTGCATAGTATTCCATCCTATCCACCTGGAGAAGGGAATGGAACCCACTCCAGTATTCTTGCTTAGAGAATTTCATGGACAGAGGAGCCTGGTGGGCTACAATCCAGAGTCACAAAGAATCAGACACAACTGAGTGACTAACATCCAGCATATTTATATGTCTTATCTTCTGGATCCTATCAACTTTGAAAGTCAAGGCAAAGAAGCCCATTTTGTTAACAGAGCAATAACATACCCGGAGGTAACACCATCAGCATATTAACGCCACAGTTAGCCAACGGTGCAGTTCTAGGTGATCTTCAATTGTTTCTTGAAATAAATTTATAGCGGCATTAACTTCAAGTTATAACCTCATACACAAATGCAAATTTTGCATCATCTTCTGTCCTTAAAACATGGAAAGTGTATGTAGGAAAGGAACACACCTTCTGGAATAATTTTGCTATTGACCCAAAAAGAGATGCATTAGAAATATATGGATGCTCAGGGCTGGTGCACTGAGATGACCCAGAGGGATAGTACAGGGAGGGAGGAGGGAAGGGGGTTCAGGATGGGGAACACGTGTATACCTGTGGTGGATTCATGTTGATGTATGGCAAAACCAATACAATATTGTAAAGTAATTAACCTCCAATTAAAATAAATAAATTTATATTTAAAAAAATTAAAAAGAAAAAGTGAAAAAAAAGAAATAAAGTGAAATAAAAGAACTATTTTTGTAGTGAAGTAATAAATACCAGGCCCTTACCTTCGCACCAAGGGTTGAAGAGAATGTATGTGTCCGTTTCGGGGTTTCGCCTGGTGCGGATGACCCCATAAGGGGTCCAGACAGCCACGTACATGCGGAACTTCCCCACAATGCAGTCTGGAGAAGACTGGACAGACAGCCGGACAGACCTGTCCTCTCTCATGACCACTTTCGCCCCCCACTTGCCACTCTGCAGCTCAGAGACCACAGGGACTGGAATGTAGGTTCCCTTATTCTCCTGGGGGTAGCGACCTATGAGAAGAAAGAAGAAATATAGCCATGAGATTTCACAAGCTACCTTTGTTCTCACTCTGTCCCCTTAGTAGCTGAGGGTGGGAAATAATTCATTAGACTTGAAATAATAAAACTTGGGTTTGAATTTCACTTTTGCTGCCAACTTGCTGTCTGATGGCGGTTAGTTTTCATAACTTTTTGAAGGTCATATTCGTCTGGTCTATATTTTTTAAAAAAGAATGGCAGTACTTACAAAGATTTTTGTTGGTTGGTCAATGCACTCAAATAAGACGTAGAAATACTAATCTTGGATGCAAAACAAAACAGAGCTTATAGGGTGATGTGAAGTCATCAGTACCAGAAATTCTGCTCCCTAAAAACTTAGAATGGGTTTTTTAGGGACATAAGGGCTCCCCAGGTGGCTCTCGNTGGTTAGTTTTCATAACTTTTTGAAGGCCATATTCGTCTGATCTATATTTTTAAAAAAAGAATGGCAGTACTTACAAAGATTTTTGTTGGTTGGTCAAATGCACTCAAATAAGATGTAGAAACACTAATCTTGGATGCAAAACAAAACAGAGTTTATAGGGTGATGTGAAGTCATCAGTACCAGAAATTCTGCTCCCTAAAAACTTAGAATGGGTTTTTTAGGGACATAAGGGCTCCTCAGGTGGCTCTCGGGGTAAAGAACCTGCCTGCCAACGCAGGAGACATGAAAGACCCAGGTTCAGTCCCGGGGTCGGGAAGATCCCCTGGAGGAGGGCGTGGCCACCTGCTCCAGTGTTCTTGCCTGGAGAGTCCCATGGACAGAGGAGCCTGGCGGGCTGCAGTCTATGGGGCTGGACACAGTCGCACACGACTGAAGTGAATTAACACACATACGGGGCACAAGGCCAGCGTTTTTGTGTATTCTGAATGCAATCTCATTATTTGCCATACTACTCATAATAGAGCTTCATTTATAAGTTGTCCATATGTAATAATTTTCTATTTAACTGAAACATGTTTATTGCCAATGTCATATTTAGTAAATTTAGGCTTACATCTTGGGCAAGAATTCAGGCTCCAGAGGCAAATTGTCTAGGTTTGAATCTTGGCTATGCTATTTATTACCTTTGCAATCTCTGGCAAATTAAGAGGGTGTGATGGCACGGGTTGGGAGGGAGGTTTAAGAGGGAGGGGAGATATATGTGCGTGTATATATACATATACATAATACACATATGTATGTATATATACATATATATAATACACATATATATGTTTGTATATATATGTGTGTATATATAGTATAAATATATATATATATATATATAGTACTCCTAGAAAAGAGTTGCCTGTTACTCCAGGTATCTCTTGACTTCCTACTTTTGTATTCCAGTCGTGTCTGACTGTTTGCAACCCTATGAACTGAAGCCTGCCAGACTCCTCTGTCCATGAGAACTAACACCANAGGTATCTCTTGACTTCCTACTTTTGTATTCCAGTCGTGTCTGACTGTTTGCAACCCTATGAACTGTAGCCTGCCAGACTTCTCTGTCCATGAGAACTAACACCAAAAGAGAAAAAAAAAAAGTCCTTTCATCATAGGGGACTGGAATGCAAAGGTAGGAAGTCAAGACATACCTAGAGTAACAGGCAAGTTTGGCCTTGGAGTACAAAATGAAGCAGGGCAGAGGCTAATAGAGTTCTGCAAAGAGAATGCACTGGTCATAGCAAACACCCTCTTCCAACAACACAAGAGAAGACTCTACACATGGACATCACCAGATGGTCAANGGCAGCACCCTTGCCCAGTCCCTGAGCCTGTAAGCGAATTGTCAGTGGGAGTCACTAGCATCAGTATTATTTCCCACTCAGGCTTTCTCTCCTGAATTTCCTCCATCCCTTATCTCATTTGGGCTTCCCACATGGCAGTAACGGTGAAGAGCCTGCCTGCCAGTGCAGGAGATCTAAGAGGCTTTGGTCCATAGGATCGCAAAGAGTCAGACACGACTGAAGTGACTTAACAATGCAAGCACTTACGTCCTTTGGGGATGCCAGCATCTATCGTCAGCAGCATGCAGGCCAGCAGCCCAGGAGGTTATCCGACTACCTCCCTCTCACTCCACCCAGAATACCAATTACAAGTCCAGTAGTTTCCATCTCCAGCACATCTCCCAAGTCCCACCCTCCTCTCCGACTCTTCAACCAGTGCCCGAATTCAGGCTTTCACCCTCTCTCCTTTGAGCACCTCCTCTCCAGTCTCAAATCCCCTAAGAATCATTNGTCCAGTAGTTTCCATCTCCAGCACATCTCCCAAGTCCCACCCTCCTCTCCGACTCTTCAACCAGTGCCCGAATTCAGGCTTTCACCCTCTCTCCTTTGAGCACCTCCTCTCCAGTCTCAAATCCCCTAAGAATCATTCAAGTCACTCCCATCCTGAATACACATCAGTCTGACACCTTGATGACTTAAGATAAAACTCACGGGCTTCCCAGGTGTCTCAGTGGTAAAGAATCTGCCCACCAAGCAGGAGACACAGGTTCAGTTCCCAGATTGGGAATATCCCCTGGAGAAGGAAATGGTAGCCCAGTCCAGTACTCTTGCCTGGAAAATCCTATGGACAGAGCAGCCTGGAGGGCTACAGTCCACAGGGTCACAAAGAGCTGGACATGACTGAAATGACTGAGTGTGCACGCACAGGGAACTAGATCCAATATGCGGTCAAATAAAGAAATGTATTTTTTAATAAAAAAGAAATAGATTAAATAGAAATATTGAAGTGTAGAGATGATTTCAGTGTCTTAATGGGATTAATAACAGAATATGTGCGGTGCCTGGGCTTCCATTCTTGCTCGGGCATGTGATGACTGTAGCCATGAATGATCTCCGTCATTGTCCTCAGAAAAGGCTGCACTTTTGGACTATTGGGCTGAAGGGGCTTCCAGCAAACACCCCTGGGCATCTACAGCAGCCAAGCTTAGGTGTCTTTGAGACTAGTTTCACAGCGCTTCTTACAGGGAAGGGCAGTACATGAGTCATGAAAAGCTTGCTGGGGCTTCGGGGGAAACTGCTGTTCTGATAACAGGAATAGGCTTTTGGGCCACCATCCTTCCCCTCTTCTTTCTGTGGGGCTCAGAAATACAAAGCCTGGAGCTGTGAGAGCTGTGGAGGGGCTAAAAAGGTCAAGAGAGCATCCGAGGTGCTGGCCTCAATGCCCCTGTGTGCCTGTGACTGGACTCCAGGGAGAAACAAATGATGACCTCTCAGTCAATCTGGAGGGCAGGGTAAACTTTTTGTTTTGAGGAGGGAGAGCTGGAGAGGAAGACAGCTGCAAATTCTCTCCTCGAAAAACACCGATACAATATACTAACACATATATATGGAATTTAGAAAGATGGTAATGATGACCCTATATGTGAGACAGCAAAAGAGACACAGGTGTATAGAACAGTCTCTTGGACTCTGTGGGAGAAGGCGAGGGTGGGATGATTTGAGAGAATAGCACTGAAGCATGTATATTATCATATGTGAAACAGATCACCAGTCCAGGTTCGATGCATGAGACAGGGTGCTCAGGGCCGGGGCACTGGGATGACCCTGAGGGATGGGGTGGGGAGGGAGATGGGAGGGGGTTCAGGATGGGGAACACATGTACACCATGGCTGATTCATGTCCATGTACGGCAAAAGCCACCACAATATTGTAAAGTAATTAGCCTCCAATTAAAATAAATAAATCAAAAAAAATTCTCTTCTTGGAATGACTCTGTCTCAAAGAAGACTCAGACAAGTAGGGAGCTCAAGCTAAAGTCACAGCATTAACACCACAGGCTCTTCAGGTTTTCACAGCTCCAGCTCCAGACGAACAAAGCCTATCATTAGTGCTCTGCCTGGGTCTTCATTGGAAGGACTGATGTTGAGGCTGAAACTCCAGTACTTTGGCCACCTGATGTAAAGAGCTGACTCATTGGAAAAGATCCTGATGCTGGGAAAGAGTGAGGGCAGGAGGAGAAGGGGACGACAGAGGATAAGATGGTTGGATGGCNTCCCTGAGTTAGGATCACCAGTGCTGGAAGAGGACGGTTTCAACGATGTGGGTGCTAATTAGGCAAGACTGTGAATTCTAATAAGTGAGAGAGGTTAATGTTAAGGCACAAGTATGGAGAGAAAAACAGATACAAAGGGGAAGGCAAGTAGGGGAATGAGAAGGAGACAAGGGAAGGAAGGAGGGAGGGAGCCAGGCGTCTCTGAGGCTTCTCATCTCAGCATCCACGGTCCTTTGTATGTGTGCCCCTGAGTCCCTGGATGCCACGAGACACACAGTGCCGGTTCCCTCCGGACACGAAGGTTTGCTGAGAATCTCAAGCTCTGTAGGATGGGACTAGGTCACAACGCTGGGAAATGGGGCTCCCTGTAGGTCTCTGGCACCAGAATGCAGATGGCAATCCATCCTCCTTCGAGACTAAACAGCCTCTGTCACTACAAATAGAACTGCAGGCAAATGATTCTGGGTGGAACTTGGTCTGTGGTTTGTCAGGGTTCCCATTTGACTAATTAAGCTGTCAGCATGGATGCTACAGACACTGGAGAGTTTTGTTTAGAGGTTCAGAGACTGTTCCCTTTCTTCTGCTATCAGGAGAGAGAAGATAGAGCCCAGTGGCCTCCTCTTGGCCTTTCTGACAGCCTTTCCCCATTTGTTACAGTGTTTCATTGGAGAACCAACCCCAGGGCTACTGGTTCTGGCTAAGGTCATGAAGGGCTCACCCTAAAGGGGAGAGGTGGGAGCCTTCTCTTCCATTGTCCTCCCTTCAGACCCCACATCAGGTGGGATATTACAGAGGGCATATTTAGAGTTAAAACAGAGAAGTGGATCTCACAGAAAACGGCTAAAAGAGTCAGGCCAGCCTGATGTCTCAGCAAATGTCTCCGCTTACAGGCAGTCAAGGAGATTAGAGCAAGATAAATGGATTAATCCACCAAACAGCATAACTAGGATTAATTTTACCCCTTTCTTGCAAGCTTGGCACAGTGTGTCTGGCCTCTTTTAGAGGGCCAAGGTGGACAGCCCACCGGGCTAAGGTTCTGATGGTCTTGCAGGGAATGGGGGCGCAGGGGGCCTCCCCAGCACTGCGCCGCCCCGCATAAACCCTTCACTCCTGTGAACTCCGGTTTCCAGGTGTCCAGCAAGTTTGACTCCTATCCACCCTTCTTCTCAGTTGTGTTGTGAGAATGAAAATGTGTTTTCATGGACATTATCTCCTACAATCCATGAGGAACTGTTTCAAGTACTATAATCCCTGTTTGCCTTGAGGAAACGGTCACTCGAGGGGTCAAGTGAGACCATCACGGCTCCACGTGGCGTAACTAGGATTCTGACTCCAAGACTCTCCCTGTCCTCCGTGCTACTTCCCAACCCTTTTATCGCAGGAACCGTCACCCCTGAATTGACTCTGGAGGGCCAGGCTCTGCTCCTGCCTGCCTCCTCTGATCAAAGGGCATCACTTTACTATTGTTTGTCTCTGAGTCACTCAGCCGTGGCCTCCTCTGTGGCCCCATGGACTTGCCCACCAGGCTCCTCTGTCCATGGAATTTTCCAGGCAGGAATATTGGAGTAGGTTGCCATTTCCTTCTTGAGATCATCTTCCCAACCCAGGGATCAAACCCTCATCTCTGGCATTGGCAGGGGGATTCTTGACCGCTGAGCCATCCGGACTTTACCATTAAAGACTTGACTATGCAAATTTAAAAACCCCACCAATTTACTAAAGGAAAAGTCACACAGATTGGCACATCACACATTCACCTTGGCATCTGTTAGTAAGACAGTCCCCTTGAGTCTCTTATGTCCCTGACAATGACCTCACATATCCAATTTATCTTCCTTACTCTGCCACAGTAATCTAGAAATTAGAAACTTAGATTTTTTTTAATACTCAGCTTAATACTCTTCCATGGAGATTTACCTGGGTATATAAGGTTGTCAATAGGCTTCCAAGGTTTTTTCTCCACTGACCTTTCCCATTCCACCAGGTCAGCCTCTATTTATCCTTCGATTGCTGTTGTTCGGTCATTGAGTCACGTCTGACTCTTTGTGACCCTACGGACTGTAGCACACCAAGCTTCCCTGTCCTTCACTATCTCCCAGAGTTTGCTCCAACTCATGTCCACTGATGCCATCCAACCATCTCATCCTCTGTTGTCCCCTCTCCTCCTGCCTTCAATCTTTCCTAGCATCAGGATCTTTTCCAATGAGTCAGCTCTTCATGTCAGGTGGCCCAAGTTTTGGAGCTTCAGCTTCAGCATCAGTCCTTCCATGAATATTCAGGGTGGATTTCCTTTAAGATCGACTGGTTGGACCTCCGTGAAGTCCAAAGGATGCTCAAGGGTCTTCTCCAACACCACATTTCAAAAGCACCAATTCTTCGGTGCTCGGCCTTCTCTATGGTCCAGTTCTCACATCCATACATGACTGCTAGAAGCAGTGCAGCACCGGCAATGCAGACCTTTGTCTGCTATGTGACATCTCTGTTTTTAATACACTGTCTGGGTTTGTCATAGCTCTTCTTTCAATGAGTAAGCATCTCTTAATTTTGTTTCATTTCCTTTGATATCCAGCTCAAATAGCACTTCCAGGGCATCTCCTCCAACTAGCCACACAATCTCTCTCCCAAGGTGCTTTCCAGGCATCTTGCCCAAGAGGCTGGCATTGAACTCAACCTCTAGTGTTCAGGCTGTCCTCTCCAGACTCTTCAAGGGCAAAGTATAAACGTAGCTTACTACTCTAGTCCCAGTGTAGTGCTTTGCACATGCAAGGTTATCAATAAGGGTTCAATAAACACATTCAAAAGGAAAGCAAATTGGCTTCATGATAAAAGAAGCCAAAATAAAGCATAGAAAGTAAACATATAAATATGCAAAAGGAAAGTAATCATTTTTGAAAAGTTACTGAATATTAATGCCAAATTGACAGAGTTATTTTAATGTTGGCACAAAATCTAAAGTGTCAGAAAGAAAAAGAAACAGATATTCTGCTAAGCTGCCAGAGCACACTGACTACAAACCCATCTATCCATCTTCCTCAGTATTCTACAGAATAAAGGTTATTTTCACCATAGTTCAGCATTTCCTGGAGTGAGTTCTGAATTTTACTAAACGGTATTATAAAAATTAAAATATGATGGGGTAGTGTTTGGAGTCAAACAATGTTGGGAAAGTTAGGCTACAGAAGATGCTTGCTTTCTTTGACTATATGTCTCCTCCAAGCCTATAATACACTAATGTGTGTTGGAGCTCTCCAAGAAGAGGCATGAGATACAGCGTGACCCAAATGTGTTTGACCACAGAAGCTTTTTTTTTTTCAAGGAACATCTCACATGACAGGTATTCATAGAGAGCACACTCTGGGAAATAGTGTCCTAGATTCTCAGCTGCCATTATTAGTCACTTCACAGAGGTGCTTGAGACCATCCATGCAGCAGCACACGGCAGCAAAAATCAGAAATGGCATCCCACATCAGTGTTGCTTTAACATGATGGAACAGGTACCCCATCCTCATCAAAAATGCCTCATAAAATATAGGGAAGAGCATAGGCTAGGGAACTTTTCTCCACATCCTACCAGCTGTGTGATTTGGGGCAAAACACTTCTCAGCAGAGAAACTGAGTGTGTCCATCCCCACCGAAGCTGGTGATATCTCCTAAACTGTCTGAAACCCAAATCCACGGGGACATCTAGTCTTAAAGGACTTGGGTGATGCTCTCTGATATGAGAAGTGGTCCTTTGCCTCCCTAGGTTCCTGCAACACCTGCTCACCTCCTAGGTCTTTGAGAAAGATGAGGTCATCAGGCATGATAATCAGCTTCCTGTCTCTACCAAATATAGTAACACCCATCCCCAATCTCCTTCCTAACATCCTCAGAAGATAAGGAATTCTTCTGACAATCAACCCTTCAACCAGGCCACTTTAAGATGTCTCTACTTTTTCTGGCATTCTCCAGAATCTTCTGGACTCTTTCTCTACTGGCTCCACCTTGTCTGCCTACATGCAAATTCAAGTACCTTCAATCCTAAGACCGACACCCAAGACAAAATACCCCGCCTTCTCTAGATATTATCTAAGTTATCTTCTTCTCTTCTAAAAACTTCAATTTCCTCTTTAAGCACCCGATTTTTTCCCCAGGTTTAGTGACACTGCACTTCCTTGGCGTCCCTTCAGCTTATCTTCACATGGTCTCTGTCTCCTCCAGGGGTGCCAGCTCCCAGACTGACTCCTTAAGAAGTATTTTCCCCCAGAATTTGCGCCTCCATCCATTTCTCCCTTGATTTACTTTTTCTGAATGATCTATGTATGAATGATATCCACATTTCCATATATCAACCCAAACTTTCCCCCTAAGCTTCTGATTCATATATGGGATCATCCACTGGACATATTTTACCTGGAAGTCCCTTTAGTATCACTACTTCAAACTCAGCAAGAACAAGCAGAATCTCACTTACGTCTGCTGTCCCGGTGGCACAGGTCCTATGCATTGTGATTAGGAGAGAATGCCTGGGTTCGAATCACAGCCCCAGCACTTTCCAGGTGTGCCGCTGAGTAAGTCCTTTAATCACTGAGAAGACAGAGATGAGCACCATCCAGGGCAGCACCCTTTCCCAGTCCCTGAGCCTGTAAGCGAATTGTCAGTGGGAGTCACTAGCATCAGTATTATTTCCCACTCAGGCTTTCTCTCCTGAATTTCCTCCATCCCTTATCTCATTTGGGCTTCCCACATGGCAGTAATAGTGAAGAGCCTGCCTGCCAGTGCAGGAGATCCAGAGGCTTTGGTCCATAGGATCGCAAAGAGTCAGACATGACTGAAGTGACTTAACAATGCAAGCACTTACCTCCTTTGGGGATGCCAGCATCTATCGTCAGCAGCATGCAAGCCAGCAGCCCAGGAGGTTATCTGACTACCTCCCTCTCACTCTACCCAGAATACCAATTACACGTCCAGTAGTTTCCATCTCCAGCACATCTCCCAAGTCCCACCCTCCTCTCTGACTCTTCAACCAGTGCCCGAATTCAGGCTTTCGCCCTCTCTCCTTTGAGCACCTCCTCTCCAGTCTCAAATCCCCTAAGAATCATTCAAGTCACTCCCATCCTGAATACACATCAGTCTGACAACACCTTGATGACTTAAGATAAAACTCACGGGCTTCCCAGGTGTCTCAGTGGTAAAGAATCTGCCCGCCAAGCAGGAGACACAGGTTCAGTTCCCAGATTGGGAATATCCCCTGGAGAAGGAAATGGTAGCCCAATCCAGTACTCTTGCCTGGAAAATCCCATGGACAGAGCAGCCTGGAGGGCTACAGTCCACAGGGTCACAAAGAGCTGGACATGACTGAAATGACTGAGCGTGCACGCACAGGGAACTAGATCCAATATGCGGTCAAATAAAGAAATATATTTTTTAATAAAAAAAGAAATAGATTAAATAGAAATATTGAAGTGTAGAGATGATTTCAGTGTCTTAATGGGATTAATAACAGAATATGTGCAGTGCCTGGGCTTCCATTCTTGCTCGGGCATGTGATGACTGTAGCCATGAATGACCTCCGTCATTGTTCTCAGAAAAGGCTGCACTTTTGGACTATTGGGCTGAAGGGGCTTCCAGCAAACACCCCTGGGCATCTATAGCAGCCAAGCTTAGGTGTCTTTGAGACTAGTTGCACAGTGCTTCTTACAGGGAAGGGCAGTACATGAGCCATGAAAAGCTTGCTGGGGCTTCGGGGGAAACTGCTGTTCTGATAACAGGAATAGGCTTTTGGGCCACCATCCTTCCCC
>SJYW01026261.1:0-17933 GCA_006410735.1 Raphicerus campestris
TTCATACTCTATTTGAAATCCAGTGTGGATTTTGCATTCACAGTATTTCACAATTTGGACTAGCCTCTTTTCCAGTATGTTCTATGGCCACATGCGGCTTGTGGCTATTGGATTGGAAAACACAGGTTTGGTGTATCAAGCAGGAAGGTGCCATATGTGGATGCAGATGCGGTTGGAAAGGGATTGTCTGAGTCTATAAATTTTATTTTCTGATTAATTTACTTAGTGAAGAAGCAATGATTAAAGAACAGGTAAGTGTGAGAATGGGGTAAAAAGATGCTGTTCTTTTTGAAGAGAGAAGGAATGAAATAGGAACAGAAAATGGGACCATGAAGGAAAGAGGCGTGCTTGCTGCAGAGCATGAAGGTGCCTTCTGAGGCTCATGACCATGAATTTAAAGAGTCCAGGCAACATAACTAAGTTCATTCCCTTGTCAATTGCAGTACATCCCTTCTATCCATCTCCTTTCCATGTCTATCCTTCCTTCATTTAAATGGACTTCAGGTAACCTACTGCAGGCTTTTAGAAAATAAGATTGTTAATTCTATAAAGTGTGTGTGTGTGTTTACAGCCTGCTCACATGAGAATGTAGGGTTCACAAACTTAATTCAGGCAGGTTTTTATCAGTTTTATTCACTCCTGTATCTTTTGTGCTTAGCATACAAAATATGTACTCACTAAATAAATATTTATTAAAGGAAGTCATAAAATAATATTTCTAATATATTTTAATGATACTTTTGAAGATTTAAAAAATACAAATGGAAAACCTGTTTTATATCAACTGAGTAGCTTTTAAAATTGCTATATGCACTTACTGAAATGCATTTGTTTCTTTTTATTAACAGTGCTGATATAATAATTAAATTTGATTTTTTTTATTAAACCTAAACCATTTTTTATTGAACAGTCAGCTCTGGTTTCATAAATTATTATTGTTTTATTTCAGAGCATTTCTCTACATGTGATATTATTGATATTAATTAATAAATAATTTAAGTTGATTTATTGTTTAATGAAAACATAAAAATATGTATATTTTAGTATTACTGTTATCATCAATCCCTAGAGGAGAAAATGACAACCTAGTCCAGTATTCTTTCTTGGAGAATTCCATGAACAAAGGAGCCTAGTAGGCTCCATGGGGTCGCAAAGAGTCAGACACGACTGAAGCAACTTAGCATGCATGCACAATCATCAGTTAGTCCATTTTGTCTCTTTTTAGTTTCATTTTAATAAGTATTGGATCCCATGTGAAAATAGAGAATATACTAATATCCAATGTGTATATCTATGTACTGTCCATGTTGGTTTCTTCCTGTAACCTAGCATTTTCCTTATGAATTCATCCATGTGGAATTGAATGTGGATTTTCATAGAGATCCTCAGCTTGCTCAGCTCAAGACACCTCACTTGTGGAGGCTCCAGATGATCCTTTGGGACACACTAGGGCCTCGACACATCAAAGAAACGTTTCTACATGAGGCTGTAGAGCAGGGAGAGTCATGTCTCCTAGAGCAGTCAGGCACTTTCCCCCAGGATTGCCCATTGCTAAGACCCCAGGTCAGAAGCAGCAGGCATTTCTCCCAACACATGGGATGCACATACCTGCAGAGGAGGTGAGATCCTGATTTTCTGTGTGTGTTAGTCACTTAGTTGTGTCTGACACTCCCATGGAGTGTAGCTTGCCAGACTCCTCTGTCCATGGAATTTCTCAGACAAGAACACTGCAGCGAGTTGCTGTTTCCTTCTCCAAGGAATCTTCCTGAGACCCAGGGATGGAACACACCTCTCCTGTGTCTCCTACATTGCAGGTGGAGAAGACTGCAATTAAAGCTGGCAGTGATTTTAATCTATTGTCACTACTGTGCTTAGATATTGCGCTCTCTCAGCTCCTGCCCTGAGTTCATTTCCAGGCACTTCCAGAAACCACGTTCCTCTTTAGTGAGAACCTCTATCTTAGAAACTGGGGCCAGGTATTTCTGTGCAGCATCCAATAATCTTCCCCACTCACAAAGCTGCTCCTAATTACATCTCTGTGCTTTTTTCCTCCCATCTAATCTCTTTTGCAAATCAATATACATTGAAGAAGAGTTAACCAAAGTTCCAATCTTTAGCAGTGGAGAAAACAGAACCCCTATCACAAAGTTTAGTCTTCAACCTAAAGTCTTCAGAAATTCCTACCTAGCCATAAAGTGTATTTAGAGAAATGTAGTTTTATGTCACACCACATAGGGTCATTCTCAACTTTAATATAGCACTAAGTAATAATACTGGTGAAATCACAAGATAGATGAGGAAAATGTGTTTTTTCCCTCTCTCAGATATTGTACATGAAAATTTGTTGCATTTTTTCAGAAACTCTGCTTCAGTATCTGTGACAAGGAGGAAATAGTCTCTGTTCATACCCTTAATGTGGAGAAAAATAGCCTGATTTGAGGATGTTATAGACAATTATCCTATATAGCTGCATATCACTTCTCTGAGGTTTTTCCTCAGTTCCAGGCATACTGGCTTTAATGCAGCTTAATTTCTCATAAGGAATATCTTCTTCCTAAATATGTAGGCTAGTTTATTTCAAACCAAATTTATGAAAGAGTAGAAAAGGTGGCCAAAATACAGAAAATACACATACATATGCAAAGGTACACACACACACACATAATGAGAGTACACACACCTGTTTGAAGACATTGATAAGCTAGCAAGACACAAAGGGCTTGAAAAGCCAAGATCTCAGAAAAGAGAGGAGTCCAGCAGAGTAAGCCTAGTATTCGATATCATTTACTCACCTCAGAAGGCTTCCCCTGGTGGCTCAGATGGTAAAGAATCCACCTGCAATGCAGGAGACCCTGATACGATCCCTGGATCTAGAAGACCCCCTGGAGTATGGCTACCCTCTCCGGTATTCTTGCCTGGAGAACTTCATGGACAGAGCAGCCTGGTGGGCTACAGTTCATGGGGTCACAAAGAGTGGATATGACTAGACAGCTAACACTAACTAAATAATTGTCAACTCAAGTTTCTGGCAGTCTCACAGGGACAAGGGGATAAGTTTAGAATGGTGAGTCAGTTCATATTTCATGGTATTATAGCAAAGAGCCATATACTAAAAGTACAGAAAGCAAAATTAAATTATTCTTCCTGGATCTGCCAAATCTTTGATTGTATTAGGAGATATGCCCCTGAGTAAGAGCATAATTAAACAAATAGAAATTCTTTCTTCAGAATGGAACATCATACAAAGCATCAAATCACTTCTGAAATGTTTCATCATAATAGTCAGTGCATAAGGAAGAAATAGCAGACTAGATGGGTTGAGAAATGACGGGGAAAAGAGGCAATGTGAACAGACTAAGAGGAGGTTCAAGTACTGGAATTCTCAGAAAAGGACCTTAAAAAACAGGGCTTAATACTTTTGAGAAATCAGATAACAGGAAGAATTTCCATGGACAATTTGATGCCATACAGAATAAAATGGGAACTCTCAAAGTGATTAATGCAAAGTCTAAAATTAGAAGCCCAAGAAATTGATAGGTTTGAAAGTAGAGTAGAAAAACTAAAGAGAGCAAGCAAACTAAACAGCAAATCAGAAGAAAAATTTTAGACAATATCTTGTACAGTAAAACAGATGAATCACACAAAGAAAAGTCTAATAGCTACATGGAGATGCTTGCTCATTGTTAACAAAGCAAAATTTCACTTCCAATATGTTTGCACATCCTAATGCCTTATATCACCCTTGTTTTCATGGTTAGCAGTAAAAATCAAACTTCAAAATATTAGTTTAGTCTCTGGAATATCACTCTACTTTATTATCCTGAAGAATCTATTCAAAGCTGATAACTCATCTCATTACCACATTGGAGGAAAATTGCTATCATCATTTGAACAGATAACTTTGTCATATATATAAAAACATTACTTTGATAAAATTGAAATCTGTTTGAGTTTTCAGTAAATAAACACAGAGATGAAGCTAGTCTTTGCTCAGATAAGTGATTAGACGTAAAGAAGACAATTTCAAACACGTAATCATATAACCAGAATAGGACATCTAACTTCATATCTTCTCTCTTCTTTCATCAATAAATATAGGCTATCATGCCTAGCACAGCCATTTTCTGTTGTGGCAGCAGATATATTTCTAGAAGAAACTAAAAACTCTGCCTGAAATTTTACTCTGTTCTCCAAAGGTAAAATCGGGACCGGCTTTTCCAAGGTCAAAAGTGTAATTGGGTCATATTAAAGAAAAGAATGCTTTGACATTTTATGCCTGAATTGGGTCACCACTCCCCATAATTTTTGAGAAATTAAAATGTAAATATGTGTCCTGTAAATATGTGTCCTGTCTCCCTTGAGATTACTAGAAGAAGATCAGGATTGGGTAGCAAACCTGAAGGAAGGAGTCACAGACAAAGTAAAAGTCCTTTCTGTGCTTAGATAATTCACAACTGCTTGAATGAGTGGACTCCTTCATTGAGCTTTGTAAAAGAAGAGATATTTCTGTTATAAAGGAGATATGACTTCAACTGAAAGTATAGATAATGAACTTCATAAATAATATTTGATTTAGACAACAAAGGTAAGTTAAAACAAGTAAAATGGAAAATGAATAATTAAGAAAATGTTCATCCAGAGAAGGCAGGGGGCATGCATTTCAATATTCAGTTGTCAATAAATTTCAGGGATATTACCATGTTGTATGCCATGATGGCAACAGCTTTGTCTTATTAGAAAACAGGAGGCACTTCCAATGCCACTAAAAAATACAAATCTTGGGAGAGAACAGTATCAAGTAACACAGGTGTCTCCATAGCTTCTCAGTTCCAAAAGTGAGAAAGCATGTTNTTTCTCTTCGCATATCATTACCAATGAAATCTCCAATTTTTCTTTTCCCCTTTTCTTCTGCTCCTCGGGTTATTCCATGAAAAGTTCAAAGAAACTTCATGGCTGTAAGTATTAATTATCTGTTCTAGCTTTCTGGGAGAAAGTGGCCATCCAGCAAAGAGAATCTTGTTGCTGGAAGCAGAGGAGTAGGGGATGAGCTAATGATCGCTTAACCTAAATGCTTTAATGCATGTGACCGGGTTTAGAAAGATCAGGGTTTCCATCTCTCAGTGAGACAATAGTTGATCAGAAAGGCATGGACATAGACATGGGCAAGGGGACTCACTCATTTGCCCGGTGGCCACATCAGGAAGGTGGCATTTGAACAAAGATGTGAAGTAGGTAAAAACACTATCTTACATTATAACCTGGAGGAGAAACTTTGCAAGCAGAGCAAACAAACAGCTCCAACTTCTAAAGCAGAGATGTGCCTGACTTCTTTTCAAGGATCAGAAAAGAGACCAGTGTGGCTTCAGCAGACTGTTAGTAGAAATTAGTGGTTAGTAGAAAATTAGTACAAGGCAAAATGATAGGAGAGGGCTGATGGTGGGGAAGAGAATTAGGTAGGGTTTTGGAGGCGTATCATTGCAAGCTCACTGGACTCAAATCAATGTAACTGAGAACCACTGCAGGGTTTCAAGTAGAACAACACAATCTAATCTGTGTTCAAAAAGAATGACTCCTGCCTCCCTGTGGACAACACACAGCATGAGCAGAGGTAGGACCAGTGAGTACAGTTCAGAGGTGGCGCTAGTGGTAAATGCAAGAGACATAAGAGATGTGGGTTCGATCCCTGGGTGGAGAAGATACCCTGGAGGAGGGTAACCCATTCTTGCCTGGAGAATCCTATAGACAGAGGAGCCTCAGGGTCGCAGAGAGTCAGACAAGACTGGAGCAACTGAGCACACGTGCATGTAGGAGCTGGGGCGGAGAGAAGACGCCACATTCCTGGTGACGGCAGGGGAGAAGTGGCTGGA
Organism: Raphicerus campestris; assembly: GCA_006410735.1. NCBI lineage: Eukaryota > Metazoa > Chordata > Mammalia > Artiodactyla > Bovidae > Raphicerus > Raphicerus campestris. Next base: position 5,868 of record SJYW01026261.1, read on the forward strand.
GTGTTTATGGTGGTTTGAAACTGAACAAAACCAGGTTTGTTGCCTGATTGAACGTAAGGAATGTGAAAGAAAGAGGACTTTTAAAAAATGCCTCCTCTTCCATAGTTTTAAGTCTGAACAGCAGGAAGAGAGCTGAGGTGGGGAAAGCAGCAATTGGAATAGATTTGGAGTCGAGGAAGTCAGAATATCCGGAGAAGGCAATGGCACCCCACTCCAGTGCTCTTGCCTGGAAAATCCCATGGATGGAGGAGCCTGGTGGGCTGCAGTCCATGGGGCCGCTAAGAGTCGGACACGACTAAGCGACTTCACTTTCACTTTTCACTTTCATGCATTTCAGAAGGAAATGGCAACCCACTCCAGTGTTCTTGCCTGGAGAATCCCAGGGACGGGGGAGCCTGGTGGGCTTCCGTCTATGGGGTCGCACAGAGTCGGACATGACTGAAGCGACTTAGCAGCAGCAGCAGGTCAGAATATCAGTTTTGGAAATGCCAAATTTGATAGGCTAACTAGAAACGAAAAAGAAAACGCTAATATGCTGCCGTAGATATCAACCCAGAGTTCCTATAAAGATTTCGGTGGGAAATCAAAACTGACAGTTCCTAAGGCTGTATAAGGTCACCAAGAAAATAAATGTAAAAAGAACTAAGTCAGTGCCCATCAAATAAGTACTTTAAGGAAAAAGATACTCAAGAAACAGACTGAGAAGAAGTAAAGTGAGAGGATGGAGGGAAGTTGGGTGACTCGAATGTTCTGCAAACTAGGGAAGGAATTCTGTAGAGAAGGAGAGAGAATCAACTCTGCCTGGATAAGGAAGATGCGGGCTTGAAATTAATCACTAGATTTTTATTGTAAGGAAGCCAATCGTGGCCATATCAGAAAAGCAGCTTGTTGTCCTTGATGCTTATTGCTGTTGTTGGAAAGTGGTGATAGTAACAGAGCATACACAAAGGAGAAGATGAAAACTGAGCCTATAGGACCTTCTGGAAAAACTGTATTGAGAAGACATGAGAAATGGGACAGTAATTGTCAGGGGAAAAAGGGTCCTGTGAGCATCTTTTAAAAGATGGGAGAGTTAGCACCATATCTCCGTGCTACTGAAAATGACGCAGAATATTATAAAGAAAGGATAAATGCATCATTCTTTACATATATATATAAATATGTATATACTGATATATATAATTGATATATACACATATATAACTGATATATATGCATATACAACTTATAATTATATAAAACTGATTCAGTTTGCAGTACATCTGCAACTAACACAACATGGTAAATCAACTATATTCTAGTAAAACTTAATTTAAAAAAATGATTCTGGAGATCAGGGGAAATAAACTGGCAATGTAGACTGGAAGGTATGGGAGACAAGCTGGTGTGATGATCTCACGTATACGCGTTCTTTGTGAAAGGAGAGCGATCTGCTTCAGACAGAAATCCAGGTTTTTCTAGAGCAGGTCTTCCTAACAATTAAAATGTTAGCAGCATAAGGGATTTTAGACTTGCCAATAACCACACTTTAAACAGTTAAAAAAGGCAGGTGGAATTCTGTAAATATTATTTAACCCAATATATCAAAACTATTATTTCAACATTTAATCAGTATAATGAATTGTGATAGTCTACTCTCAATCTTTCATACTCTATTTGAAATCCAGTGTGGATTTTGCATTCACAGTATTTCACAATTTGGACTAGCCTCTTTTCCAGTATGTTCTATGGCCACATGCGGCTTGTGGCTATTGGATTGGAAAACACAGGTTTGGTGTATCAAGCAGGAAGGTGCCATATGTGGATGCAGATGCGGTTGGAAAGGGATTGTCTGAGTCTATAAATTTTATTTTCTGATTAATTTACTTAGTGAAGAAGCAATGATTAAAGAACAGGTAAGTGTGAGAATGGGGTAAAAAGATGCTGTTCTTTTTGAAGAGAGAAGGAATGAAATAGGAACAGAAAATGGGACCATGAAGGAAAGAGGCGTGCTTGCTGCAGAGCATGAAGGTGCCTTCTGAGGCTCATGACCATGAATTTAAAGAGTCCAGGCAACATAACTAAGTTCATTCCCTTGTCAATTGCAGTACATCCCTTCTATCCATCTCCTTTCCATGTCTATCCTTCCTTCATTTAAATGGACTTCAGGTAACCTACTGAGGGCTTTTAGAAAATAAGATTGTTAATTCTATAAAGTGTGTGTGTGTGTTTACAGCCTGCTCACATGAGAATGTAGGGTTCACAAACTTAATTCAGGCAGGTTTTTATCAGTTTTATTCACTCCTATATCTTTTGTGCTTAGCATACAAAATATGCACTCACTAAATAAATATTTATTAAAGGAAGTCATAAAATAATATTTCTAATATATTTTAATGATACTTTTGAAGATTTAAAAAATACAAATGGAAAACCTGTTTTATATCAACTGAGTAGCTTTTAAAATTGCTATATGCACTTACTGAAATGCATTTGTTTCTTTTTATTAACAGTGCTGATATAATAATTAAATTTGATTTTTTTAATTAAACCTAAATCATTTTTTATTGAACAGTCAGCTATGGTTTCATAAATTATTATTGTTTTATTTCAGAGCATTTCTCTACATGTGATATTATTGATATTAATTAATAAATAATTTAAGTTGATTTATTGTTTAATGAAAACATAAAAATATGTATATTTTAGTATTACTGTTATCATCAATCCCTAGAGGAGAAAATGACAACCTAGTCCAGTATTCTTTCTTGGAGAATTCCATGAACAAAGGAGCCTAGTAGGCTCCATGAGGTCGCAAAGAGTCAGACACGACTGAAGCAACTTAGCATGCATGCACAATCATCAGTTAGTCCATTTTGTCTCTTTTTAGTTTCATTTTAATAAGTATTGGATCCCATGTGAAAATAGAGAATATACTAATATCCAATGTGTATATCTATGTACTGTCCATGTTGGTTTCTTCCTGTAACCTAGCATTTTCCTTATGAATTCATCCATGTGGAATTGAATGTGGATTTTCATAGAGATCCTCAGCTTGCTCAGCTCAAGACACCTCACTTGTGGAGGCTCCAGATGATCCTTTGGGACACACTAGGGCCTCGACACATCAAAGAAACGTTTCTACATGAGGCTGTAGAGCAGGGAGAGTCATGTCTCCTAGAGCAGTCAGGCACTTTCCCCCAGGATTGCCCATTGCTAAGACCCCAGGTCAGAAGCAGCAGGCATTTCTCCCAACACATGGGATGCACATACCTGCAGAGGAGGTGAGATCCTGATTTTCTGTGTGTGTTAGTCACTTAGTTGTGTCTGACACTCCCATGGAGTGTAGCTTGCCAGACTCCTCTGTCCATGGAATTTCTCAGACAAGAACACTGCAGCGAGTTGCTGTTTCCTTCTCCAAGGAATCTTCCTGAGACCCAGGGATGGAACACACCTCTCCTGTGTCTCCTACATTGCAGGTGGAGAAGACTGCAATTAAAGCTGGCAGTGATTTTAATCTATTGTCACTACTGTGCTTAGATATTGCGCTCTCTCAGCTCCTGCCCTGAGTTCATTTCCAGGCACTTCCAGAAACCACGTTCCTCTTTAGTGAGAACCTCTATCTTAGAAACTGGGGCCAGGTATTTCTGTGCAGCATCCAATAATCTTCCCCACTCACAAAGCTGCTCCTAATTACATCTCTGTGCTTTTTTCCTCCCATCTAATCTCTTTTGCAAATCAATATACATTGAAGAAGAGTTAACCAAAGTTCCAATCTTTAGCAGTGGAGAAAACAGAACCCCTATCACAAAGTTTAGTCTTCAACCTAAAGTCTTCAGAAATTCCTACCTAGCCATAAAGTGTATTTAGAGAAATGTAGTTTTATGTCACACCACATAGGGTCATTCTCAACTTTAATATAGCATTAAGTAATAATACTGGTGAAATCACAAGATAGATGAGGAAAATGTGTTTTTTCCCTCTCTCAGATATTGTACATGAAAATTTGTTGCATTATTTCAGAAACTCTGCTTCAGTATCTGTGACAAGGAGGAAATAGTCTCTGTTCATACCCTTAATGTGGAGAAAAATAGCCTGATTTGAGGATGTTATAGACAATTATCCTATATAGCTGCATATCAATTCTCTGAGGTTTTTCCTCAGTTCCAGGCATACTGGCTTTAATGCAGCTTAATTTCTCATAAGGAATATCTTCTTCCTAAATATGTAGGCTAGTTTATTTCAAACCAAATTTGTGAAAGAGAAAGAGTAGAAAAGGTGGCCAAAATAACAGAAAATACACATACATGTGCAAAGGTACACACACACACACACATAATGAGAGTACACACACCTGTTTGAAGACATTGATAAGCTTGCAAGACACAAAGGGCTTGAAAAGCCAAGATCTCAGAAAAGAGAGGAGTCCAGCAGAGTAAGCCTAGTATTCGATATCATTTACTCACCTCAGAAGGCTTCCCCTGGTGGCTCAGATGGTAAAGAATCCACCTGCAATGCAGGAGACCCTGATACGATCCCTGGATCTAGAAGACCCCCTGGAGTATGGCTACCCTCTCCGGTATTCTTGCCTGGAGAACTTCATGGACAGAGCAGCCTGGTGGGCTACAGTTCATGGGGTCACAAAGAGTGGACATGACTAGACAACTAACACTAAGTAACTAAATAATTGTCAACTCAAGTTTCTGGCAGTCTCACAGGGACAAGGGGATGAGTTTAGAATGGTGAGTCAGTTCATATTTCATGGTATTATAGCAAAGAGCCATATACTAAAAGTACAGAAAGCAAAATTAAATTATTCTTCCTGGACCTGCCAAATCTTTGATTGTATTAGGAGATATGCCTCTGAGTAAGAGCATAATTAAACAAATATAAATTCTTTCTTCAGAATGGAACATCATACAAAGCATCAAATCACTTCTGAAATGTTTCATCATAATAGTCAGTGCATAAGGAAGAAATAGCAGACTAGATGGGTTGAGAAATGACGAGGAAAAGAGGCAATGTGAACAGACTAAGAGGAGGTTCAAGTACTGGAATTCTCAGAAAAGGACCTTAAAAAACAGGGCTTAATACTTTTGAGAAATCAGATAACAGGAAGAATTTCCATGGACAATTTGATGCCATACAGAATAAAATGGGAACTCTCAAAGTGATTAATGCAAAGTCTAAAATTAGAAGCCCAAGAAATTGATAGGTTTGAAAGTAGAGTAGAAAAACTAAAGAGAGCAAGCAAACTAAACAGCAAATCAGAAGAAAAATTTTAGACAATATCTTGTACAGTAAAACAGATGAATCACACAAAGAAAAGTCTAATAGCTACATGGAGATGCTTGCTCATTGTTAACAAAGCAAAATTTCACTTCCAATATGTTTGCACATCCTAATGCCTTATATCACCCTTGTTTTCATGGTTAAGCAGTAAAAATCAAACTTCAAAATATTAGTTTAGTCTCTGGAATATCACTCTACTTTATTATCCTGAAGAATCTATTCAAAGCTGATAACTCATCTCATTACCACATTGAAGGAAAATTGCTATCATCATTTGAACAGATAACTTTGTCATATATATAAAAACATTACTTTGATAAAATTGAAATCTGTTTGAGTTTTCAGTAAATAAACACAGAGATGAAGCTAGTCTTTGCTCAGATAAGTGATTAGACGTAAAGAAGACAATTTCAAACACGTAATCATATAACCAGAGTAGGACATCTAACTTCATATCTTCTCTCTTCTTTCATCAATAAATATAGGCTATCATGCCTAGCACAGCCATTTTCTGTTGTGGCAGCAGATATATTTCTAGAAGAAACTAAAAACTCTGCCTGAAATTTTACTCTGTTCTCCAAAGGTAAAATCGGGACCGGCTTTTCCAAGGTCAAAAGTGTAATTGGGTCATATTAAAGAAAAGAATGCTTTGACATTTTATGCCTGAATTGGGTCACCACTCTCCATAATTTTTGAGAAATTAAAATGTAAATATGTGTCCTGTAAATATGTGTCCTGTCTCCCTTGAGATTACTAGAAGAAGATCAGGATTGGGTAGCAAACCTGAAGGAAGGAGTCACAGACAAAGTAAAAGTCCTTTCTGTGCTTAGATAATTCACAACTGCTTGAATGAGTGGACTCCTTCATTGAGCTTTGTAAAAGAAGAGATATTTCTGTTATAAAGGAGATATGACTTCAACTGAAAGTATAGATAATGAACTTCATAAATAATATTTGATTTAGACAACAAAGGTAAGTTAAAACAAGTAAAATGGAAAATGAATAATTAAGAAAATGTTCATCCAGAGAAGGCAGGGGGCATGCATTTCAATATCCAGTTGTCAATAAATTTCAGGGATATTACCATGTTGTATGCCATGATGGCAACAGCTTTGTCTTATTAGAAAACAGGAGGCACTTCCAATGCCACTAAAAAATACAAATCTTGGGAGAGAACAGTATCAAGTAACACAGGTGTCTCCATAGCTTCTCAGTTCCAAAAGTGAGAAAGCATGTTACAATTCTTGGGGGCAAAATCCCAACAATCTGATAGTTCATGCCCTGTTATGTGACGTATAGCAAGAGGATACGGACTATCAAGCTAATCAAATAGAATTCCCAGAGGGATGATATGGGGAGGGAGGTGGGAAGGGGGTTCAGGATGGGGAACGTGTGTACACCCATGGTGGATTCATGTTGATGTATGGCAAAACCAATACAGTATTGTAAAGTAATTAGCCTCCAATTTAAATAAATACATTTAAATTTTAAAAAGATTAAAAAATATTTTAAATATCTCCAAAAATTAGTGATAAAATACTGTTCTCTCCACTTCAAATTATGACAAAAGAGGTACACAGTCACTGATAACTTAAGTTCTTACTTTCCTTTCTCTTATGTTTATAGTTAAGACCTTGCAAGGAAATATGAAAACAAAATATTGAGAAGGAAAAGATAAGGAGATAAAGCATATGAGTGAATGATATGATAACTCTTCAAGGATGAATGCATTGATTTATCAGTATCAGCAGTTATCATAGCTAATGATACATAGAACTTCCATACATAATGTTTAAATATATAGACATGTAGGTAGATATGAACATAAATATTGATATACATACAAATATAGAAAACATATAGAATTTAAAAAAATCTCATTAGCAGCATAAATCTAAAAAGTAGGATTATTAGAATAGTCATTTTGAGTCATTAGACTATTCTTTAAAGTATTTTAAATTCTATTTCATTGCAGAATTTCAGCAGCATTTCATTGATTATTAAAAAAACAAGAAGGCATAATGTACTCTTGCAAAGTGAGCTACATACAATTCCATACCAAAATTGCTCTCACTGTACATCATTATTGAACTATGTTATAAAATAGCACAAGGAATGTAAGATTGAGAATAATGACTTGTCGACAGAAGTCATTCCATAATTTTTGTTTGGATTCTTCTTCACTAGTCAGTGAAGAAGACTTTTAAAACAGGCTGACCATATATTAAAATATCTCTATATAATATTTTGAAGACAATATATTTTTACTATATACTTTATTTTAGTGGTCAAATACTCTGAGTTTTTCGGCCACTGTGGATGTTGGCCCATTGGTTTTAATGGAACATAGATATTCCACAAGAAATTAAACATTTTATTTTTTTTAATTTTTTAAAAGCAAAATTATGTGTTATTTATGATTTATATTGCTTTTTGAAAATTCAGGGTAGCTTTGAAGATAAAAGAACAAGATTTTAAAATACAGGGTCCAGAAGAGTCAAACACCTTATATTTTAGAAATCCCCACATTAGTCTGTATGGAGATATTTGTATCAATAGATGCATTTGTGAAAATACCTAGAGACCCACTGAGAAGACTAGAGTGTGAAGAAACATTTTATTTTAAATGGATAGAGTACCAATATTGAAGTATGTAAATATCATCACTCCATCCTGATTTTAAGCTGTGTTGGTTTGAACATTAGTGACTTTCTGATCAAATGTTTAGATCTACAAAAAGGCAACAACTTAACTGTTCAATCTATTTTGTGTTTTTTCTTAAATTAAGAGTAAGAAATCTAAAACCAATAAAACATAACTAACTTAATCAATTACATGTCACAGGTCTAGATATTAAGAATTAAAATAACAGCTGAAGATTATTTTCACCTATGAATCTAAATTTAGAAAAAGAAAAAGATTTGTCTTAAGCAATGTTTGCAACACTAATAATTATCATAATGGAGATTTTAAAAAACTTATTTAATGCTTGTGAGGAGAGCAATGATATCTCAATTTGCCATATGTCTTTTTCACTACTGGTACCTTGGATCCTATTATGTTCATTATAAAATCTAAGAAATGCTAGCATATATGATGCTATCCTTTATGCTGTNATGAATCTAAATTTAGAAAAAGAAAAAGATTTGTCTTAAGCAATGTTTGCAACACTAATAATTATCATAATGGAGATTTTTAAAAACTTATTTAATACTGTGAGGAGAGCAATGATATCTCAATTTGCCATATGTCTTTTTCACTACTTGTACCTTGGATCCTATTATGTTCATTATAAAATCTAAGAAATGCTAGCATATATGATGCTACCCTTTATGCTGTTTGATTTTAAAAAAATAAAACAACTGTCTCTTATTTGTTCTTTTCCAAACATGTAATTTCTAAAGAAAAAAAAAAACCTCATTATCCTGGTTGAGAAAAATATAAGTTTTTATCATCTGTGCACAATTTAGAACTAAAGTCAGATAACAGAGGCTCTTACACAGATGAAGAGATCTTTGGTCTTTCATAGTGTTGACAACTGTCATCTTGGACCTTTGCAGCACTTTGGCTTCATGAAAAGTCTTCTTCTGCTGACCCATTATGCTGGAATTTACAGCTAAGGCTCTTTCAAAATATTTTTATATTTGATTAGTTTATTGAAAATATTAACCATATATTAGACACAGTGTCAAGGATGCTAATCTGCCCACCCCTCTCTCTCAGTACATATGGGCTTTATTTACATTTTAGTAGTTAACAATAAAAAGGAATGTCGATTTTAATATATTTTATTAATCAGTTTATTTTAAAATAAGAGTAGTACCTTTAAAATTTTTAAAGGTAGTAGATACACTTTGACTTTATACAATTTGAATATTTCTATGTCATTACAATGAAGTTATTGATTATTATTCTGACCCAAAAGACAATATCTAAACCTGAATAGACTTAAATCAAAACAATACCAAAGAACAAGGTATTATATTGTCAAAACTACCTAAAGAACCCAGTACTGTTGTTGTTTTTCCCCAGCTCAACAAAGTGTTTGGGTCTGTACATATGCATGCATATGCGTAAGTGGATGTGAATTTATATGAAGACTGTGTGTGTACACGTCCACCTGTGTGTGTATGTGGATGTGAGTTTATTTGAAGATGGANGACTGCTGCTGCTGCTGCTGCTAACTTGCTTCAGTCGTGTCCGACTCTGTGCGACCCCATTGACAGCAGCCCACCAGGCTTCTCTGTCCCTAGCATTCTCCAGGCAAGAATATTGGAGTGGATTGGCACTGCCTTCTCTGGAACAGCATGGACGATCATCTGTATACAGTCTGTCTCTTATACACATCTCTTAAAAACCTAGAATTATTTAAAATGTGTAATTTAATAATCCAGGTCACTTTCACACTACATTAAAATAGCATCTTCAATGGCAGAAATAAGATGGTCTGGTACATAGAAATAATCAATTATAATGAATCTTCAGGGATTTAATAAGAGGAAAAATTCATTTATTTTTATCGTCTCAACACTTGCTAGACAAATGGAAAGTAAATTTGTTTCAAATACTAAGAAATAAGGCTTCCCTGGTGGCTCAGAGGTTAAAGCGTCTGCATCCAATGTGGGAGACCTGGGTTCGATCCCTGGGTCGGGAAGATCCCCTGGAGAAGGAAATGGCAACCCATTCCAGTGTTCTTGCCTTGAGAATCCCATGGACAGAGAAGCCTGGTAGGCTACAGTCCACGGGGTCGCAAAGAGTCGGACACAACTGAGCAACCTCACCTCACCTCACCTCAATCTTTTTTCATACTTTTAAATTCAGATTGGAAATTCAATTAGTTCTACCTGATGTATTAAATGAACAAAATCCCAAAGCTCCATAAGAAACAATAAATAGTATGTTAGGATAATTTTCTACTTTATGATTTCAATGCCCAATATTGACTTTCTGGGTGGACAGAGATTCACTCAGTTGTGTATGACTCTGCATCCCCACTGACTAGACTGCCAAGCTTCTCTGTCCATGGAGTTCTCCAGGCAAGAATATAGGAGTAGGTAGCCATTCCCTTCTCCAGGAAATCTTCCCAACCCAGCGATCGAATCTGGGTCTCCCTCATTGAAGGCAAATTCTTTACCATCCGAGCCACCAATGAAGCCCTCCTGGGTGGTGCCAGTAGTAAAGAATCCGCCTGCCAATGCAGGAGATACAAGAGATGCAGGTATGATCCCTGAGTTATGAAGATTCCCTGGATTAGGAAATTCCATGGACAGAGGGGCCTGGCTGGCTACAGTTCATGAGATCACAAAGAGTTGGACATGATTGAGCCCACAGGCACACAGGACCCCCCCATAGGAAACAAAAAATCAGTATGCTAGAATGATTTTCTTCTTTATGGTTTTAATGTTCAATATAAACTGGGAATAAAATACATAGTGTAATTTCATTTTACAGTCTCTTAGACTAACAGTTTGTAAAATACAACCTTTTCTCCATTAGTGTTGCTTTTCCTCCACTGATTACTCAGATTATCACTTTTCTACTTTACAAAAAGAAACTTATTCCAGTCATGTGTACCTTCTTCAGCAACATTTTATCATAAATTAAAATTCTTAGAGATAGTTTCTGAATTCTTTTCTTTAAAAACTAATCAGTTCTTTCTGAATAAAGATGCTAAAAAATGGATTTAATTCCTATTTGAATTGTAAGGTTTTCCCTCTTGATTATAGATAAACAAAGTAAATGACTCTAGAGTTTTATGTGGAAAGGGGACAGAGAAAAACCTAATATCCAAAACTATTAAAATATGTAGACAAGAAGCTATAATATTTCAAGCTAAAATCCAGATTTTAGCTTTCATAAATGTCATATTTATAGTTCATTCAAATCAGAGACTGAACAGCATGGACTGCTGCTGCTGCTGCTGCTGCTAACTTGCTTCAGTCGTGTCCGACTCTGTGCAACCCCATAGACAGCAGCCCACCAGGATTCTCTGTCCCTAGCATTCTCCAGGCAAGAATATTGGAGTGGATTGGCACTGCCTTCTCTGGAACAGCATGGACGATCATCTGTATACAGTAATGAAGGTCTAACTTCTAACTTGGCTCATAATATGTCTTTTTCTGTAACACAAAAACTACTCATAATGTTTATCAATGAAAAAAACAATTTTTTAAATTGTGGCAACAACTTAAGGCCTTTGTCTTGCATCAACTTTAACAAATAAGAGTGACAATATTATTTTTTGACTATTTAAATTTTATTGACTTGTTTTTGACTATATTTTCTTTGATGATACCCCTTCATAGTTTCAGTTCAGTTCAGTTGCTCAGTCATGCCCGACTCTTTGTGACCCCAAGAATCGCAGCACGCCAGGCCTCCCTGTTCATCACCATCTCCTGGAGTTCACTCAGACTCACGTTCATCGAGTACATGATGCCATCCAGCCTTCTCATCCTCAGTCGTCCCCTTCTCCTCCTGCCCCCAATCCCTCCCAGCATCAGAGTCTTTTCCAGTGAGTCAACTCTTCTCATGAGGTGGCCAAAGTACTGGAGTTTCAGCTTCAGCATCATTCCTTCCAAAGAAATCCCAGGGTTGATCTCCTTCAGAATGGACTGGTTGGAGGTCCTTGCAGTCCAAGGGACACTCAAAAGTCTTCTCCAACACCACAGTTCAAAAGCATCAATTCTTCGGCACTCAACCTTCTTCACAGTCCAACTCTCACATCCATACATGACCACAGGAAAAACCATAGCCTTGACTAGACAGACCTTAGTCAGCAAAGTAATGTCTCTGCTT
>SJYW01026277.1:0-16619 GCA_006410735.1 Raphicerus campestris
CTGAATTTAATAAAATTCAACTGAATAAGTAAGAAAGCATATAGCAAACAAATAATATGAAATTTCTCAGGCAAGTACTGACTTAAAATATTGAAATGTTATATATACATAAATTGTGTATTTCTTTGAATGTAGAATTCAGTTCAGTTCAGTCACTCAGTCATGTCTGACTCTTTGTGACCCCATGGACTGCAGCACGCCAGGCTTCCCTGGCCATCTCCAACTCCTGGAGCCTAGTCAAACTCATGTCCATTGCGCCAGTGATGCCATCCAACCATCTCATCCTCTGTTGTCCCCTTCTCCTCCCATCTTCAATCTTCCCAGCATTAGGGTCTTTTCCAATGAGTTGGTTCTTCGCATTAGGTAGCCAAAGTATTGGAGTTGCAGCTTCAGCATCAGTCCTTCCAATGAATATTCAGGACTGATTTTCTTTAGGATGGACTGATTGGATCTCTTTGCAGTCCAAGGGACTCTCAAGAGTCTTCTCCAACACCACAATTCAAAAGCATCAGAATTATTCTTTTTCATAAAGGCAATTAATCCAATGTATAACTAAGTGTGAATTACAGCTTACACCTATGTAGAATTTGCATGTTAATAAACTCACGAATCAGGGAGGATCACTTTGGGAGACGTGTGTGGTAGACTGGAGGTGAGCTTCTCAGTTCCCCTTCCTGGAAGGATTTGCCACTTGGCTGTAGGGAGTGTTGTTGGAGTGTGGTCTCCAGCTGTCACTGCCCTCAGGGTCTCCCTTAGAGCAGAGGAGTTTCTTTGTTCAAGGTTAAGCTTTTCCAGGGCAGTCCTGTAGTCAGTGAACCAGTCACTTGGGGATACACAGGCCTGTCCATTTCAGCCTGAGCAGGACTGCTCTATGGGTCAATGCTAGATCCAGGGCTCCCTGTTAGGGTCCTGCTGCTTAGAGGGACCTGTATCAGTTTGACTTCTCCCTCTGCCCAATTCTGCTTCCTCAGCCTTTCCTTCTCAGGTTGTTGTTCAGTCTCTCAGTCATGTCTGACTCTTCGTGACCCCATGGACTGCAGCACGTCAGGCCTCCCTGTCCTTCACCATCTCCCAGAGTTGCTCAAACTCATGTTCATCGAGTCGGTGATGCCGAGCACAGAGTAAAGACATGCAGAAGAAGCAATCAGAAGATGCAGAAGCAATGCAGAAGATGCCATCCAACCATCTCATCCTCTGTCATCCTCTTCTCCTTCGGCCTTCAATCTTTCCCAGCATCAGGATCTTTTCTAATAAGTCAGCTCTTTGCATCAGTTGGCCAAAGTGTTGAGCTCTAAGAAACATCGTGCTCCCTAAACTCTGTCTCAGCACTTTCTTTCAGAAAAGTCAACTTGTGATCCCCAGCTCTGATAGTGTTAAGAATATGGCTAATTTACATCATAGGAAGTATCAGGTGAGGAGGAGTTAAAGATTTTCCCTTGAAAGAAACAATGTAGATATCCAAGCATTCTTGTACCCAAGCATTTGATGTCTCCCTCTTTTTGAGCTCCCCCATTTCTAAGAGCCAAGATCACGCCCAGTGCTGCAGGGTTAAGATACTGAACTGAAATCAAATCCCTCCCAGCCACTATTCACTCAACTCCATTTCTCTAGTATTTTGTAAGGTTGCACAAAACTGTTCTATCATAAACTTTCGGTCCAGGAGAAGTAAGACAGTTGGGCCCTGGGTGTCCTTTAAGTTGAAAGGAAAAAGGCAGCAAGCGTAGTACCTGCCACGTAATATTATTTCTCTTCTGACAAACTTTTATTGAGCTTACAGTTAAGCAATAGTAAAGGTAAGTTTCTATGAGTGACAAGCACTAGCAGTTTTGCCCAGAATTAATAATGATCATGTGCTCTATTACTCAAAGTATGCTTGACTGTTTACTGAGTCCTCCGGCTGAAAAGCTTGTATTTTACGCTTCTCGTACAACTATCACTGTAATAACATCTAAAATTAGACACACAAGAACAGATATTTATCTAAATAGTAATATAGATTGTTTATAAGATAATATAGACTGTCAAATTTTAAAGGCATTAATATAGCAATCTTATATTTGAAACTTGCTATCCTTTAAACTATACTATTTTTATAAATTCTTCCTTCCCAACTCCAGTTCTACTACTGAAGTGATCAGATTTATTTTGTAAAAATCCAGTTTCTGTTATCAGAAGTCTTATTCACACAGTCTAGGAAGTATAATACTCTTAAAATTATGTTTGTGATGAATGTATCTTCCTATTTTACTGCTAGAAAAATATATCAGGTACCTTATTTTTACTGTTCTGCCTGGGACAATGAATTTTTGTGGGCTGGGTTCCAGGTAATTTAGATTACTGAGTGAATTAAAAGACAGTTAAAAACACATGCACACACACATACACACACATCCCTACTCCTAGAATAAGAGGCTGACTGGTGAGTCTTTCCTTTCTATTTGCCAACCTTCTCTTCTTCCAGTCTAATTTTACACACACACAAAGAATTGCTACAAGCTTATTCTTCCACCACAAAATTACTATTAATAAACACAGAGCTTTTTTTTCCAATTGGAATATAATTGCTTTGCAATGTCGTGTGGGTTTCTGTTGCACAGCAAGGTGAATCAGCTATGGATACGTATATCCTGTCCCTCTTGAGCCTCCCTCCCACCGCCCCCATCCCATCCCTCTAGGTCACCACAGAGCACTGAGCTGAGCTTCCCTTGCTATACAGCAGCCTCCCGCTAGCTAGCTGTTTTACACATGATATTGAATATATGTCAATGCTACTGTCTCAATTCATCCCACCCTCTCCTTCCCTCCATGTCCATTCTCTATGTAAACGCAGAGCTTTAATACCTAGCACACAGATCCCCACAAATGATTTAGTTCATTCGTGTTTTCAAACTTCATAGGAGATTGAACATCTTCTCTGCCATAAGTCTATATTTCCTCAAGAAAATGCAATGTAAAATAGCTAAGAGATAACTGAAAGAGAACCCTGAGGATTTTGTGGCCGGCCCTTTGATGGCGAAAGGAAGGGGGCTCTGATTTCACCTTTTAGACACTAAGCCAAAAGAAGGGACACCAGCGTGATCTGAGATCACCGTTTTACTCTGTGTTGTTTCCCGGGTAAGGAAGACATGGTGCCATGAGTGTGGCTCATGGCAGATGAGGACCAGCTGGAGGCTCGGGGAGTTTGCCTCTCTGAGCCCCATCTGCATGGGCTGCATGGGAGGAACAGCAGGAACCAAGGGTTGTGGTGGGCTTTCAAGTTGGAGGTCACGAGCAGGTTTCAAGCATCTCTTCCAACTCTGCCTTCAGAGACCTCTTGTCTGTGGTTTGAAGTTGGCTGACATGGGATATTTACAACTTGGAAATTGGCAAATAAAACAAATCATTGATTTTTCGAGAGGAACTGGCTACTGCCAGCACACCATTGGCTTCGGGGAATCCCAAGAGTTTTGGAGGTGAATGATTTTGGGGGGTGAGCAGACTTGTGTAGAACAAAATACGAGCAGTCTCTATTGAATTGTTGGGTAATGAAAACTCTACCACTGTTGAAAATTCTGATGCTGTATATATTAATGATAATACAAATGGAAAGAAGAATTTTTGATTCTAAACGTCCTTGTACATTTTGGTGAAAATATGAATCCTAAAACATAATCATACAGTGGCCTAAACCACAGAGAATAATGAAAAGATGCTAAAATTTCCCTTGACAATTGGGGGCCAACCTACATTTTGCTTGGGTTTGAAAATTTTAAGGTCAAACACGTATTCTTGCATTTTTTGAGGAAAACACATTTTCTGAGGATTAAGACACATGGATGGACCAAGGTGTAAATGTTGATGGATCATCTCTGGGAATCTAAAGAAGATCAAAAGAAAAATTTATTAATAAAATATTGTTATATGAAATAAACTGTAATTCAGAAGACACATTTTAAAAAAAGTCAATATCCATTTTATTCTTGTCAAATTAAGATAATTTTCATATTTCTTTCAATCCTTGAGTTTTAAATCTCCTTATTCTCATATACTTCTTATGTTTGGGATAAGATGCATCTTATTCAGAAGCCCTGTGATTTCAAAGGCATAAAGTGCAATCTAATTATTAAAACGTTTTTAATTGGAGGATAATTGCTTTACAATATTGTGTTGGTTTTTGCTGTATAGCAACATGAATCAGCTCTAAGCACGCATGTATCTCTTACCTCTTGAGGCAATCTAATTTTACACCAGAGACTCATTTAGGGCTGCAGTAAGCAGTTCAGTATAGAAACAGTCTCTGATGATAGTTCTAGATGTATTTTTAGCAGCTGGAAAATGGACCTATGATCTATTAGTGTGTGATTACAGGGCATATCAAAGTGTGCCCAGTGACTTGATGTGCATGCACGCTAAGTCACTTCAGTCGTGTCTGACTCTTTGCGAACCTTTGGACTATAACCCGCTAGTCTCTGTCCATGGGATTCTCCAGGCAAGAATACTGGCATGTTGCCATGCCCTCCTCCAGGGGACCTTCCCAACCCAGGGATTGAACCCGTGTCTCTTGTGTCTCTTGCACTGGCAGGCAGGGTCTTCACCACTAGTGCCACCTGGGAAGCCCTGTGACTTGATAGTTTCATTTATTTTTATTAGTTTGCTTAACAGATATTTTCAGAATAATTGACCAGATCTGATGTCTATTTAATCTAATTTAGTTATTAAGGTAATGAAAATAGCACGTCAATTTCATCTTACAAAATGTTTAAAGTAACCTAGCATGTCCATTTGATATGAGCACTTCGGTCAGTTGTGTGCTTTTATTTGGGATCTGAAACTTTAAACCATCATTTGAAGAGGGTCGCTCACTTTGCAGCAGTATTTGCAGTTTGAAGCATATAAGAAGTAGTAAGTGAAACCAGAATGAGAATTTTCAATGGAAAAGATGAATTTGCCCTGTAATTTTTACACGGTTGTCAGATCCATACCAAGAACCTGAAAGTTCACATAAGGGGTGATTCTAACAGGGAGTTCTCCTTACCAGCCTTACCATGTCAGTGAACTGATCCACACAAGTCATTCTAATCAACTCAGGGGTTGCTGGGCTACTCAGGGTGAAAGTCTTGGTCAGCCCCCTCTCTCTGCGGGCAGCAGCCACAGCATCATAAATGGCGAACAACACAGAGGATCCCAGGAACATTCCAGCCTCACCTAACCCCTGAGAAGGAGGGTAAAATGCTGTCAGAATTGCATGGTTCTTTTAGGACTAATTTATGTACACACACACACACACACACACACACACACACACTCCTCCTGACTTTACAACCCTCTGAATGTATTGCATCAGAATTACCAGAATCAAATTCCCACCCTACTCCGCTGCTTTCCACTCTCCCCACTCCCACCATCACTCCCCCGCCTGCTGATTTGTGTGTGTGGGGTCCTCCTCAGAGTGGCTCATGGAAATGTCCCAGGGGCATCAGGACAGTGGTCAGCTAAAGTGTCTCTCTCTGCCTCCCGCCACTGTACCTCCCCCCACCCAGGTAAAGTTCTGGAGACAGAAGCCCTCAGGGCCCTCTAGGATACTCCAACGGCAGCTCCAGACTATTTTCATTGAACTCAAGACCCCAACAAAACAACAATAATATTTGTAGCTGAGCTTGAAAGACAGTGAGACGGTTGCCCCTGGAGGGTGGACTGCGGAAGTCTTTGTTTGTGTTCACTCCCTTGGCTGTGCGTTGGGTGCTTTTGAATGAACAGTGTGGTGGCAGTGCCTGCTGAATAATTCAGCAATGCTTCTTTTTACTAATGTTTCTTCTTTCTTTCTTCAACGTGTTCTGGTCCTTGGTCTGTGTCCAGGGCCTTAGTGGAGAGATGTGTCCAAGGGCCCAAGCAGATAAAGACTACCCCAGTCTGTAGTGTTCTCTCTGAAGCAAATGCCGGGGAGAGGGGGAGAGGAGGAGCTGGCAGAAAGAAGGCTTTCCTCTGAGGAGAGGGGAGGTGGGGAGAGCAGGTAGTAGACCGGGCAGAGAGGAGGCTAGGTCCTGAGGGCCAGGACTGTGCCCTGTGTCAGGATGGATGGTCTTTAGCGGTGTCCCTGGCTGAAGTCTGGTGAGGTGGAGGTAGAGACATTTGGACAGGAAATCTCACCTTCCTCCCAACCTGACCTACTCCTAATAAAGAAAGGGAATTCTCTGCAAGCCTGAGGTTAAGGTTGCCATCTGTCTGGCCAGATGTGGGCCTAGAACAGAACTTCAGTTGGAGAAGTTGTGTGTTTTCCACATGTGTTTGAGGACCTTGCCCCAAGTCTTTATGAGCCAGTGAGAGCTCATTGGCTCTGTGGAGCCTGGGGTCAACACCTCCTGTATTTGTGGCATGAAACCTCAGAGAAAACTGTCAGTGAGAGGCTGGTGTGAAAGTTTATCCTGACTTGGGGAGAGTGGGGGAGAGGCAGTGTAGGTAAGAAAGACTTGAGTCTGGAGGGCATGGGAAGGTTGCAGAAAAGAAGGTCCAGGGCGGGTGAAATATGTCTACTTCAGTTTAATCTCATGGTGGCACTTAGCCTAGTGACATAAGATGTCTGCTTACTCCTTGGCCCTTCTTGTCTGATTCAAACTCATTTCATAATCTCCCCTGAGAGCAACTGAACAACAAACCAAGAGTGAAGACTCTGCTTGGGCTTCTGAAGTCAGTGAATGCTTGCTTTTTTTTCCTTCTTCTTTTGGGATTTGCAGTTGCAAGGGATAAGTTAATTCATGGGACTGCTTATATTTCCTTTCTAAAAAAAATTATTTTTATTTATTTGGCTGTGCTGGAGCTTAGTTGTAGCACAGGATCTTTAGCTGTAGCATGTGAATCCTCCCAGTTGCTGCATGAGGGATCTGGTTCCCTGACCAGGGGTCAAACCCTGACCCCCTGCATTGGGAGCACAGAGTCTTGGCCACTGGCCCACCAGGGAAGTCCCTATTTTACTATTTATTGACAGGGTTGTTTGTTATGGGATGAATTGTGCCTCCTCAAATTCAGATGCTGAAGTCTTAACCCTGACTACCTCAGACTGTGACCATATTTGGAGATAGGTCTTTAGAGAGATAATTAAGTTTAAGATAATGAAGGAATGAGGTTTTTAGGGTAGACCCCAGTCCAGTATGACTGGTGTCCTTTTAAGAAAAACAATGTTATGACACAGAAGCACATTTGTATATGATAAACCCATGATCATATAAAGGCAGGGGGAGAAGGTGTACATCTGCCAGCTAAAGAGAGGCTTCAAAAGAAATCACATCTTCATCTTGGACCCCAACATCCAGAACTGTGAGAAATGTATCTCCACTGTTTAAGCAACCCAGTCTGTAGTGTTTTGTTAAGGCAGCCCTAACAAACTCATAGAGGTCTTGGGTTCTTACCTTGGATGAGTAGATGGCGATAGGATTTTGTGAACGCACCAAAGTGACATTGAACTCTTCGGGTATTTCAGTGACCATGGGGATTTTGTAGTCATCTGGACCCCGAGAGTAAAGCACGCCTTCTGGGGAGTATTTCAGCTCTTCTATGGTATAGAATCCCATGCCTTGGACAAATGCTCCTTCAATCTACCAGCAAAAATTCCAGTTCATAAGTATGTGATATTGGTTGAATAAGTGTTCCAATGTAACTGAAAAGGGAGCTCTGCACTATAGTAAGCCACTCTTGAAGGCACTGTGGTGGCTTTATGAATGGTCCCCAGGATCTGGAGGCTGCCATCCAGAGGTAGCCTGGTCTCATCCCCAGCTCTTCTCACCAGAAACCCCACCCTCCAGGGACCTGACACTTCTCAAATTCTGGGTAACATGCCAAATCCACCAGATTCATTCAGATTTCCAAGTCTTGATGGTTTTTTTTTGTGTGTGTGTGTGTGTGTGTATTTTTTTGGCCAAGCCCATGACACTTTGGGATCTTAGTTTCCCAGCTGGAATTGAACCCAGGTCAGGACAGTAAAAGCACCAAGTCCTAACCACTGGACCACCAGGAATTCCCAGGACCTCCAAGTCTTTGTAAAGCAGTNGCTTTTATTTGGGATCTGAAACTTTAAACCATCATTTGAAGAGGGTCGCTCACTTTGCAGCAGTATTTGCAGTTTGAAGCATATAAGAAGTAGTAAGTGAAACCAGAATGAGAATTTTCAATGGAAAAGATGAATTTGCCCTGTAATTTTTACATGGTTGTCAGATCCATACCAAGAACCTGAAAGTTCACATAAGGGGTGATTCTAACAGGGAGTTCTCCTTACCAGCCTTACCATGTCAGTGAACTGATCCACACAAGTCATTCTAATCAACTCAGGGGTTGCTGGGCTACTCAGGGTGAAAGTCTTGGTCAGCCCCCTCTCTCTGCGGGCAGCAGCCACAGCATCATAAATGGCGAACAACACAGAGGATCCCAGGAACATTCCAGCCTCACCTAACCCCTGAGAAGGAGGGTAAAATGCTGTCAGAATTGCATGGTTCTTTTAGGACTAATTTATGTACACACACACACACACACACACACACACACACACTCCTCCTGACTTTACAACCCTCTGAATGTATTGCATCAGAATTACCAGAATCAAATTCCCACCCTACTCCGCTGCTTTCCACTCTCCCCACTCCCACCATCACTCCCCCGCCTGCTGATTTGTGTGTGTGGGGTCCTCCTCAGAGTGGCTCATGGAAATGTCCCAGGGGCATCAGGACAGTGGTCAGCTAAAGTGTCTCTCTCTGCCTCCCGCCACTGTACCTCCCCCCACCCAGGTAAAGTTCTGGAGACAGAAGCCCTCAGGGCCCTCTAGGATACTCCAACGGCAGCTCCAGACTATTTTCATTGAACTCAAGACCCCAACAAAACAACAATAATATTTGTAGCTGAGCTTGAAAGACAGTGAGACGGTTGCCCCTGGAGGGTGGACTGCGGAAGTCTTTGTTTGTGTTCTCTCCCTTGGCTGTGCGTTGGGTGCTTTTGAATGAACAGTGTGGTGGCAGTGCCTGCTGAATAATTCAGCAATGCTTCTTTTTACTAATGTTTCTTCTTTCTTTCTTCAACGTGTTCTGGTCCTTGGTCTGTGTCCAGGGCCTTAGTGGAGAGATGTGTCCAAGGGCCCAAGCAGATAAAGACTACCCCAGTCTGTAGTGTTCTCTCTGAAGCAAATGCCGGGGAGAGGGGGAGAGGAGGAGCTGGCAGAAAGAAGGCTTTCCTCTGAGGAGAGGGGAGGTGGGGAGAGCAGGTAGTAGACCGGGCAGAGAGGAGGCTAGGTCCTGAGGGCCAGGACTGTGCCCTGTGTCAGGATGGATGGTCTTTAGCGGTGTCCCTGGCTGAAGTCTGGTGAGGTGGAGGTAGAGACATTTGGACAGGAAGTCTCACCTTCCTCCCAACCTGACCTACTCCTAATAAAGAAAGGGAATTCTCTGCAAACCTGAGGTTAAGGTTGCCATCTGTCTGGCCAGATGTGGGCCTAGAACAGAACTTCAGTTGGAGAAGTTGTGTGTTTTCCACATGTGTTTGAGGACCTTGCCCCAAGTCTTTATGAGCCAGTGAGAGCTCATTGGCTCTGTGGAGCCTGGGGTCAACACCTCCTGTATTTGTGGCATGAAACCTCAGAGAAAACTGTCAGTGAGAGGCTGGTGTGAAAGTTTATCCTGACTTGGGGAGAGTGGGGGAGAGGCAGTGTAGGTAAGAAAGACTTGAGTCTGGAGGGCATGGGAAGGTTGCAGAAAAGAAGGTCCAGGGCGGGTGAAATATGTCTACTTCAGTTTAATCTCATGGTGGCACTTAGCCTAGTGACATAAGATGTCTGCTTACTCCTTGGCCCTTCTTGTCTGATTCAAACTCATTTCATAATCTCCCCTGAGAGCAACTGAACAACAAACCAAGAGTGAAGACTCTGCTTGGGCTTCTGAAGTCAGTGAATGCTTGCTTTTTTTTCCTTCTTTTGGGATTTGCAGTTGCAAGGGATAAGTTAATTCATGGGACTGCTTATATTTCCTTTCTAAAAAAAATTATTTTTATTTATTTGGCTGTGCTCGAGCTTAGTTGTAGCACAGGATCTTTAGCTGTAGCATGTGAATCCTCCCAGTTGCTGCATGAGGGATCTGGTTCCCTGACCAGGGGTCAAACCCTGACCCCCTGCATTGGGAGCACAGAGTCTTGGCCACTGGCCCACCAGGGAAGTCCCTATTTTACTATTTATTGACAGGGTTGTTTGTTATGGGATGAATTGTGCCTCCTCAAATTCAGATGCTGAAGTCTTAACCCTGACTACCTCAGACTGTGACCATATTTGGAGATAGGTCTTTAGAGAGATAATTAAGTTTAAGATAATGAAGGAATGAGGTTTTTAGGGTAGACCCCAGTCCAGTATGACTGGTGTCCTTTTAAGAAAAACAATGTTATGACACAGAAGCACATTTGTATATGATAAACCCATGATCATATAAAGGCAGGGGGAGAAGGTGTACATCTGCCAGCTAAAGAGAGGCTTCAAAAGAAATCACATCTTCATCTTGGACCCCAACATCCAGAACTGTGAGAAATGTATCTCCACTGTTTAAGCAACCCAGTCTGTAGTGTTTTGTTAAGGCAGCCCTAACAAACTCATAGAGGTCTTGGGTTCTTACCTTGGATGAGTAGATGGCGATGGGATTTTGTGAACGCACCAAAGTGACATTGAACTCTTCAGGTATTTCAGTGACCATGGGGATTTTGTAGTCATCTGGACCCCGAGAGTAAAGCACGCCTTCTGGGGAGTATTTCAGCTCTTCTATGGTATAGAATCCCATGCCTTGGACAAATGCTCCTTCAATCTACCAGCAAAAATTCCAGTTCATAAGTATGTGACATTGGTTGAATAAGTGTTCCAATGTGACTGAAAAGGGAGCTCTGCACTATAGTAAGCCACTCTTGAAGGCACTGTGGTGGCTTTATGAATGGTCCCCAGGATCTGGAGCCTGCCATCCAGAGGTAGCCTGGTCTCATCCCCCGCTCTTCTCACCAGAAACCCCACCCTCCAGGGACCTGACACTTCTCAAATTCTGGGTAATGTGCCAAATCCACCAGATTCATTCAGATTTCCAAGTCTTGATGGGTTTTTGTGTGTGTGTGTGTGTATTTTTTTGGCCAAGCCCATGACACTTTGGGATCTTAGTTTCCCAGCTGGAATTGAACCCAGGTCAGGACAGTAAAAGCACCAAGTCCTAACCGCTGGACCACCAGGAATTCCCAGGACCTCCAAGTCTTTGTAAAGCAGTTTACTCTCTTCATTGTTCACCATTCAGCTTGTCCACCTCGCAAATGCCTATTCATCCTCCAAGTCCAGTCAAAGAACAACTGCCTCTTTGGAGACTTTTGAGTCCTCCAACCATCCAAGTCCATCCTGGGTGGACTTAGGAACTGCCTCATCCAGGTTCACAGCATCTTGAACAAGTTACCCTATCAAGGTGGGATCAGAGGGCACTTTCCCTGTATACTCTCTGTTCTGTTCTTGCTCTTGCTTCACTCTCACTAGCTTGTAAATACACTGGGGCCTGACCTTCCTGTATTCTGTTCTTACTCATGGTGCTCGGTACATGGATTCTCAGTAAATGTCTGTTGAATTAGTTGTAAAAGAAGCTACTCTCTTAACTTGTCCCACCTTCTCCTTCCCCTCTGAAGTCCACAAGTCTGTTCTCTGTGTCTGCCTCTCTATTCCTGCCCTGCAAAGAGGTTCATCAGTACCATTCTTCTAGAGTCCATATATATGGGTGAATATATGATATTTGTTTTTCTCTTTCCGACTTATT
Source organism: Raphicerus campestris (assembly GCA_006410735.1). Lineage (NCBI taxonomy): Eukaryota > Metazoa > Chordata > Mammalia > Artiodactyla > Bovidae > Raphicerus > Raphicerus campestris. The sequence goes on from SJYW01026277.1 coordinate 11,772, forward strand.
TCACTCTGTATAACAGACTACTCTAGGTTCAATGAATTGAGAGAGCAGCATTGAAACAGACATTACCATATGTAAAATAGATAGCTAAAAGGAAGTTGTTGTATAACACAGAACACCCAACCTGACATTCTGTGACAGCCTAGAGGGGTGGGATGGCATGGGGGTGGAAGGGAGGCTCAAGGGGGAGGAGGATGTATGTATACTTGTGGCTGATCCACCTTGTTGTATGGCAGAAACCAACACAACATTGTACAGCAATTATCCTCCAATTAAGAAAAGCAGTTAAAAGCAATTAAAAAAAATAAAGAAGGTAATATTAAAGGAACATGAACTAGGAATGGAACCATGACACTGTATTTATTATAATTTCTGCATTTCATTATTTCCCTTTATAAATTACTATGGAGAATAGATCAGTGTTAAACAAGGTGGGCTGGAAGAAATATTTTTATTAAATTGAATATTTTAAAATTAAAGCCATGCTGTGTCCTATTTACAAATGATTGTGTTCTTAGGAAAATGAAGGTCTTGTTTAAAAGATGTATCTTCCTGGAGGTTAAAAATTGAGGTAGAGTTTGCATTTTATTGAAATGTAAAATTACAGAATAAGGTAAACAAATTTAAACACTAAATTTGAGTGTTTCCAAATGCTTGTTCCTAAGGAANTCCTCTAACCATCCAAGTCCATCCTGGGTGGACTTAGGAACTGCCTCATCCAGGTTCACAGCATCTTGAACAAGTTACCCTATCAAGGTGGGATCAGAGGGCACTTTCCCTGTATACTCTCTGTTCTGTTCTTGCTCTTGCTTCACTCTCACTAGCTTGTAAGTACACTGGGGCCTGACCTTCCTGTATTCTGTTCTTACTCATGGTGCTCGGTACATGGATTCTCAGTAAATGTCTGTTGAATTAGTTGTAAAAGAAGCTACTCTCTTAACTTGTCCCACCTTCTCCTTCCCCTCTGAAGTCCACAAGTCTGTTCTCTGTGTCTGCCTCTCTATTCCTGCCCTGCAAAGAGGTTCATCAGTACCATTCTTCTAGAGTCCATATATATGGGTGAATATATGATATTTGTTTTTCTCTTTCCGACTTATTTCACTCTGTATAACAGACTACTCTAGGTTCAATGAATTGAGAGAGCAGCATTGAAACAGACATTACCATATGTAAAATAGATAGCTAAAAGGAAGTTGTTGTATAACACAGAACACCCAACCTGACATTCTGTGACAGCCTAGAGGGGTGGGATGGCATGGGGGTGGAAGGGAGGCTCAAGGGGGAGGAGGATGTATGTATACTTGTGGCTGATCCACCTTGTTGTATGGCAGAAACCAACACAACATTGTACAGCAATTATCCTCCAATTAAGAAAAGCAGTTAAAAGCAATTAAAAAAAATAAAGAAGGTAATATTAAAGGAACATGAACTAGGAATGGAACCATGACACTGTATTTATTATAATTTCTGCATTTCATTATTTCCCTTTATAAATTACTATGGAGAATAGATCAGTGTTAAACAAGGTGGGCTGGAAGAAATATTTTTATTAAATTGAATATTTTAAAATTAAAGCCATGCTGTGTCCTATTTACAAATGATTGTGTTCTTAGGAAAATGAAGGTCTTGTTTAAAAGATGTATCTTCCTGGAGGTTAAAAATTGAGGTAGAGTTTGCATTTTATTGAAATGTAAAATTACAGAATAAGGTAAACAAATTTAAACACTAAATTTGAGTGTTTCCAAATGCTTGTTCCTAAGGAAAAGATCAAATTCCAAGTGTGGCAGTCTAACTCACTTGGGGTTTTCTTTCCTTTTCCAATGGAAAAAATAGAAGATTTTCCTGATCATGACCTCTCCCTTTCTGCCTCTGCTTAACAATAAAGAGGCAGGAATGAGCTGGGAGGAAGGGAAAGAAAAGGGAATGGGAGGTGGGGCTTGTGGTTCCTAAGCCTTATCTGCCTGCAGTGAAATTCAGGTTAAAAGTGCTTTTGTACAACGAAGTAAATGATAAGCAAAGTGAAAACACAGCCTTCAGAATGGGAGAAAATAATAGCAAATGAAGCAACTGACAAAGAATTAATCTCAAAGATATGCAAACAGCCCATGCAGCTCAATTCCAGAAAAATAAACAACCCAATNAGGAAGGGAAAGAAAAGGGAATGGGAGGTGGGGCTTGTGGTTCCTAAGCCTTATCTGCTTGCAGTGAAATTCAGGTTAAAAGTGCTTTGTACAACGAAGTAAATGATAAGCAAAGTGAAAACACAGCCTTCAGAATGGGAGAAAATAATAGCAAGTGAAGCAACTGACAAAGAATTAATCTCAAAGATATGCAAACAGCCCATGCAGCTCAATTCCAGAAAAATAAACAACCCAATCAAAAAATGGGCAAAAGCACTAAACAGATATTTCTCCAAAGAAGACATACAGATGGCTAACAAACACATGAAAAGATGCTCAACATCACTCATTATCGGAGAAATGCAAACCAAAACCACAATGAGATACCATCTCACGCCAGTCAGAATGGCTGCTTATCAAAAAGTCTACAAACAATAAATGCTGGAGAGGGTATGGAGAAAAGGGAACCCTCTTACACAGTTGGTGGGAATGCAAACTAGCACAGCCACTATGGAGAATGGTGTGGAGATTCCTTAGAAAACTGGAAATAGAACTGTCATATGACCCAGCAATCCTACTGCTGGGCATACACACCGAGGAAACCAGAATTAAAAGAGTTACATGTACCCCAATGCTCACTGCAGCACTGTTTACAATAGCCAGGACATGGAAGCAACCTAGATGTCCGTAGGCAGATGAATGGATAAGAAAGTTGTGGTACATATACACAATGGAATATTACTCAGTTATTAAAAAGAACACATTTGAATCAGTTCTAATGAGGTGTATGAAACTGGAGCCTATTATACAGAGTGAAATAAGTCAGAAAGAGAAACACCAGTACACTATATTAACGCATATACCTGGAATTTAGAAAGATGGTAATGACAACCCTATATGTGAGACAGCAAAAAAGATACAGATATAAAAAACAGACTTTTGGACTCTGTGGAAGAAGGCAAGGGTGGGATGATTTGAGAGAATAGCATTGAAATATGTATATTACCATATGTGAAATAGATGGCCAGTCCAAGTTCGATGCATGAAACAGGGCACTCAAAGCCGGTGCACTGGGACAACCCAGAGGGATGGGATGGGGAGGGAGGTGGTGAAGGGAAAAAGTTAAATTTTAAAGCAACCCTTTGTTCTGTTTCTTAAGGGCTAGTCATGACTCATGGAGGAGGAACCTGTCCTTTATCTGATAACCTATAGTCTAATTTCCTGGCTTTGGAAGGGGCCCTCCAGGTAATCGTTTCTTTTGTTAATCTTTTCTAGAAGAATGACCAACCGCCGCGGGGTATGAGGTGGTCGATCAGCCGTTTCAGCCTAGTAACTTCCAGACCTATCTCTGTAAAGGTCAAACTATGCCCACCAATCAGTTTGCTGAAATTGTCCTCACCCCACCCACCTATACCTGCGTGCAGCTTTTAGTGTATAAAAACTATTCTGTAACTGGCATCCGGGTTCACTCCTTCCGAGGAGACTGAACCCTGGCGCACCGGCCTAATAAATCCTCTTGCCTATTGCATCGAATTCGAGTCACTGTGGTCTTTGGAGCGAAAGATCCTGAGAAAAGGCCGCGAGGTCTTACAGTGGGAGAGGGGTTTGGGATGGGGGACACATGTACAGACGTGGCTGATTCATGTAATGTATGGCAAAAACCACCACAATATTGTAATTAGCCTCCAATTATAATAAGCAATTAAAAAAAAAAGTGGGGAATCCAGTCCTAGCCTAGCAAGGTTATGATAGAGCTAGTCTGGGCCTTGGTGGGCCAGGGATCCTTATTTCCAATAAACTCTACAGTTCTTCTGTTGCAGACTCTGAGGATCACAGTTTGAGATATACCCAGTGGCCCAACTCTTCCTTATAAAGTACATCAGTCTATATAAACCAGTCTCCTAAGACTTAGGACAGCGGGAAGCTGTTTGCATACGAAAGCACCACAGGTGTGTCGGAGTGTCGGGTGTGAAGCCAAGCTGCTCAGCCTGTGTGGACTGTTCCTCAGGTATGGAATGGCACTAGCCGACTCCCTATCACCTGGGGCTGATCAGTAGGTTTTGGGTGGGCTGATGCTACTGGTTTGTGGGAACCCACTGTGAGTAACAGGCTAGGAAAAAAGCAAAGTTATGCCAACAGCTGGAAAGGTTTTAACTCTAAATTTAAAAAGCCTTTGGTCATGTTCGTTTTATTTGTGAGATAAAAATCAGAAGTTCAGCAAGAGGGGAAAAATTTTAAGCATTTCTTTTTCNGTGAGTAACAGGCTAGGAAAAAAGCAAAGTTATGCCAACAGCTGGAAAGGTTTTAACTCTAAATTTAAAAAGCCTTTGGTCATGTTCGTTTTATTTGTGAGATAAAAATCAGAAATTCAGCAAGAGGGGAAAAATTTTAAGCATTTCTTTTTCCCTTATATTTTGCTACATTGTGGTCTACTTAAAACCAATATTAATATGAATACTGTTGTAACTTTCTATTAGGTATTTATATAATGTTCCCTAATTATGAACATATTAATGTCCACTGAGGACTGTGGCTCAGATCATGAACTCCTTATTGCAAAATTCATACTTAAATTGAAGAAAGTAGTGAAAACTACTAGACCATTCAGGTGTGACCTAAATAAAATCCGTTATGATTATACAGTGGAAGGGACAAATAGATTCAAGGGATTAGATCTGATAGAGTGCCTGAAGAACTACAGAGGTTCATAACATTGTACAGGAGATAGTGA
>SJYW01026279.1:0-10668 GCA_006410735.1 Raphicerus campestris
GAGACTAGTCCCTTGTTGGTCACATCATTTGCAAATATTTTCTTCCCATCTGTGGATTGTCCTTTTGTTTTGTTTCCTTTGCTGTGCAAAAGCTTTTGAGTTTAATTAGGTCCTATTTGTTTATTTTTGTTTTTATTTCCATTATTCTGGGAGTTGGCTCAAAAAGGATATTGCTGTTATTTATGTCAGTGTTCTGCCTGTGTTTTCCTCTAGGAGTTTAATAGTGTCTGGTCTCACATTTAGGTCTATATAATCCACTTTGAGCTTATTTTTGTGTGTGGTGTTAAAGAATGATCTAATTTATTTCTTTTTTTTTGTATGTAGCTGTCTGGTTTATAGGACCGGCTCTGTTTTTATAGTTCAAGGCAGAGATAAACTTTACTAAAATGAGTCTTGTAAATTCCTTACTTTTTAAAAACATTTTTAATGTGTTCTGTGAACATTTGTTATTCATTAGGATGTTGGATTCTTTCTCAGGTTGAATCCTTAATGTCTATGGCATCACCAATAAAAATGTAATTTATCTCTGCTTGAAATTTGACAAATGCTAATACTTCACTGTCACTCTTACTTTATGAGTTTTTCTAAATACTCAATCCTAGGCCCCATCATTAGAGTTTCTGATTCAATAGGTATATACAGTACCATAACCTCTTAACACTTCTGTTCAGTGTAGGAGTTTGCCATGTCTGGGAGATTTCCTTCAGGACAAATAGGTGCTATGGTAGTGCTCCTTGCAGGCTGTTGATTCCATGGGTGTTGCAGGGCAGCCAGGTACCATCTGAACAAATAAAGACTGAGCTGCAGCTGTACAGCCCTGGTCAGGATCTAGGTCCCTCACCGTCATCCCAGGCATATTCTTAGTTCATCATCTTTTTTAAGGTTGTCTGAATCATTGGGCATGCCATGTTTTATCTGATTATTCCTAAACTATTTCAGCAAGACGTATGACTTAATGATACCCTGTTATATTTTTAAAAATTGGGTTTAAGGACAAAAACTTTACTTCTTTCAGTTTTTTAAATTGAGGTATAACGGATATCCAGTAAAGTGCTTAAAGGTGCACCAGTCTTAAGGGTAAAGCTTGTACTTTTCACTTGTATATACCCATGTGACTGCCATACAGAGAGGACACAAAACATTTCCAGCGTCTTTATGGGTTATAATGCACTTTACTGTCAATAACCCCTTTCTTCCAAGTCAGCCACCGTTCTGAATTTTAGCACCATAAATTAATTTTACCTCTTCTCAACTTGACAGAGTCTTGCAGTATGTATACTCATGTGTCTGTTGCTATTCAAATGTTTTCTGTGGTCAGATCTTTTTGAGTCATTTAATATTATTGTTTGTGACTCCTTTGTCCTCAAAGCACCAGATCTGATTCAAATCAGATTTAATTTGACTTTTATTTTACATTTTTCATACGTGGAGTAATCTTAAGATTTTTAAGGAATTGTCCTGTGTTTCTTTTCCCATTCTAAAACTTTCACTGGCTTTCTCACCGTCAACTTACATAGTGAATGTTCCACAAAATATTCTTTCTTGAACTCTGTGGTTTCCTCTTCTGCATTTGTTTCTACCAGTGCATGGAAGTAAAAAGGAGATTTCTGAAATCTTAATTGATTACCACTCTAGCATTTGGTCTGGGGTGAGTTCAGGTTGAGCAGAATGCCTGCAGTTAATTGTATTACTCTTGCGTTTTCCTTTTCTTCTTTCTGACAGCATGATGGAAGTGGTTCACTGCATGATGTTCAACTCTCATTGCCCTCTAGTCCGGAACCAGAAGATGGTGATCAGATATGCAAGGTATGATGACTAGGTAGTCATGCTGAATTTAAAAAAAAGTTTTTTATTACTAAAATTATAAAGCAATAATAACACTTTTAATAATAAATATATTTAAACCTGCGACTTTGTTGTCTTGGGTTTTGGTCAATTTGCCTTTCACTTTTACTAACTTTTTAAGTTAAATTGATATCCCTGTGGTACTTTAATTTGAGTTGTTTTATCAGTTGGATAGTCATCTGTCCCAGTATTAATATTGGTATAGGAATCTTTTTAAAAAATTAATTAAATCTTTTTTTTTTCAGAATTGTGAATAGCAATTTAAAATATGACTACCAGTAAAAATTAAAACTATTAATAGGTACTTCTCATATATATATATATATATATATANGACTGCCATACAGAGAGGACACAAAACATTTCCAGCGTCTTTATGGGTTATAATGCACTTTACTGTCAATAACCCCTTTCTTCCAAGTCAGCCACCGTTCTGAATTTTAGCACCATAAATTAATTTTACCTCTTCTCAACTTGACAGAGTCTTGCAGTATGTATACTCCTGTGTCTGTTGCTATTCAAATGTTTTCTGTGGTCAGATCTTTTTGAGTCATTTAATATTATTGTTTCTGACTCCTTTGTCCTCAAAGCACCAGATCTGATTCAAATCAGATTTAATTTGACTTTTACATTTTTCATACGTGGAGTAATCTTAAGATTTTTAAGGAATTGTCCTGTGTTTCTTTTCCCATTCTAAAACTTTCACTGGCTTTCTCACCGTCAACTTACATAGTGAATGTTCCACAAAATATTCTTTCTTGAACTCTGTGGTTTCCTCTTCTGCATTTGTTTCTACCAGTGCATGGAAGTAAAAAGGAGATTTCTGAAATCTTAATTGATTACCACTCTAGCATTTGGTCTGGGGTGAGTTCAGGTTGAGCAGAATGCCTGCAGTTAATTGTATTACTCTTGCGTTTTCCTTTTCTTCTTTCTGACAGCATGATGGAAGTGGTTCACTGCATGATGTTCAACTCTCATTGCCCTCTAGTCCGGAACCAGAAGATGGTGATCAGATATGCAAGGTATGATGACTAGGTAGTCATGCTGAACTAAAAAAAAAGTTTTTTATTACTAAAATTATAAAGCAATAATAACACTTTTAATAATAAATATATTTAAACCTGCGACTTTGTTGTCTTGGGTTTTGGTCAATTTGCCTTTCACTTTTACTAACTTTTTAAGTTAAATTGATATCCCTGTGGTACTTTAATTTGAGTTGTTTTATCAGTTGGATAGTCATCTGTCCCAGTATTAATATTGGTATAGGAATCTTTTTAAAAAATTAATTAAATCTTTTTTTTTTCAGAATTGTGAATAGCAATTTAAAATATGACTACCAGTAAAAATTAAAACTATTAATAGGTACTTCTCATATATATATATATATATATATATATAGAGAGAGAGAGAGAGAGAGAGAGAGAGAGAGAGTTTTAATTTTTGTTCTTCAATATTGTGATATTGATAATCACAATATTGAAGAACAAAAGTCTTCAATAGCTGAAAATGGCATTTTTTATGTTTAAAGATATACAGAATGCAGATGTATTTTGTACTTGTATATTTTTTTATAGCTCTCATCTTCAGGTCTAGTTTTAGTTGAAGAAAATTCTTTTTGTATCTTCCTGAATCACATATTTATTTCTTAAGGACATACAGGTATTCTTGTCTTCCCTCGTTCCAGATAAAATTATTGTTTCCTTTCACATTCTGTTTTCAAAGTATTCTAGTCAGTGTATTCTACTTGTCTGTAGTAATAGCCTCAAAATATTGGTGGCTTACAATAACAAAAGTTAATTTCTTTTTTTTCTTTGTTTTTAACAAAAGTTTATTTCTTACTATTTCTCATTATGTTGCATTTTGGTTGCAGATTAGTGAAACTTCATGTTTTTTCTTCTTTCTGGGATTCTGGATGAAGGTCATCCTTTTTGTACCTGAGGGAAAGTAGCATTGGCAGAATACATTGGTTGAATGTAAGATATGTTGCTTCCAAAACAGGTCAACTGACCAGTCTTGATACTAAGCATCAGGGAAGCACAGTTTTCTCATAGGATATGGAGTGACTTTTGGGGAACAAATTTATGTATAAAGCACAAAATCAAAAAATATCGGATAATAATCACATCTGGTTGTCCGATCTTGGCTTTTCAGCGTGTTACCTACCTGTTCTTTAGTATAAATTTCTTCCCATCTTCAGGTTTCCAGCCTGTTGTGAGTATAATAGGTTTGCAGGAGGACATCTCTTTTTGGAAAACTTACTCACCTACGCCCGTGAGAGCCATTGGTCTAGATGATTTCTGGTCGTCTCAGTTGTTTTTTGTTTGTTTTGTGATTGCTACTTTAAAAATTGACTTTTTTCTAAATTTTTTTTGTGAGAAGTTTTTTACATATAAAAAAATTCTTTTTAAAGACAAAGTTTAAGTCTGGCCTTTGTCTCAGAACTCGCGTCTTTGCTTTTTCCATCCTCCTTTAACGTTCGTCGTGTTTAGTGTTGTAAGATAGACACAGCGTGAGTTTCTCTCTTGTCCTCAGGGCCTTTCCTTGCAGGCGGAGCATCCCTAGTCTTTCTTCCTTCCTTTTGAGGTTAGATGCAGTTTCTCATCAGGCTTCCCGGGTGGTGCCAATAGTCCAGAATCTGCCTTCCAGTGTAGGAGATACAAGAGACGGGGGTTTGATCCCTGGATCAGGAAGATCTCCTATGAGCAGGAAATAATCCATTACAGTATCCTTGCTTGGAAAGTTCCAAAGACAGAGGAGCCTGGCCCCCAGGTCACAATCAGACACAGCTGAGCACGGCTGCGTGCAGTAGCTCCTCTTGCTCTCTAGTGCACTGGACAGCCCTTCCGTCCATCAGCAAATCCTCAAGGCTGCTCACTGAGGATGGCTTTGCAGTTCAGTTTCAAACGACACGAACATTGTGACTTACACCATTACAGCTTTGGGGCCTACACTCTCCACTGGACCTGCCCTGTCACCAGTCGCTCCTTATCCCAGCACCGCTCCCTCTGCCACGCCCCTGATGAGCTGTTTCAGACGTTGGCCGCTTGTCTCATCCCCTTTCTCAGCCCCTCTTCTCAGCTGCTGCATTTGCCCTGTGTTCATCAAGGAAGATCTTCTTTGCCTTTCTGCCTCCCAACTTATCTGTGTCTGTGTCACTCTGATTTACTTTATTCCGGTTACAGGGAATAGTGACCACTGTGCTGTGGAAGACTGCCCTTTCTTGCTCTCGACTCTGTCTTCTGCTGCAGTTAAAGACCAGACTGCGTCTGCCTCCTCTCTCCTGTCTCATTAGTGTGCTTCCTTTACTTCCTCTTCACCCTCACTTTATAAATGTCTGTATCTTACCTTCCCAAATTCAGTTACTCAGATAAAGCTTTCCTTGACTCTCTTTCTAGTTGTGGAAACCTGGGAAAATGCACATTTGGCACGGCCTTTGTCTTAAAAGCTTTATCCCTTGGTTTTTGTGTCAGTTCTTTCTGAATTCCCTAACCCCTTAACATCCCCTCTCCTTCTCCACACCACTTGCCTGCCCGCCTCTCTTGGATTCTTTTCTTTTTTAGAATGTAGGTTGTATCTTTAGTCCAGTGTTCACTGAACTTTCTACTCATGATTTCACATGTAACATGTGCTGTTAGTTGCTCAGTCGTGTCCAACTCTTTGCAACCCCATGGCCTGTAGCCTGCCAGTCTCCTCTGTCCATGGGATTTCCCAGGCAAGAATATTGCAGTGGATAGCCATTCCCTTCTCCAGGGGATCTTCCCAACCCAGGGACTGAACCTAGGTCTTCATTGCAGGCAGTCTTTTCCATCTGATCCACCAGGGAAGCCCCAACACGGGTTTCCCATTGTGAGTGGGACACATTGGAAATATCCTGTGGAGGAGATTACCAAGTATGAGAGATAGTAGTATAATCACTGTCTCTCATACTTGGTAATCTGCTTATCCACTGGACATTTCCAGTGTCCTACTGTTCAAACACAGCTCTCACAGATGTGTGTACCTCTAACAATATTTTTAAAACTGAAAAATGTTCTTCTTTGGACATACTTCTCCTCCTTCATTCTGTTCTTTCTGTTTACTGTGTCATCCCAGCTAGAAATGGAGATGCCACTCTTGACTGCTCGTCTACGCTCTTCTCTCACATGCAGTGAACTGCCAAATCTCTTTTCCTCTTTCTTCTCCTCCCTATTATCACTCTCTTGGGTCAGGCTCCTGCTCTTACCTGGAGTACTGGAACATCTTGATAACCAGTTTCCTAGCCTACTTTTGTTGTTATCCTTGTCAAATATATCCTCCAAACAGCTGTCAAAGCCATCTCCAATGCAGATCTGTCTGTTACTCCATGGCTGGAGCATGTTTGATGTTCAGGCCTTCCTGTGATCTGTCTCTTGCCTAGTTTACTAACCACATTGCTCCCCACTGTTCACCATAGCCTTCATGTGCAGCATTACTGGTTATAATTCTCCAAATATGCTATCCTTGTCCCCATCTCTGTATTGTCTTACAGAATCCCTAAACCTAAAGTCAAAAGTTTGCCACACTTTATGTTGTTAGAACTTCTTACTTACCTTTAAAACTCCATTGGGGTTAACCATTTCCTGATATGTTTTCCTTTTCCTATCTTTATGTGTAAAATCCTTAGAGCAGTGCCTATCATATAAATAATGCTATAAGCATGTTGGCAGTAAATGTTTTACCATACTCATATATTTTGATTTCACTTTTGGGTTCATTTTCTCTAACATCAGCAGAACCTAGCAATGCCTGAATGATGGCTGTATAGTATTCCATCAAGTTGCTACATTGTATTTCAATTGTCCTCTTATAAGGCAGTTCTAAGTTTGTGAACTTGAAGATATCTTATTATAGGTTTTCTTGTATTTAGGATCATTTCTTTGGCATGTGAGTTGCATAACTGAAACCGGAGTGCAAGTAATTTATATGACTGTTGTATATATACAGTGATATGTTTGTACAAAAAGATCAATTTTTATGTCTGATAATGTACCACTTTTTCTGAAGTCTTATCACATTGAGTACTTATCCCACTAATTTAACTCATGATTTGCAATCCATCTGTTTTTGGTCTTGATTTATGAATTTTTTAAAGTCCCTGAACATTTAAAAAATTCAACTGAAAGTCATTTTTTTCATGCATAATAAATAGTTCTTCACCATTGCTGTGTGCGTAACAACCGCAAAATTAAAAAAACGTTTTCTTCTTTATTGTTTCTTCCCTATTCTGATGCTTATTTGATACATCAGAGCCTTTATAAAATGTTTGTTTTTGATCTCTTGTTAATGAGACTGCAGTATTTTTGTTCCCAACCTATCTGAAGAAGATGGTATACTTTGCTCAATACCAACACATTATATTTGCTTACTTATTATTCTCTCGGGAAAGATGTATCATTTATGTATATATTCTACAGATGACCCTTGAACAAGTTTTGAATTGCATGGGTCAACTTATACTTGGATTTTTAAAAAAATACTATAGTACTACATCGATCTGCAGCTGGTTGAATACAAGGATGTGAACCTTCTGGTTATGGTGGAACTGTGTATGTGGAGCACTGACTAAAAGTTATGCCCAGATCCTTTTACTTTGCATAGGGTGGGCACCCCTAACCCCAGTGTTGTTCAAGGGTTAACTTTACTTTCTCTTGGCAGCACTATTTCATCAGTATGTATTTGTGGATAATTAAATAGCAGTAAACAAAATGGTCTAACTGTAAGATAATGATACCTTACATGTGACAATATAACTGAACTCCTGCTTACCTTGATAATAGGTTTGTGTTCAGCTCAGTTCAGTTCAGTGGCTCAGTCGTGTCCCACTCTTTGCGACCCCATGAATCGCAGCACTCCAGGCTTCCCTGTCCATCACCAATTCCTGGAGTTCACCCAAACTCATGTCCATCGAGTCGGTGATGCCATCCAACCATCTCATCCTCTGTCGTCCCCTTCTCCTCCTGCCTTCCCCTTCTCCTCCTGCCCTCAATCTTTCCTGGGCATCAGGATCTTTTCAGATGAGTCAGCTCTTTACATCAGGTGGCCAAAGTATTGGAGTTTTAGCTTCAACATCAGAACACCGAGGACTGATCTCTTTTAGGATGGACTGGTTGGATCTCCTTGCAGTCCAAGGGACCCTCAAGAGTCTTCTCCAACACCACAGTTCAAAAGCATCAATTCTTTGGCATTTAGCTTTCTTTATACTCCAACTCTCACATCCATACATGACTACTGGAAAAACCATAGCCTTGACTAGACGAGGTTTGGTAATACCTGTTAATACTTTCAGGAATTTTTTTTTTTTTTTTAAATTCTGGGAAAGAGATTGGCCTTGATAGAAATTTCTTATAAACTAAGTTGACAGGGAATTTATTCTTTGATTCAGGCAATTCTCATGAAAGTAGCTCAAAGAAAAAGAATCTTCCTTGATAACCTTTCAGGCACATTTACCTTGCTACTGATTTCTGCACCAGCCATGAAAATGACTCTGTGCCTTTAATGATGCAGTTTCCTCTACTGTGGCCTTCATTTCCTCTGACAGGCAACTCTTATGTTTCTTGAAATCTAGCTGAAGTTACTATTTCGTGCTTGATTTATTTTGCTTATGTAGCTTAGTTGCTCTTACCTCTGGAATGGGGGTAATAATATCCACCCCAGAGTTGCAGTTGGAGTCAGTAACTGAGGCACCCAAAGCACTTAGCTCTTGGCACCCAGTTAGTACTCAGTGAACGGTAGCTGTTGCTGCTCNATTTCCTCTGACAGGCAACTCATATGTTTCTTGAAATCTAGCTGAAGTTATTATTTCGTGCTTGATTTATTTTGCTTATGTAGCTTAGTTCCTCTATCTCTGGAATGGGGGTAATAATATCCACCCCAGAGTTGCAGTTGGAGTCAGTAACTGAGGTACCCAAAGCACTTAGCTCTTGGCACCCAGTTAGTACTCAGTGAACGGTAGCTGCTGCTGCTCTTACTGTTCATTGTTTCCGTGTCAGACTCCTTTAAACTATGAGTTCCTAGAAGACCAAACTGGATTTTTTTAAATGGATAAACAGCTGGGATATTTAAGAAGAATCTTCATGTTAACTAAACAGTTCGTTGTTCAGTCTGCATCCTTAATTTCATATTTTTCATTAGTGTTTTAAAATACAATTAAATACTTCACGTTGAGTCTTTTAAAATATTTCAGAATGAAGATTTACTAAATGAAATAAGACAACTTAAAGAGGAACTAAAGAAAAAAGATGAAAAAATCCAACTATTAGAACATCAGCTTGTAAGTATTATAGTGTGATATGTAAAGTGAAGCCTTTTCAAACTGGGCAATATATATATATGTATATATATTTATAAAACTAGCCAGAATTGAAATTGGTCTTTATTTTTTGGCTTTTAAAATGGCACTATTGTTTTGTTTTTAGGTTATATGCACTCTATAAAAGTACGTGATTTAACTTTCAGTCTAAATAATTTTTCAGAGTGAAAAACTCAATCCATTTTCAGTTGCGTCTGTTTGGAGATTTGAAATTCACCAACTTACCTTCATGTTACTGAGGAATGAAACTGGGTATTTAGTCTTTAGAAATCTGAATGGCTGTCTTGTTAGAAGAACGTTATTCTAAAAATAATGTTTCCCCATGGATGATGTTCCGTGATTTCTCAGACCCATATGATTCTTCATAATTTTATAATTGTTAAAATGTCAAATATTAGTTCCATATGAAAACTGTATGTGCTGTGTGTTGAATTTAATTATAATTTAGTTTGTAATAATAGAAGGCCAGGATAACAAGAACGTAATGGCATAACAACCACAGTAGGCCAAAGCTTTCTTGGAAGTTAAAAGCTTATATTGGCCAAGCAAAGTAATTTGGCAATATGAAATAGTAATTTCACTCAGAATATAAAATATAAAACATACTGAGCTCTGAACCACTGGGGTCAAATCAGAGATCCAGTTTATGAATAAATAGTAAGGATAGATGGATTAGATGTTATGATTAAGGGTATCAGAGGATGTAATAAACCTGAAAAAAAAAGAATAACCTAATAATGCAAGTTAAGGGCCTACTAAATATAAAATTAAGAAGGATAAGAGTAAGACTAGTTTTTGTATTTCAAAACTAAAGACAGAGAACAAGCTGGTAGAGGAGTAGGTGGACACGGAGTACATCTCCCTCCACGGATACATCAGGAATACCCCTTCAGACACAGAAGTGCATGCCGAACACCAGCTGAGAGTGAATAGGAGTAGCTGACGAGAGGAAAAGAATATACAGAACCACGCAAAACTTGGTAGGACAAAGGAACTGGGGGAAAAAGCGAAGTGTTAGGACTGGACTCGCCCTCGGCAGGTAGGGGAACTGAAACAGAGCCCTGGTCCCCACATCGGGGTGNACCACTGGGGTCAAATCAGAGATCCAGTTTATGAATAAATAGTAAGGATAGATGGATTAGATGTTATGATTAAGGGTATCAGAGGATGTAATAAACCTGAAAAAAAAAGAATAACCTAATAATGCAAGTTAAGGGCCTACTAAATATAAAATTAAGAAGGATAAGAGTAAGACTAGTTTTTGTATTTCAAAACTAAAGACAGAGAACAAGCTGGTAGAGGAGTAGGTGGACACGGAGTACATCTCCCTCCACGGATACATCAGGAATACCCCTTCAGACACAGAAGTGCATGCCGAACACCAGCTGAGAGTGAATAGGAGTAGCTGACGAGAGGAAAAGAATATACAGAACCACGCAAAACTTGGTAGGACAAAGGAACTGGGGGAAAAAGCGAAGTGTTAGGACTGGACTCGC
>SJYW01026281.1:8514-30829 GCA_006410735.1 Raphicerus campestris
GCTGCACTCAATATGCCAGCAAATTTGGAAAACTCAGCAGTGGCCACAGGACTGGAAAAGGTCAGTTTTTATTTCAATTCCAAAGAAAGGCAATGCCAAAGAATGCTCAAACTACTGCACAATTGCACTCATCCCACATTCTAGTAAAGTAATGCTCAAAATTCTCCAAGCCAGTTCAGCAATACGTGAACCGTGAACTCCCTGATGTTCAAGCTGGTTTTAGAAAAGGCAGAGGAACCAGAGATCAAATTGCCAACATCCGTTGGATCATGGAAAAAGCAAGCGAGTTCCAGAAAAACATCTATTTCTGCTTTCTTGACTATGCCAAAGCCTTTGACTGTGTGGATCACAGTAACTGTGGAAAATTCTGAGAGAGATGGGAATACCAGACCACCTAACTTGCCTTTTGAGAAATCTGTATGCAGGTCAGGAAGCAACAGTTAGAACTGGACATGGAACAACAGACTGGATCCAAATATGAAAAAGAATACATCAAGGCTGTATACTGTCACCCTGTTTATTTAACTTATATGCAGAGTACATCATGAGAAATGCTGGGCTAGAAAAAACACAAGCTGGAATCAAGATTACCGGGAGAAATATCTATAACCTCCGATATGCAGATGATACCCCCTTTATGGCAGAAAGTGAAGAAGAACTAAAGAGCCTCTTGATGAAAGTGAAAGAGGAAAGTGAAAAAGTTGGCTTAAAGCTCAACATTCAGAAAATGAAGATCATGGCATCCGGTCCCACCACTTCATGGGAAATAGATGGAAAAACAGTGGAAACAGTGTCAGACTTTATTTTGGGGGGCTCCAAAATCACTGCAGATGGTGACTGCAGCCATGAAATTAAAGGACGCTTAGTCCTTGGAAGAAAAGTTATGACCAACCTAGATAGTATATTCAACACCAGAGACATTACTTTGCCAACTAAGGTCCATCTAGTCAAGGCTATGGTCTTTCCTGTGGTCATGTATGGATGTGAGAGTTGGACTGTGAAGAAGGCTGAGTGGTGAAGAATTGATGCTTTTGAACTGTGATGTTGGAGAAGACTCTTGAGAGTCTCTTGGACTGCAAGGAGATCCAACCAGTCCATTCTAAAGGAGATCAGCCCTGGGATTTCTTTGGAAGGAATGATGCGAAAGCTGAAACTCCAGTACTTTGGCCACCTCATGGGAAGAGTTGACTCATTGGAAAAGACTCTGATGCTTGGAGAGATTTGGGGCAGGAGGAAAAGGGGACAATAGAGGATGAGATGGCTGGAAGGCATGACTGACTCGATGGACGTGAGTCTGAGTGAACTCTGGGATATGGTGATGGACGGAGGACTGGTGTGCTGCAGTTCATGGGGCTGCAAAGAGTTGGACACGATGGAGCGACTGAACTGAACTGAACTTTCTGTAATTGTGTCATGATATATTTAGAATCAAACACAATATTTTACACTTTATTTAAAAAAATTAGGCACAAACTCCATAATTAAAAAAATCTGAATTTCTGAAAACTAAGTATTTGCAGATCTTTCCAGAGAACGAAGGAAATCCACCTGGTGTCTTTTCTACCATTAAATGTTGATGGTTCTGGGACTTCCCTGATGGTCTAGTGGTTTGGACTTTTCCTTCCAATGCAGGAGGTGCAAGTTCCATCACTGTGGGGGAGNAAAAATTAGGCACAAACTCCATAATTTAAAAAATCTGAATTTCTAAAAACTAAGTATTTGCAGATCTTTCCAGAGAACGAAGGAAATCCACCTGGTGTCTTTTCTACCATTAAATGTTGATGATTCTGGGACTTCCCTGATGGTCTAGTGGTTTGGACTTTTCCTTCCAATGCAGGAGGTGCAAGTTCCATCACTGTGGGGGAGGAACTAAGATCACACTTCTCATGGACAAGGAACCAAAACATAAAACAGAAGCAATGTCATAACAAATTCATTGGAGATTTTGAAAATGGTCCATATCAGGAAAAAAAAAAAAATCTTTAAAAAGTTGTTGATGATTTAGTGCAAAGGCAGAACATTTAGGGCTTGCTTATTGAATATGATGATGGTAGAAAGGCAATAAACTTACCACAGATTATATCCAAGCTCCGTAGACTCAGATACAGTAAAGAAAGCTATTCTGTACATTTTCTTTGTACCATTTTTCTCCGCCTCTCTGTTCTTAATCTGGCAACACTCTGTGGAGGTGTGGTAACAGATAAAGCATGGGGGTTTGTTTGGGCTGGCTTGCAAAGTGATTTGAAAGCCTTCTTAAAGGTTTTCAATGCTGGCTTGAAGAGCACCTGGTAGACACTGACAGGTTTTAAGCAGTAAATTACTTTCTCAAATTTGCAGTTTAAAAGCTACCTCTGGCTGTGGTGCGGGGGATGGATTTGCAGTGTGCTGAGACTAAAGGCAAGGAGAAGCTTCTGGAACATGATGGCACTACCTCTAAGAACCGCAGTAACTGAAACAGGAAGCAGGATCCTGCGAAAAGGGCGGGGTGAGAGATTATGTTCTGGGACACCTCTTCTTTTTTTAATGTATTCATTTTTAATTGGGGGATAATTGCTTTACACTATTGTGTTAGTTGCTGCCATACATTAACGTGAATCAGCCATAGATATACATAATTCCTTCCCTCTTGAACCTCCCTCTCACCCCCACCACATCCCACCCCTCTAGGTTATCACAAAGCTCCCTGGGTCAAAGAGCAAATTCCCACTGGCTATCTCCCAGGTGGATCAGTGGGTAGAGAATCCATCTGCAATGCAGGAGACACAAGAGCTACTGATTTGATCCCAGGATCAGGAAGATCCCCTAGAGAAGGATAGGGCAACCCATTGCAGAATTCTTGCCTGGAGAATCCCATGGATGGGGTTGCCTGGCGGGCTACAGTCCATGGGGTCTCAGAGTCGTACATGAATGAAGCAACGAACATGCACACATCTTTTCTAAGAGATAGCTTCTGAGTGACTCTCTTGGTTTGGCCTTTGGTCAGTATGCCCGCTCCACCCCTTACCTTGTAACACTCCAACAAGGGGAGCGGTATAGAAAATCAACCTAATCATAATCTAGTTCTGATATTAAAAAAAAAAAAAGTCACCTTGAGTCTTTGCTTGGTCAGAGGTACTCAGTTCAGTATCTGCTGACCCTTTATCTTCAGATTACTAATCAGACTCAGAGTATGTGTGAGAAACACACGTGCACACACCCTCTTACCACTCAAGTCCTCTTATATTGTAAGCTAATTATGGAACCTGAAGGCAAGACAGCTGGAGCCAAGGCTGTGGTCACTGGCTTCTCCTGCCAATTCTCACATTTGACTCTGACCTTCTAGGACTGGGCACCTCCTTTCCCCTCATAGTCACTGGATATTTGCAACAGAATAGGATGAGGGCAGGGCAGGAACTGAGTCAAGTTTCTCTTGGAAGCCAAAAAAAGGTAGAATGTACAAAGCTGATATTCAGATGATAGATAGGGCTAAGCAGTGAAATCAAATGTGAAAAGTGCTGAATCACTTGATTCTAAAAAACGACTGAAAGGCTCACCCCACAAAATGCTACTTCAATTAGAGCCGAGAAATCAGAGATTTAGACACAAGGGTCTTGCTTGCTATTTTTTTTGTATGACTTATCTGTGCATGCAACAAATTATGACATTATAGTATTGATGATGTTGATAATAATGATTATGCAAGAAGGGTGACAATGGAATATGGCAATAAGAAGAGTGGAATTTTCCCCCCACCCCACCATTTCTCTGCTCCTCTCAATATTTCCTTAACTGCATGTGACCTAGGAGACAAAAAGATGCTCTTGCCTCAGTGGAATCCAATTCCTACATTAAATATTCCTAACTTTCCTACAACATGTTCCTGAGAAACAAGTCAGCCATGCCTTCTGTGTTCAAGAGAAGAAGTAACCTGTCCTTGCACAAGACGGAAGTCTGGATGCATTAGACGGGTGATAAATAATAGTGTTAATAGTAATAGCTCTTCAACTTAGGACTTATCCAAAGAGCTTGGAAGATGTTTTAGACTCAATTTAAGTTTGAGGGTTGACTTCATATGATATTGCTTATATGTGGAATCTAAAAAGAATGTTACAAGTGAACTTATATACAAAATATAAATATACCCACAGACATAGCAAGCAAACTTATGGTTATCAAAGGGGAAAGGGTGGGGGAGTGATAAATTGTGAATTTGAGATTAGCATATACGCAGTGCTCTATACAGAATAAATACCAATGACCTACTGTATATCAATGGGAACTGTACTCAATATTTTGCAATAATTTATGAAGGTAGAGAATCTGAAAAAGAACATATATTTATTTTTTCTGTATACTTTGCTGTATGCCTGAAACTAACACAACATGGTAAATCAACTGTACTTCAATTAAAAAGCAATGTAAGTATTGGCTCCAAAATCCACTCTTATTAAGCCCATATTAATAGCCTCTGTGTGTCAGCTACAAACTTTTGGGATGCCCTTCATATCTCATATTACATTGGATTGTCATGAACTCTGAATCAGAGCAGATGACATTACTTCCAATTGTAGATGAGAACTATGAGATTTGGGGAGACAAGAGAACTATCAACCAGCTAGTAAATGCTAGAACTAGTATCATGACTAAGGTTTCACTGAAGGGCTTTTCACTCCCTGCTTGAGAGTATGCTCTAGGATTTTGCTTCCAGGCCCCATTTGAACGAGTTCTACTTAGGTTATCTTCCAGTGGCATGCTGTTCCCAAGAAAACCGGTTGATAAAGCCCATGCCTGGCATCTCTTACATAAATTCTATCCAGTAATCCGCAAGCAGAAACCTAATGCTATGTCAGAAACCAGTTTTGTGAAGTAGGAGTGGCAATGTTTAGTGACACAGAGAGCCTAGCACCAGGACATCCAAGACTGTGTTCTTGTCCTGGGTGTGTCTTGTATGATTCCAAGAAATTCATCTGCTTCAGTATTCTCCTTGTTGTTGTTTAGTGCTAAGTTGTGTCTGACTTTTCTGTGATCCCATGAACTGTAGCCCAGCAGGCTTCTCTGTCCATGAGATTTCCCAAGCTAGAATACTGGAGTGGATCACTATTTCCTTCTCCAGGGGATATTCCTGATCCAATGGTATAATCCATATTTTCTGCATTGGCAGGCAGATTCTTTACTGCTGAGCCACCAGGGAAGATTTTCCTTCTTATTACATGGTGAAATAAAGTCTTCCTGGCTTAGAAGGTAAATGGATGAGAAAGCATGTGTGAGCTTGTTTCCTAAGTGTGGGGTGTTGTAAATGAAAAGATTTTGGTGTAAGTAAGGGGCAAACTGCACAGGGTCTCCTCCATCTCTCTGGCCAGAGTCTTCCCACCCTAGGAGGGTGACTCTCTCCCCACTTTCTTTCCTCAAAGTTCCATGTCCAAGCATCACAAAGAAGCCACACATATGTTCCCACTGCTATCAAGGAAGCTAGAACTCCCTCCTAGAAGTTACTCATCCCAACTCAGTACCCTGTCATTCCTTTATCCATTCATTCATTACATATTTTGTGAAATATTCTTTGAAGAACTAAAGACATGGGATTGGAAAACAAGGTCTCCCCCTCAAAGGATATGGCCCAGCAGGGAAAGTCTTCATGTAAATAAGCTACTTCAGGCCAATTTAATATATGTTTTTGGNAGTGGCATGCTGTTCCCAAGAAAACCGGTTGATAAAGCCCATGCCTGGCATCTCTTACATAAATTCTATCCAGTAATCCGCAAGCAGAAACCTAATGCTATGTCAGAAACCAGTTTTGTGAAGTAGGAGTGGCAATGTTTAGTGACACAGAGAGCCTAGCACCAGGACATCCAA
This sequence comes from Raphicerus campestris, assembly GCA_006410735.1. Lineage (NCBI taxonomy): Eukaryota > Metazoa > Chordata > Mammalia > Artiodactyla > Bovidae > Raphicerus > Raphicerus campestris. The sequence continues at coordinate 14,347 of SJYW01026281.1, forward strand.
GACTGTGTTCTTGTCCTGGGTGTGTCTTGTATGATTCCAAGAAATTCATCTGCTTCAGTATTCTCCTTGTTGTTGTTTAGTGCTAAGTTGTGTCTGACTTTTCTGTGATTCCATGAACTGTAGCCCAGCAGGCTTCTCTGTCCATGAGATTTCCCAAGCTAGAATACTGGAGTGGATCACTATTTCCTTCTCCAGGGGATATTCCTGATCCAATGGTATAATCCATATTTTCTGCATTGGCAGGCAGATTCTTTACTGCTGAGCCACCAGGGAAGATTTTCCTTCTTATTACATGGTGAAATAAAGTCTTCCTGGCTTAGAAGGTAAATGGATGAGAAAGCATGTGTGAGCTTGTTTCCTAAGTGTGGGGTGTTGTAAATGAAAAGATTTTGGTGTAAGTAAGGGGCAAACTGCACAGGGTCTCCTCCATCTCTCTGGCCAGAGTCTTCCCACCCTAGGAGGGTGACTCTCTCCCCACTTTCTTTCCTCAAAGTTCCATGTCCAAGCATCACAAAGAAGCCACACATATGTTCCCACTGCTATCCAGGAAGCTAGAACTCCCTCCTAGAAGTTACTCATCCCAACTCAGTACCCTGTCATTCCTTTATCCATTCATTCATTACATATTTTGTGAAATATTCTTTGAAGAACTAAAGACATGGGATTGGAAAACAAGGTCTCCCCCTCAAAGGATATGGCCCAGCAGGGAAAGTCTTCATGTAAATAAGCTACTTCAGGCCAATTTAATATATGTTTTTGGGTTTGTGCATGTGCTTCAGAACAGGCTTTCATGAGATACTCGGACACAGCTAAACCAAGATGGCAAGCCTTTCCCAAGAAGGCCATCCTTCTGCAAAATACTGGAGAAAAAGAATAGTCCAGACATTACAAGGGCAATGATCTCCAGGGAAATCCCTACTGCCTCTGTAGGAGCAATAACCACGTCTAGGCAGCAGGTATATGTTTGCTATGCACTGCTGAATTCTCACAGGCTCCCCAGGAGGTAGTATCCACTGTGTACAGAAGTAGAAAGAGAACAGCAGCACATTCTGATAATGTAAGTGTGCATACTGGATCCTCAGCTGGTGAAAGGCCAGGACTTGTAACCAAGTCTATTTCAAGTTCAAGGCCATGCTATTAACCATTGCAATTCAAAACTTACAAGCGGAGCCTCTTATGGTGTACTATTCAGAATTACACAGTTAAGAAATGGTTAGTTGCTGCTGTTTAGTCACTCAATCACATCCGATTCTTACTACCTCATGGACTGTAGCCGGCCAGGCCCCTCTCTCCATGAGATTTCCGAGGCAAGAATACTGGGATGAGTTGCCATTTCCTGCTCCAGGGGTTCTTCCTGGCCCATGGATCAAACCCACATCTCTCCTGCCTTGGCAGACAGATTCTTTACTGTTGAGCCACCAGGGAAGCCCAGAAAGGTAGTTAAGCTGCAAATAAAACCCAGTTCTGTCTGGTTCCAACCCTTGTGCCCTTAACCCTTCACTGTCCTGGAAACACATGTGAAAATGTTTAAGAACAATCACTTTGGAGATCATTCTGTTAGTCTGCTGGGGTTGTCACAACAAAGGACCACAAACTTTACATGGCTTTAAACAAGAGAAATGCGTTGTCTCGCAGTTCTAGAGGTTGGAAGTCTGAGATCAAGGTGTCGGCTGGGTTGATTCTTTGGACAGCTCTGAAGAAGAATCCATTCCAGGCCTCATTCCTGGCTTCTGGAGGTTGCTGACGATTATGGCCATTTCCAGTCTGTGCAAGCATTAGCCTGATCTCTGCCTTCTTCTTAACATGGGCCCTATGTGTGCCACTGTGCCCAAATCTTTCTTCTTTGTTTTTTTGTAAGGATACCAAACACATTGAATTAGATCCCCACCTTACTCCAGAATCAGCTCCTTTTAACTGATTCCATCAGTGATGACCCCATTTCCAAGAACACTGACATTCTGAGATGCTAGCGGTTAGCCTTTTCACACTTGAATTTTGCCGGGACATGATTCAATCCATCACAGTTCTCCAGCAATGCTGAGGCTCCCAAGCAGGTGAAGAAGTTGCATTTTTCTGTGTTTGGAGAGACAGACGAGGAAGAATCATGAAGACCCCATTCCAGTCTTACTAAGGAGTTTTTTTTTTTTTCTCTTTGAAGAGAGACCGAGATGACTATACAAATTGCTGTGGCTGCTGTTTCTACCAGAGTGGTGGGAAGCCTGAGCATGCAACAGAGAGGAGCCCCCACTCTGGGTAACTAGAAAAAGGCTGCATGTAGCAAGGAAGACCCAGGGCAACAACAACAACAAATACATACATATATATATATATATATATATATATATATAAAAGCACAGCCTACAGAGCTGTGTGCATATGTGTGTGTGTATAGGAAAATTATCAACCTTCTTGAGTAGTTAACTCTGAATATCAGTTTTTCAAAATATTTTCTATGGATTGTTAATTTCCTGCCAGAATTCATATGGAAATTTAAACCAAAATAAAGTTGCTCAGTTGCATCTGACTCTTTATGACCCCATGGACTATAAAGTCCATGGAATTCTTTAGCCATTCCCTTCTCCAGGGTATCCTCCCCACCCAGGGATTGAACTCAGGTCTCCCCACATTGCGTACAGAGTCTTTACCAGCTGAGCCACCAAGGAAGCCCCAAAGGAACCAAAAGAACATAAATAGTGGAGCTTGCTTGCCTTTCCCCCCATTTATTCTGTTGGCAACTTTTTTTTTCCTTACCCTGTATATTTTTATGTCAGACTCTGATTTCTGAAGCTTTTTTTTAGTCCTCATAAGGAACAACATTGATTTTCATGCTGTGTTCTAACCTCGGGAGCAGTTCTGTAGGTTAGCTCAGATTCATAGAGACTGGAAAACTGGAGCTCAGAGAGATGACTTATTATACCCACTTGGTAGGAAGATGTCAGAAACAATGCCAGAACCCATGTTCCTTTGTCTCAAGGCTGGTGCATGTTCCTTGGTGGCCCCATGATCATGTACAGACTGCACTGAGGTCCTTTTGGATAGAGGCTCATGAATAACCCAGGCAGAGTTGAGATTAAATCCACATGGAAACTTCAGGACAACTGTGGAGACGAAAATAGACTCCTCAGCCTGACTTGGCCAAATCAACATTTGTTAGGGAGAGCCTTGGGACTGGGAATTTTTTGCACACACTCCTTGACATTGTGGTGATTTTAAGGCTTTGATATTATTAGACCTGAGGTCAGCAAGCCGGAATGTTATCTGTGACTGTCATCAGTTGCATAATTTTAAGTAGAACTGTTAGTTCTCTGAGTTTTTAACTACATTTGCAAAATAAGGACAAACATTGCTTAGTTGTAAGGGAGACATAAGATCAACTTTCTGAAAGCATTTTTTGACTTATAATGAAGTAGAGATAATTGCTACTAGTATTTCTGAAAAGTCAGGCTTAGAGTGAACTCCTGTTTGCTGGATCACGTGTTTTCCCCCAGTAAGTTCTGCCATTTCAAGGAAGTAGAAAACAAAAAAACAAAATCTTGATTTAAAAATGTAGAATCAAGCCACATCTTTGAGTGGCTCGATTCTGTATTCACAAAGGATGTATTTGTTATGATTCCATAGTTTCTGTCTTTGTTATTTTTCCTCAATATTTTATAAAATAACTTATCAAATCAAAAATCGATCTACATGTACTTTGGACATATTTTAAATGCCCATCAAAATAAATGGAATCCAGTGAACTTTTTTTTTTTTTTTTAATACTGCTGTTGGTGATAGTTTGATTAACCATAGACAAGTTTCATCTTCAAATCTCAGGCCCAGGGTCTCTTGATTTCTGGAACAATCTTCCCCAAGCCTGAAGTTATAGTAAAAGCTTGGCTAGGCTGGTTCAGGATTATCTGTCTTAAATCGGGGATGTAGTGTTAGTTTCCGTGATTATGGCTTCAATTACTCAGAATAAGTCCTACCTTCCTGATCCCATCTTCCCACTTCCCTCCAAATGAACTTGCCCTCTCTCACGCTTCTTTTTTTGTTGTTGTTTTTGTTTTCCCTAGCTTTATTAGATATAATTTACATATAATATTGTATTAATTTAAGATGTATAACATAATGATTATATATGTTATATAGTAATATAATGTAATATGTAGCAATGTACATAATAATGTAATACATTATAATATGTCTAATTATTTATATATAATCATATTATTTATGTAATGGAATGATTACTCAATAGGTTTAGTTAACATCCATCACCTTTATATTTACAATTTTCTTTCTCTTGTGATGAGAAGTTTTCAAAATTGAGTATCTTGGCAACTTTCAAATATATAATACAATATTGTCGTGTTGGAGAAGACTCTTGAGAGTCCCTTGGACTGCAAGGAGCTCCACCCAGTCCATTCTAAAGGAGATCAGCCCTGGGATTCCTTTGGAAGGAATGATGCTAAAGCTGAAACTCCAGTACTTTGGCCACCTCATGTGAAGAGTTGACTCATTGGAATAGACTCTGATGCTGGGAAGGATTGGGGGCAAGAGGAGAAGGGGAGGACAGAGGATGAGATGGCTGGATGGCATCACTGACTCGATGAACGTGAATCTGAGTGAACTCCGGCAGATGGTGATGGACAGGGAGGCCTGGCGTGCTGCGATTCATGGGGTCGCGAAGAGTCGGACATGACTGAGCGACTGAACTGAACTGATTGTCAACTACAGTCACCATGGTACATTGCATCCCTAGAGCATATTTATCTTATAACTGGAAGTTTGTAACCTTTGAACACCTTCATCCATGTTCCCTATTCCCATCCCCAGCCTCTGGCAATGACCAATCTTTCCTGTTTCAATATGAGTTTTCTTCATTTTAGAGTCAGCATTTACATGAGATCATACAGTGTTTTCTCTCTCTATTAATGTCACTTAGCACAGTGCCCTCGAGGTGTATCCATACTGTTGAAAATGGCAAGATTTCTTTCTTCGTATGGCTAAATATCATCCCACTGTCTCTAAATGCCACATTTGTCCATTCATTTACTGAGGAACAATTTGGTTGTTTCCATGTCTTGGCTATTGTATATAATGCTGCTATGAACACGAGGGTACAGTTATCCTTTCAAGATAATGATTTTGTTTCCTTCAGATAAATACCCAGGAGTGTCTTCTCTGGATCATTTGGTAGTTCTGCTTTTAGTTGTTTATGCTGATCCTGGTTCATGTTTCAAGTTTGGCCTGAGCATCATCTTGTCTGTGACTTGAATGCCCAATCTATATCTCATCTCCCCTATATCTGGGGCTCCATACCCCTTCTTGTAACCTGTAGCTTACCTTTAGATAAGGAACCTTACCAAATTCAATATGCTACTGTGAACAGGAATAAGCCTTATTTTGATAACCAGAGTTTTCAGGCACTTCCTCTAATTACAAACTTTTAAAAAATCTTGACTGTTGCCTTGCACTGGATTCTATCGCCTCTCCTTTACTCCAGGATATGGCTTCAGAAATAATCCCCCTTCCTAAGTTTTAACTGCTTTTCTTCTCTCTTAGATNTTGTCAACTACAGTCACCATGGTACATTGCATCCCTAGAGCATATTTATCTTATAACTGGAAGTTTGTAACCTTTGAACACCTTCATCCATGTTCCCTATTCCCATCCCCAGCCTCTGGCAATGACCAATCTTTCCTGTTTCAATATGAGTTTTCTTCATTTTAGAGTCAGCATTTACATGAGATCATACAGTGTTTTCTCTCTCTATTAATGTCACTTAGCACAGTGCCCTCGAGGTGTATCCATACTGTTGAAAATGGCAAGATTTCTTTCTTCGTATGGCTAAATATCATCCCACTGTCTCTAAATGCCACATTTGTCCATTCATTTACTGAGGAACAATTTGGTTGTTTCCATGTCTTGGCTATTGTATATAATGCTGCTATGAACACGAGGGTACAGTTATCCTTTCAAGATAATGATTTTGTTTCCTTCAGATAAATACCCAGGAGTGTCTTCTCTGGATCATTTGGTAGTTCTGCTTTTAGTTGTTTATGCTGATCCTGGTTCATGTTTCAAGTTTGGCCTGAGCATCATCTTGTCTGTGACTTGAATGCCCAATCTATATCTCATCTCCCCTATATCTGGGGCTCCATACCCCTTCTTGTAACCTGTAGCTTACCTTTAGATAAGGAACCTTACCAAATTCAATATGCTACTGTGAACAGGAATAAGCCTTATTTTGATAACCAGAGTTTTCAGGCACTTCCTCTAATTACAAACTTTTAAAAAATCTTGACTGTTGCCTTGCACTGGATTCTATCGCCTCTCCTTTACTCCAGGATATGGCTTCAGAAATAATCCCCCTTCCTAAGTTTTAACTGCTTTTCTTCTCTCTTAGATCATACATATCAACAACTATACATGCTTGTTACCTTGTCTTCTGACAAGATAATATCTTTGATCCCACAGGACTTCTGGACTACTATTTCATTTCACTGTATTTATAGTAAAACTCTTCAGAGTGTTGTATTTGCTCACTCACCATTTACACTTCTTTTTCCTAGAACCCGCTGTTAATCCACCACATCAGAAAATTACTCTTGTCAGTCTCTACCCAGTGATCCCCCTATTGCTGTGTCCATCTCTAAATATTAAGTTTTTCCTCATATTCCCTATGAGCCATGAAATTAAAAGACTTTTGCCCCTTGTAAGAAAAGTTATGACCAATCTAGACAGCATATTAAAAAGCAGAGACATTATTTTGCCAACAAAGATCTGTCTAGTCAAAGTTTTGTTTTTCCAGTGGTCATGTATGGATGTGAGAGTTGGACCATAAAGAAAGCTGAGCACTGAAGAATTGATGTGTTTGAACTGTGGTGTTGGAGAGGATTCTTGAGAGTCCTTTGGTCTGCAAGGAATTCCAACCAGTCCATCCTAAAGGAAATCAGTCCTGGATATTCATTGGAAGAACTGATGCTGAAGCTGAAACTCCAATACTTTGGCTACCTGATGTGAAGAAATGACTCCTTGGAAAAGGCCTTGATGCTGGGAAAGATTGGAAGTGGGAGGAGAAGGGGACGACAGAGGATGAGATGGTTCGATGGCATCACCAGCTAGATGGACATGAGTTTGAGTAAGCTCCAGGAGTTGATGATGGACAGGAAAGCCTGGTGTGCTGTGGTCTGTGGGGTCACAAAGAGTCAGACATGACTAAGTGACTGGACTAACTCACTATGAATAATAATACAAGGGTCTGTCTACCTCACCTTGGACTGTTTTCTTCATTTGGCTTCAAAGATTTTACTCTCTCATTTCTCTTACCTCACTCTCTTCTCCTCTTCATTCTTCTTAGTTCTTCTTCATCTTTCCAGTCTCCAAACATTTAAAGATAGGTACCTCTCTCTCTGTTTCTCTTCCTTGTCTCTGTTTCACTTCATTAAAGTCAGATTTACTGTGATGTAATTTGAAGCAATAAAGCTCTCCCTTTTTTGGTGTTTCATTCTGTGAAATTTGATAGACACAGATATGCATGTTATCACCACCACAATTGAGATTAGAGCATTTCTATCACCGCCAAAGTTCCCTAACTCCTTTGTAGGATAGGGGTGCTTCGTGTACTGCAGTCCATGGGGTCAGAAATGACTTAGCAATTGAGCAATAACAACAAATTAGATTGCATAGATTCACCATAGTTTATCTGTTTACCAGTCAAAACACATTGGGCTATTTCCAGTTTCAGGCAATTATGAATATGCATTCACATATAAATATTTGACATATGCTTTCATTATTTGGGGTAAATAACTATGAGTAGAATTACTGTGTCATATTGTAAGTACATGTTTAACTGTATTAGACACTACTACACTGATTTTCAAAGTCACTGTACCATTTTCATTACCTCATCAACCCAGAATCAGTATTCAACTTGCTCTATATTTTTTTCCATCCCTTGGTATTGCCAACTTATTTCATACTCTAATTAAGATATGGTTATAACCTAAGGCTGTAAAGACTTTCTCCTATGTTTCTTTCAAAAGTTTTTAGATTTATATGGTGTATTTATATTTATTATTAATTTTGAAGGTTTTTTATATACATATATAGCATGAGGTATGGATAGATTTTTTTTTTTCCTGTTAGCACACTGGTTCAAAGTTAGGAGAAAAAAAGCATTCAGCCTTTCACCATTAAGAATGATATTAGCTGTAGGTTGTTTTTAGGTGACCTTTATCAGATTGATAAAGTTGACTTTAATTTTTAATTGGTTTAAAGTTTTCAACATAAATGCATGTTGAATTTTATAAAATATTTTGTCTATATCTCTGGAAACAATTTTATTCTTATTTAATTCTATTAATATTGTGAATTGCATTGATGGATTGTTAATTCAAACTAAATTTAGATAGGTGGCAGCTCCTTACTGTGGTTCTCTTGCATTTTTGCATAAGTTGGAGTGTATAGAACACACTTTTGGTTTTGGTTATGAGCCTTATACTTTCCAGTGAGTACTTTTGGTGGGTTAATTAAAGTGCTGGCCAAATTCCCTCCCAGGACTGAAAGTCTTATTCTTCTATCTGCTGGGAATATTGCAAAAGATGACCATCAACTATTAGCCCTCTATAAGAATAACCATAGCTAAGAAAACATCTGCTTCACCAAAGGTCTTTAGGACCTTTGCAGGACTTCTACACTGTCAATCACTGATCAATATAGAGGTGTAATAATATCCAGGATGCACAATAATGTCCAGGATGCACAATATCCAGGTGACCTGTAAAAGGTCAACCAAACAACCTGCAGCTAATATTATTCTTGATGGTTGCTATTCCTTCTTTTTCAGTTGCTCAATCATGTCTGACTGTTTGTGATCCCATGGATTGCAGCATGCTGGGCTTCCTGGTCCTTCACCATCTCCTGGAGCTTGCTCATTCTCAATGGTGATTCACAACCTTGCAACGATGCTGAAAGTCCATTCCAGCTCTAGAGCCCTTCAGGAGACATTGCTGAAACTATCTTCAGAGCCATACCATAGCTGAACTTCCCCCCTTGCCCAGTGTTGCTTCTGTTTTCTCCCTTCCACAGAGAACCTAAGAGCACTGTCTAATAAATATTTATTATGCATATTTTCCTGGTGACATAAACTGAAACAAGTTGTGGTGATGTTGTAACTTTTCTGCTCTTGGGGCTTCCAGATGCCAACTTTTCTTCCTTCTGCTTTCCACCATTCATATCCATTTCACAGTTACTGGTAGTTTGTCTCTATCTGCTTATTTCTGGGGTATGTGAAGATACTTTATCACGTTTTTATTGGAGAAATTGTCCATTGTTTTGTAATGTGGTATCCTAGTTTTTCTCTTTGTTTTCTTTGGGAATGATGAGTTGAAATCTAGGCGATCCAAAAGCTACTGTGCTTCTACTACTAAATTTATTCCAACACTATCTCCCAGTGCACAAAACTTTAGAAAATGTTTATTTAAAGAGGATAGAGATGAGGTGGTGGCTTGAGAAGGAAGCAGATTCAGAAAAGGCAATTTAGGATAATAGATTCCCATTAATTATATTTTCTAATTTAACACTGAATTGAGGAAATAATTTGAAAAGGAGAAGTAATCATAAAACCTGAGTTCAAGTCCTGATTTTACTAGGTGTCTTGTGATCTGAGTAAATTGCTTATTCCAATTAAATATCAGTTTCTGTATCTGAAAAATGAAAATACAAATGCCTTCCCTAACTATATTATAGGCATACTATGAGGATAAAAAGTCCACATTTCAAGTGAAACCTCCAAATAAACATGAAGCAAGTTGAGTAACTTCCCATCAGAAAGTCATGTAGGATACGCAGTCTGACAAATTCAACTACTGATGAAATTGACAGAAAACCAGTAAGCCAAAAGAAACTAGCTGGCATGCATTAACTCCAGCAGCACTTCTCAAGCAGTTCCAAGTGGGATAAAGAAAGACAGCTTGAATTTTTTCAGTTTTACCATCAAAACCTCCAAAGGGTACAAAAAAAAGGTTTTATGGAGGTTAATCTATGGCAAGCACAATCGACTGGTGCTGTTGACTTCAGAATGCAAATGTGTTTGTTTTGGCAAGGGAAAAGAAGATGAATAAAGAGTAAAAACAAAAGAGCCCATTTCTTCTGTAAATCTTTCAGTGTTCTTGCAACAATGAGGACTTTCTCTCCTGGAGAGACAAGATTCCTAGGAGGGAATGTGAAAAGAAAAAAATTAAAGGAAGGGAAAAAAAATAATACAAAACAAAATAACCTTAGGGCTCTAAGAAGTGTCCTCATTCTTGGCTTTGTTTTATATCTTAATTGTTGTTGTAGTTCTGTTTCTCATAGTAAGTTGTCTGGGAAAAGCCACAGCTTTCTACAATGTAGGCACTTAATCAATATTCACTACAGAGCATGTGGCCCCAAGCATTCTTGCATAGTAATTTTGAAAAATATATATATATATATTAAAATAAACCACTGTCATAACCAAATGGAGGATTTGAAAGCAAAACAGATACTTTTACTAAGGACTATTGCCAAAAATCATACAGGGAGTACTTCAAATCATGGAGTTTGACATTATAGAAATTCATGATTTGGGGTCATTATTTAGACCTATATAAAACCGAATGTCCCAGTGATTCTGAAGATTCATATCAAGAGTACTGGAGTGGGTTGCCACTTCCTTCTCCAGGGAATCTTCCCAACCCAGGGATTGAACCCAGGTCTCTCACGTTGTAGACAGATGCTTTACTGTCTGAGCCACCAGGGAAGTCCGAAGATTAAGCACTTGGGTTGGGAGCTTAAACACTTCCCACTTGAGTGGGTTGGGAAGTCCCCTGGAAAAAGGAAAGGCTATCCACTCCAGTATGTTGGTCTGGAGAATTCCATGAACTGTATAGTCCATGGAGTCACAAAGAGTCAGACATGACTGAGCGACTTTCACACACACAAAGCACTTGTATAATGCTATCATCTTTTACTCCAGCAGTACCATCAATGTACAGCACAATAAATATGAAATACCAAGATGTCATATGTAGCTAAAACAACTGTAACTGGGAGTAAGACATAAGGGTTGAGATATAGAAATATCTACATCATGTTAGAAATATTATGCCCACATAGGAGTAGCAATCCTTATATCAGACAAAATGAACCTTAAAATAAAGAATATTACAAGAGATAAGGAAAGGTACTACATAATGATCAAGGGGTCAATCCAGGTGGAATACATAAGAAATGCAAATATCTATGCACCCAACATAGAAGTACCTCAGTACAAAAGACAAACACTAACAGATATAAAAGGAGAAATTGACAGTAACATAATAATAGTAGGAGACTTTAACATCCCACTCACACCAATGGACAAATCATCAAAACAGATGGACTAAGGAAGCACAAGTCAATAGTAAAGATTAATAAAACTAAAATCTGGTTCTTTGAGAAAATAAGCAACATTGACAAGGCTTTAGCCAGAATTATCAAGAAAAAAAGAGAAGAATCAGATCAACAAAATTAGAAATGAAAAAGGAGAGGTTACAACAGACAATGCAGAAACACATAAGAGACTGTTATGAACACATATATGGCAATAAGATGGATAATCTGGAAGAAATAGGTAGATTCTTAGAAAAGTCCAATCTCCAAGACTGAACCAGAAAGAAATAGAAATTATGAACAACCCAATAACAAACACTGAAATTGAAGCTATGATCAAAAATCTCCCCCCAAGAAAACGAAACAAAAGCCCAGGACAGATGGCTTCACAGGAAAATTCTATCAAACATTTAGTTAGTTCAGTCGCTCAGTTGTGTCCGACTCTTTTCGACCCCATAAATTGCAGCACACCAGGCCTCCCTGTCCATCACCAACTCCCAGAGTTTACTCAGATTCACGTTTATTGAGTCAGTGATGCCATCCAGCCATCTCATCCTCTGTCGTCCCCTTCTCCTCCTGCCCCCAATCCCTCCCAGCATCAAAGTCTTTTCCAATGAGTCAACTCTTCTCATGAGGTGGCTAAAGTATCAAACATTTAGAGAAGAGCTAATGCCTATTCTTCTAAAACTCTTTCAAAAGATTTCAGAGGAGGGAAAACTTTCAAACTCATTCTATGAGGCCACCATCACCCTGATACCCAAACCAGACAAAGACAACACACACAAAAAAGAAAACTACAGGCCAATGTCATTGATGAACATAGAAGCAAAACTGCTCAACAAAACTTTAGCAAACAGAATTCAGCAATACATCAAAAAGCTCATACACTATGATCAAAGTTGGGTTTATTCCAAGGATGCACGGATTCCTCAATATACACAAATTAATCAATGTGATACACTATATTAACAAATTGAAAGATAAAAATCATATGATGATCTTAATAGATGCAGAAAAAGCCTTTGACAAAATTCAGCATGCATTTATGATTAAGACTCTTCAAAAAATGGGTATAGAGGGAACCTACCTCAACATAGTAAAGACCATATATGATAAGCCTACAGCAAACATTGTTTTCAATGGTGAAAAACTGAAAGCATTCCCCCTAAAATCAGAAGCAAGAAAAGGGTGTCCACTTTCACCACTATTATTCAACATAGTTTTGGAAGTACTAGCTACAACAATCAGAGAAGAAAAAGAAATAAAAGGAATCCAGATCAGAAAAGAAGAAGTAAAGCTCTCACTGTTTGCAGGAAAACCCTAAAGATAGCATCAACAAATTACTAGAGCTAATCAGTGAATTTAGTAAATTTGTAGGATACAAAATCAATACACAGAAATCACTTGCATTCCTATATACTAACAATGAAAAATCAGAAAAAGAAATTAAGGAATCAATCTCATTCACCATTGCAACAAAAAGAATTGAATATTTAGGAATAAGCTTACCTAAGGAGACAAAAGAGCTATACAGAGAAAATTATAAGATGCTAATGAAATAAATAAAAGATGACACAGACAGATAAAGAGATATTCCACATTCCTGAGTAAGAAGAATCAGTACTGTGAAAATGGCTATACTACCAAAAGCAATCTACAGATTCAATGTGACCCCTAGCAAATTATCATGACATTTTTCACAGAACTAGAACAAAAAAATTCACAATTCATATGGAAACACAAAAGACCTCAAATAGCCAAAGCAGTCTTGATGAGGAAGAATGGAACTGTAGGAAGCAACCTTCCTGACTTCAAATTATACTACAAAACTACAGTCATCAAGACAGTATGGTACTGTCACAAAAACAGAAATATAGAGCAATTAAACAAGATAGAAAGCCCAGAAATGAACCCATGCACCTATAGGTAGCTTATTTTCGACAAAAGAGGCAAGAATATACAATGGGGCAAAGACAATATATGGTGCTGAGAAAATTGGACAGCTACATGTGAAACAAAGAAATTAGAACACTTCCTAACACCATCAGTTCAGTTCAGTCACTCAGTCATGTCCACCTCTTTGCGACCCCATGAACTGGAGCACGCCAGGCCTCCCTGTCCGTNCACAGAAATCACTTGCATTCCTATATACTAACAATGAAAAATCAGAAAAAGAAATTAAGGAATCAATCTCATTCACCATTGCAACAAAAAGAATTGAATATTTAGGAATAAGCTTACCTAAGGAGACAAAAGAGCTATACAGAGAAAATTATAAGATGCTAATGAAATAAATAAAAGATGACACAGACAGATAAAGAGATATTCCACATTCCTGAGTAAGAAGAATCAGTACTGTGAAAATGGCTATACTACCAAAAGCAATCTACAGATTCAATGTGACCCCTAGCAAATTATCATGACATTTTTCACAGAACTAGAACAAAAAAATTCACAATTCATATGGAAACACAAAAGACCTCAAATAGCCAAAGCAGTCTTGATGAGGAAGAATGGAACTGTAGGAAGCAACCTTCCTGACTTCAAATTATACTACAAAACTACAGTCATCAAGACAGTATGGTACTGTCACAAAAACAGAAATATAGAGCAATTAAACAAGATAGAAAGCCCAGAAATGAACCCATGCACCTATAGGTAGCTTATTTTCGACAAAAGAGGCAAGAATATACAATGGGGCAAAGACAATATATGGTGCTGAGAAAATTGGACAGCTACATGTGAAACAAAGAAATTAGAACACTTCCTAACACCATCAGTTCAGTTCAGTCACTCAGTCATGTCCACCTCTTTGCGACCCCATGAACTGGAGCACGCCAGGCCTCCCTGTCCGTCACCAGTTCCTGGAGTCCACCCAAACCCATGTCCATTGAGTTGGCATTCCCATTTAACCATCTCATTCTCTGTCATTCCCTTCTCCTCCTGCCCTAAATCATTCCCAGCATCAGCGTGTTTTCAAATGGGTCAGCTCTTCACATCAAGTGGTCAAAATATTGAAGTTTCACCTTCAACATCAGTCCTTCCAATGAACAATCAGGACTGAACTCCTTTAGGATGAACTAGTTGGATCTCCTTGCAGTCCAAGGGACTCTCAAGAGTCTTCTGCAATACCACAGTTCAAAAACATCAATTCTTTGGAGCTCAACTTTCTTTATATTCCACCCTCACATTCATACACAACAACTGGAAAAACCATAGCCTTGACTAGACAGACCTTTGTTTGTAAAGTAATGTCTCTACTTTTTAATATGCTACCTAGGTTGGTCATAACTTTCCTTCAAAGGAGTAGTTTAGTTCAGTTCAGTCCAGGTGCTCAGTCGTGTCCGACTTTGCAAACCCATGAATTGCAGCATGCCAGGCCACCCTGTTCATCACCAACTCCCGGAGTTCACTCAGATTCACATCCATCAAGTCTGTGATGATATACAGCCATCTCATCCTCGGTCCTCCCCTTCTCCTCCTGCCCCCAATCCCTCACAGCATCAGAGTCTTTTCCAATGAGTCAACACTTTGCAAAGGGTGGCCAAACTACTGGAGTTTCAGCTTTAGCATCATTCCTTCCAAAGAAATCCCAGGGCTGATTTCCGTCAGAATGGACTGGTTGGATATCCTTGCAGTCCAAGAGACTCTCAAGAGTCTTCTCCAACACCACAGTTCAAAAGCATCAATTCTTTGGCACTCAGCCTTCTTCACAGTCAAACTCTCACATCCATACATGACCACAGGAAAAACTATAGCCTTGACTAGACGGACCTTAGTCGGCAAANATGTTGAGCTTTAAGCCAAATTTTTCACTCTCCTCTCTCACTTTCATCAAGAAGCTTTTTAGTTCCTCTTCACTTTCTGTCATAAGAGTGGTGTCATCTGCATATCTGAGGTTATTGATATTTCTCTGGGCAATCTTGATTCCAGTTTGTGCTTATTCCAGCCCAACATTTCTCATGATGTACTCTGTATAGAAGTTAAATAAGCAGGGTGACAATATATAGCCTTGATGTACTCTTTTTTCTATTTGGGACCAGCCTGTTGTTCCATGTCCTAACTGTTGTTTCCTGACCTGTATATAGGTTTCTCAAGAGGCAGGTCAGGTGGTCTGGTAGTCCTATCTCTTTCAGAATTTTCCACAGTTGATTGTGATGCACACAGTCAGAGGCTTTGACATAGTCAATAAAGCAGAAATAGATGGTTTTCTGGAACTTTCTTGTATTTTCCATGATCCAGCAGATGTTGGCGATTTGATCTTTGGTTTCTCTGCCTTTTCTAAAACCAGCTTGAATATCTGAAAGTTCACGGTTCATATATTGCTGAAGTCTGACTTGGAGAAATTTGAGCATTACTTTACTAGTGTGTGAGATGAGTGCAATTGCGCAGTAGTTTGAGCATACTTTGGCATTGCCTTTCTTTGGGATTGGAATAAAAACTGACCTTTTCCAGTCCTGTGGCCACTGCTGAGTTTTCCATATTTGTTGGCATACTGAGTACAGCACTTTCACAGCTTTATCTTCCAGGATTTGAAATAGCTCAACTGGAATTCCATCATTTCCACTAGCTTTGTTTGTAGTGATGCTTTCTAAGGCCCACTTGACTTCACATTCCAGGATGTCTGGCTCTAGGTGAGTAATCACACCATCACGATTATCTGGGTCATGAAGGTCGTTTTTGTACAATTCTTCTGTGTATTCTTGCCACCTCTTCTTAATATCTTCTGCTTCTGTTAGGTCCATACCATTTCTGTCCTTTATTGAAATGTTCCCTTGGTATCTCTAATTTTCTTGAAGAGATCTCTAGATTTTCCTATTCTGTTTTTTTCCTCTATTTCTTTGCATTGATCTCTGAGGAAGGCTTTTGTATCTCTCCTTGCTATTCTTTGAAATTCTGCATTCAAATGGGAATATCTTTCCTTTTCTCCTTTTCTTTTTGCTTTTCTTCTTTTCACAGCTATTTTAAGGCCTCCCCAGGCAGCCATTTTGCTTTTTTGCATTTCTTTTCCATGGGGATGGTCTTGATCCCTGTCTCCTGTACAATGTCACGAACCTCATTCCATAGTTCATCAGGCACACTATCTATCAGATCTAGGCCCTTA
>SJYW01026281.1:45753-71403 GCA_006410735.1 Raphicerus campestris
TGGGAGTTAGAGGCAAGGTTTTTGGGGGAGGTGGTGCCATGTGCTAATATTTCTGGGTTGTTGTATATGCCCTCTGCCCTCATTAGGGAGGGGCTATTTGGGCTCATGCATATGCTAAGGAATATTGCAATGTCAATTTATGCCTGTGTATTTCATTGCATGGAACTGTTAGTCTGCGCAAGCTACCACAAAATAATATCACAGATCAGGTGCCTTAATAGCAAAAATGCATTTTCTCACATTTCTAGAAGTCCAAGATCAAGGGTGCCTTCAGAGTTGGTTTTTGGTGTAGTCTTTTCCTGGTTTGCCTTCTCTGTGCCCTCATATGAATGTTCCTTTGTGTGCTTATGGAGAGGGAGATCTGGAATCTTCTTTGGACTTCCCCGATAGCCCAGATAGTGAAGAATCTGCCTGCAGTTCAGAAGAACTGAGTTCAGTCTTTGGGTCAGAAAGATCCCTTGGAGATGGAAATAGCTACCCACTGCATTACTCTAGTCTAGAGAATCCCATGGACAGAGGAGCCTGGAGGGCTACAGTCCATGGAGTTGCAAAGAGCGGGATACAACTGAGTGACTAGCCCTTTCACGTGTTCCCTTCTTAGGAGGACAGTGTTTCCACTGAATGAGGGCCCTGCCTATGACTTCATTTAATCATCTTCTTTACATTGCAGTGTTATGGCTTCATCAAGTGAATTTTGGCAACAGCAAAATTTAGTCCATAAGAGCAACTTATACACTGTAAAAAAAATGCTAAACCAGAAACAGATGCTAAACAAGCAAACAAAAAATGCTAAACAAAAAACAGAAACACACAAGCAAAAAAAAAAAAAAAAACTTGGAAAGATATATTTATACTTTTTTGAAAATTTTTATTTCAAGTCTAGTGATAGAATTTGTAATATTCATCCACATTTTTTATAAACAAATATAAAAAAATGTTCTGAAGTATTAATCATGGGAAGTAGATGAAATAGCCTGAAATTAACATCCCTGGGATATTTTGACTATATTGGCCTTACTGGCAATAATATTTAGTTTGGGAAGGAGTTAGGTATGACGTAGCCTCTCTTTAAATAATGCTTTTGATTTGTGTGGGTTATGAAAAGCCACAGTCACTACTATAAACAGTGACTATCTCTCATCTCTTTTATCCTTCTGACATATTAGAGTTATTTTCCAAAATTTCATATCAGTCACCTACTTCCGTCTATTACACATATGACAAACTACAATTTGGTAAAATCCAATCCAGACTGAATAACTAACACACAATGCAACACACACACACACAATTCAGTCTCATAGAGTTCAAGTTACAAGAATAAGCTCTCGAGGGCTGGGCGAATTTGAGAAGTTTGAAATGTCAGTACCTCCATTTTCCTTCTTTTCCAAAGGAATCATTTTGAGAGACCCATGGGAAATGCCTTCACATGGTCCCTGCCGTGAATGTCTTCTGTGCTACACCTAGAAAAGGTAAAATCTTTTCTTCTATTTCTGCACCACACACATAGTGAGCATGTCCTCTGTTTCCAAACACTGTGTTGAGTACTGGAGATAAGAGAGGAGCATGCTTTTTGCCTTGGGAACACTGACACATAAACAGATCATTCCATAAATTGTGATGGGTGCCCACAGACAGGACTATGAAACGCTGCCTTTGGCTGACAAGGAGAGCAGATATGTGAGCTTCAGATGTTAGAGTGTACTAGAGTTTGCTTGGTAGGGATGCAGTGAAGAATGATAGAGAATTTCAGGCATCAAGAAGAACATAAAATACTGCAAGGCTTGGAGAGAACATGGCACAGTTCTAGAACTCAACAGATCAGTATGCTTTTGAAGCAGACAAAAAAGAGTAGGGAGATGAAAGTTAGGGAGAAAACAGATTATGCTAAGGGTGGTGAATATCATGCTTAGGCATTTGAACTTTTTTTTTTTCTTCTTCTTCTTTTTTAGACATTAGATAGCTCCAGGGAATTTTTAAGTAAGATTGTATAATTAGATTTCTGTCTCATAAAGTCTGCTGCTGCTAAGTCACTTCAGTTGTGTCAGACTCTGTGCAACCCCATAGATGGCAGCTCACCAGGCTCTGCCATCCCTAGGATTCTCCAGGCAAGAACTAGACTGTTACCAATGTGGACAGTGGGGCCAAAGGGATTGTAGCTATGAAACCATTGTCATTGTGCTGTTTGATTGTAAAGAGGCCAACATTAGAGTTCTTTGTGATTATATCATTATTGATTCGATATTTAACAGAATACAGGAGAGCAGTTAGGTACAAGAAGTATGTCAGAAAGTGTGTCTCTTATATACATCATGAGCTTCTAGGCATGTCTCCTGTTCATTCAGTCTTCAAAATCTTTGTGAGTGTTAGTTGCTCAGTGTGTCCGACTCTTTGAAACCCCATGGACCACACAGCCTGTGAGGCTCCTCTGCGGATGGGATTTCCAAGGCAAGAATAACCGGAGTCAGTTGCCATTTCCTTTTCCAGGGGATCTTCCCAACCCACGAATAGAACTCACATATCCTGCATTTCAGGCAGATTCTTTATTGTCTGAGCCACCAAGGAAGCCAGATAATCAAAATAATAATTTCACACTCTTACTAGACATCTTGTAATGTCAAAGCATTTTCTTGTATGTTTGCTTATGTTTATCTCACAAAAACTTCTGTAAAACAGACAAGAAAAAAAAAAATGGAAAAAGTGACTTGCATTGAAAGCCCAAGTCCAACCAGGGGCAGCATTGAAGGTCGTCTTCTAATTTCTAGTTTACTATTTATTCCAGGTCACTGCACAGGCTTCTATTATTAACTGTTCTTTGGCAATGACTAACAAGCATCTTCTTTATTTTTCTGTAACTCCTCAAATCCTGTTTACCCAGTATGAGGCCCATCGACTCTCCCTTTCTGTGGGTGCCTTGGTGACTGCTGGAGTTTGGGAAGTTAGGCTTCTGCCTGGCACTGGTCAGGGTCATTGGTGTCATACGGCCCCATAGTGTGTGTCCTAGACCCTGGGAACCAACTTCTTGAAGGTGTTCCTCTTACCCCTGGACTTGAACAAATTGAAGAGGACTCTAACAAGCAGAAGGATTCTCTTCAGGGACAACACTCCATTGTAACTCTTAATATAGGTAATTGGATTATACTTCAATGTTTTATTTATTTATTTTTATTTTTAATTGACTTCAAATGCAATTGTATTATCTATTACCTGTGGTCATGAATGTATATTGATCTGTGGACTATTCTCTTTTAAGCATTTTTTTAATGAATAATGTATTTATTTGAAATAGTAAATGATGAACAAAATGAAGCAGGGCAAAGGCAGAGTGGCCAAGAGAAAGAACTGGTCATAGCAAACACCCTCTTCCAACAATACAAGAGAAGACTCTGCACATGGACATCACCAGATGGTTAATATTGAAATAGATTGATTATATTATTTGAAGCCAAAAATGGAGAAGCTCTATACATTCAGCAAAAACAAGATCAGGAGATGACTGTGGCTCAGATTATGATCTCCATATTGCAAAATTGAGACTTAAATAGAAGAAAGTAGGTATGACCTAAATAAAATTCCTTATGATTAAACAGTGGAAGTGAGAAATAGATTCAAGGAATTAGATATGATAGACAGAGTGCCTGAATAACTATGGAAGGAGGTTTGTAACATTATGCAGGAGGTAGTGATTAAAATGATTCCCAAGGGGGGAAAAACACAAAAAGGCAAAATGGTTGTCTGAGGAGGCCTTACAAATAGCTGAGAAAACAAGAGAAGCTAAAGGCAAAGGAGAAAAGGAAAGATATACCCATTTGAATGCAGAGTCCCAAAGAATAACAAAGGGAGAGAAAAAGCCTTCTTAAATGAACAAAGAAAATAGAAAAAAAGAAATAGAGTAAAACAATAGAATGGGAAAGGCTAGAGATCTCTTCAAGAATATGTGAGATACCAAAGGACTATTTCATACAAAGATGGGCACAATAAAGGACAGAAAATATGGGCCTAATAGAAGCAGAAGATATTAAGAAGAAATAGCAAGAATACACAGAAGAACTGTACAAAAATGATCTTAATGATTCAGGTAACCACGATGGTGTGATCACTCACAAAGAGCCAGATATCTTGGAGTGTGATGTGAAGTGGGCCTTAGGAAGCATCATTATGAACAAAGCTAGTGGAGGTGATGGAATTCTAGCTGAATTATTTCAAATCCTAAAAGATGATGCTGTGAAAGTGCTGCACTCAGTATGCCAGCAAATTTGGAAAACTCAACAGTGGCCACAGTCCCTAAGAAAGACAATACCAAAGAACATTTAAACTACTGCACAATTGCACTCATCTCACATATCAGCAAAATAATTTTCAAAATTGTCCAAGCTAGTCTTCAACAGTACATGAACCAAGAAATTGCTGATGTTCAAGCTGGATTTACAAAACACAAAGGAGCCAGAGATCAAATTCCAACATCTTTTGTACCATAGAATAATCAAGAGAATTCCAGAAAAAGACATCTACTTCATTGACTGCACTAAAGCTTTTGAATGTGATGCATAGGATCACAACAAACTGTGGAAAATTCTTAAAGACATGAGAATACCAGACCATCTTATCTGCCTCCTGAGAAATCTGGATGCAAGTCAAGAAGCAACAGTTAGAACCAGACATGGAACAACAAACTGGTTTCAAATTGGAAAAGGAGTACCTCAAGGCTGTATATTGTCACCCTGCTTATTTAACTTATATGCAGAGTACATAACTTGAAATGCCAGGCTGGATGAAGCACAAGCTGTAATCAAGACTGCCAGGAGAAATATCAATAACCTCAGATATGTAGGTGACAACACCCATATCACAGAAAGCAAAGAGGAACTAAAGAGCTTCTTGATGAAGCTGAAAAAGGAGAGTGAAAAAGCTGGCTTAAAACTCAGCATTCAAAAAACGAAGATCAAGGCATCCAGACCATCACTTCAGGGCCAATAGATGGGGAAACAACAAAAACACTGCGAAACTTCATTTTCTTGGGCTCCAGAATCACTGCAGATGGTGACTGCTTCCATGAAATTAAAAGATGCTTGCTCCTTGGAAGAAAAGCTATGACAAACCTAGACAGCATATTAAATAGCAAATACATTAGTTTTCCAACAAAGGTCCGTCTAGTCAAAGCTTTGGTTTTTCCAGTAGTCATGTATGGATGTGAGATTTGGGCTATAAAGAATGCTGAGAACTGAAGAATTAATGCTTTTGAATTTTGGTGTTGGAGAAGACTCTTGAGAGTCCCTTGAACTGCAAGGACATCCAACCAGTCAATCGTAAAGTAAATCAGTCCTGAATATTCATTGGAATGACTGAGCTGAAGCTGAAACTCCTGTACTTTGGCCACTTGATGTAAAGAGCTGACACATTAGAAAAGACCCTGATGCTAGGAAAGATTGAAAGAAGGAGATGAAGGGATGACAGAGGACGAGAAGGTTTGATGGCATCACCAACTCATTGGACATGAGTTTGAGCATGTTCCAGGAGATGGTGAAGGACAGGGAAAGTTGGTGGGCTGAAGTCCATGTGGTCATGAATCAGACATGACTGAGTGACTGAACAACAACAACCACCAATTTGTCTGAGATGGGGTCATAAACATTCATGAATACACAGATCAAGGCAAGGCTCTGACAGCACTGTGAGATATCTTTGAATCATTTAATCACCTGATGGACTGCAAGGAGATCCAACCAATCCATCCTAAAGGAGATCAGTCCTGAGTGTTCATTGGAAGGACTGATGTTGAAGCTGAAACTGCAAAACTTTGGCCATCTGATATGAGAAACTGACTCATTTGAAAAGACCCTTATGCTCAGAAAGATTGAGGGCAGGAGGAGAAGGGGATGACAAAGGATGAGATGATTGGATGGCATCACTAACTCAATGGATATGAGTTTTGGTAAACTCTGGGAGTTGATGATGGACAGGGAGGCCTGGTGTGCTGCGTCTAATGGGGTCGCAAAGAGTCGAACATGACTGAGCGACTGAACTGAACTGAACTGAACTAACCTCAGGAGTCCACCATTCCAAATATTCTATTGGACAAGTTTCGCTAACAGTTGAGGTAACTGAGTACCCAAAAGGGACAAGAGACTTGTCTTGTTCATGATTAATGGTCTGTGATATAAAAATCAATGATCTTTGGGGATTAGGGGACTTGCTGAAAACAAAGTTATAAATTTTCTGGAAAATGCTGGTTTTTATACTTCCACATTTAAACTTGATAAGAGGTAACAAATTCTCCCCTGAGAATGAGTATAAATCTAGTGCATTTTGATATGTGCATCTATGTATTTGAGCATGTGTATGTCTGTGTCAGAGTGTGAAGTGTATGTGTTTGTGGTGTGTGTGTGTGTGTACATGTGTGCACAAGAAAGAGAGATTCCAGCTTCAGGAGTTCCACTTTGCAGAACAAAAATGCTCTTCACTGATATTTATTCACACATGCTAACATACTAGTAATATTTGAATTATCTTTTGAAGTTGACAAAGTTTTTAAAAATTCACTTCTTTATGTGGATGCTGTAAGGTTAGTAATTGAATTTTCTTCCCAGGATTCTAGGTGCCATTTAAACTGGTGTATTCTTTTTTCTGTGTCCCAGGGCAGGTGAGTCTGGTCTCAGATCCCTCAGTGATATCCCTTCTTATAGCAGTTCACTGAGTTGGGAATGTGTTCCCATGGATACTGCATCTTCATCTTTCCTACTGGTTTCTCTATGGTCCCTCCCTCTATGTGCAGAAACCATTTGATCAGCACTCAGTCTTCTTCAGGAAGGACTTCTCTATAGATTAGGTATAGATTCCATGTGTCAGTAGGAGGAGGTGGGTTCAATGTCTTCCAAAGCTGCCAGCTTGGACCTCTCATTATTTTATATTGTGGACAGAGGTTCCTAATTCTTTTCATTTCAGAAAATGTAACTGAAATAAATATAATGACTCTCACATGGAGTGAGAGATTTTCAATATGCCAGCTTTTGATATGGTGCTTTACAGATTTTTAACTCATTAATCTTCCTATCAACTACATAGCACAAACTCGGTTTATATTTATCAATACCTTTGGCAATCTTAATCAGTAAATATCATCAGCATCAAACAGATGAAGAAACTAAAGCAAAGATTATTTGAGTGACCCCCTCCCCCCAAAGCTGTGCACTTAACTGGTAAATTATAATTCTGGGGTTTGAACCTAGGCACTCTGGCTCAAGGGATTTCCCAGGTGACACTGGTGGTAAAGAACCCACCTGCCAATGCAGGAGATGTAAGAGACGTGGGTTTGACCCCTGGGTCAGAAAGATCTCCTGGAAAAGGCCATGGCAACCCATTCCAATATTTTTGCCTGGAGAATCTCCATGAACAGATAAGCCTGGTGGGCTACAGCCTATGGAGTCAAAAAGAGTTGGGCACAACTGAGGCAACCTGGCATGTCTGCCTGTAATCTGGCTCCAGAGTCAGGCTCTTAATGACTCCAGAATACTGATGCTGTCTCATCCATCATTATCCCACCTGTAAACTTTAACGTTTGACTGAAAATATGGCATTTTAATTATTTGCTTTTTAAACCTTATACCCCTGCAGTCCATGGGGTCGCAAAAAGTCGGACATGACTGGGCGACTGAACTGACTGACCCCTGGTAACTGTTGTAGTTACTAAAGCCCATTTACCATTATTTCTTTATTTGCAACTCAACAGCTATGTGAAACAAGTAAATTACTCTCCTCTCAATCACAGTTGGAAACTGGTGTTCAGGCTCAGAATGCTCAAAGAACACACCCAGGGTCACATTAGCCATTAGCAGCAGGCATAGGACTGGAAGCCAATACACAAGACCCCTCAACTACAGTGACATTTGTAGGCCACCAGTTTATGCTACTCTGAGTGAGTTCTAGGTATAGGTGTGGTTGTCATTTTTTCTAACTTCATCCTAATAAAATGATGAACTGGATAAAGCAAAGTGACCCACAGTTCCTCTACAAATAAGCCATGAGTACAGCCCCATTTACAGCACTGGGACCAGCTCTCCTGGAAATGGGAGGATGTAAGTTTTGGCAAACTTTGGAGATAAGCAAGTGAGAACGGCACCTTTAGCTCCCACAAGCCAGCAAGTTGGTGTGAATAGAAACAATGGTGTTCACAGTGCTAGGATCCAGAAGAATTAAGGCCCTCAAAGGGAATTGTGTGGTTCCTTGTTGGAATTAACTGTGAAAAGTGTTGATAGGTGCCATTTAATTAAAAATGCTATATCAACCTCATGGTTGTTAACTCTCGTAAGTTAGATTCCCTTCTATGTCAGGTTAAATATAGCTTTCCTCTGCAATTGAGATCACAGAGTGATCCATTTCACGTGCAAATTGTATGCAGTTAACTTTAAGTGTGCTGAGCTATGCTACTGCTGATTTATTTCAAGTTTAAGGCCTGTTGTGCAGCCTTGCTGAAGCTGCACACACAGTTTAGGGCTAACTTCAATCACTAATGAGTTCAGCTCTTTCTTTTTCAGCAGTTTTCTCCTACACCGTTAGCCATTCAGTCACTCCCAACTATAAAATCCAAACCCAGATCTGCTGGTTGCTTGACATTTCCTAGAGCCCAGCAATCACTAGTTTCTCCCTTGATGCTGACAAAAGCTTTCAGTTAAGTAGTACCACTGTTTCTCTTTACAGAGGAATGTACCAAGGCTGCAAGAAATTTAGATGCTTGCCTGAGGTCACACAGTGAATGTTAGCCCACTCTGATGAAAATGCAGGAGTTTGAGGCTTTCTCTTCTGCAGGGCACTGGGTCTTAAAGAAAAAAGATGCAGATAATTATGCCAAATGTAGTTAAAAGCCAGTACATACAAGAGTGTGAAGCAATTCAGATGCTTCTGTATCCTGCTCTTGTTACTTCAGAGGCAATTTTCTTACTGCCTCCCTTTTAATCATCTCATACTGACCAAGGGTCAGGTAAAGGTCGCTCCTCTCAACATGATTTTTACTATCTGGCTCTTTTCTATTCCAGCAACCTTAGTCCCTACTCTTACCCTATATGCACTGTAGCTTCCATCACAAAGCAGAATTGTCACTCCAAACACAGCCATGTTTTCTCCTGCCCCTGCAGGCATTAATCTTCTGACTGCCCTGCTACTTCTGTTCCCTACACCCGTTGAAAATCAATACCTGTGATTATTCAAGTCGTATGTCAGCTAATTAAAAGCACACTTTTGATTCTTTCTCTGTTCAAGTATAGCAGCAGGAACTCAAGGTCCAGATAGGGTGACCAGTTGACCTGGTTTGCCAAGGACTAAGTAGTTTTCCTAGATTTGGGGATTTTCAGTGCTAAAAAAGGATGCTCAGGGACAAACAGTTGTTCACCCAGGATCCAGAGGAATATGCAGACCTTAATAGCACCTTCATGTACCTGAGTATTTAGATACTGCCTTCTCGATGCTCCTTGGTTGATATCTCAAGATTTATCTCATTGCTCTGTTTCATTATGAAATGTCCATCTCCAGTGAAGACAATAAAACCTCTTGGGGGAGAGCAGAGGGTGTGGACCTTGCTTTACACATCTTGAATCCTGGATTTCAATCTGGCACAGTGAATACTCCTTAAATGCTTGGCAGTTAATTTTGCAGGAGAGACTCAAGTTCCTGCGAGGGACTCAGGAATTGAATAGTGGGTGTTTTAGTAAGACAGGAGCATTCTGTGCTCTGAGAATATTGAGGGATCATTTCCTGAACTCTGATATGCTCCATCTCTAAGGTCCTTGAAACTTCTTTAGGAAAGCAATTTGGGACAGAATCAGTTTAGACAGTTTTATAAAAAGAGGAAAGACTGTCAAGAAAATAATTAGAGTGAGGAATTTGAAGAGTGTGTGTGGGATCATAGAAGAATGAATGGTATAATTAGTGAGTTTTTCTTAATTCAAGATACATGACTATTACATCAAGGGTACAGTGATTCTCAAGAAAAAATGGTTGAATCAAAAAAACCTGGCACCTTGCTCAGAAGATATCATAGTCAAGTTTCAGTTAGCAACCAAGATGTGAAGGGGTTAATTCCAAACTTACACAAACCATTCCAGAGAACTCGTGAATTCTGAATTTAATCCATCTGAATTTATTTTATGAGCCTGAGAGAATCTTGGTATCAAACTGAACAAGGGCCACTGATAAAAATCATATGGAAAACTCACTTATGAACATGGACATAAAATTTTTAAACAAAATATTAGCATATTGATTCCAACTATATATTAACAAAATCAAGACTGTGTTGGGTATATTCCAGGAATACTAGAAAGGCTTAATATTGAAAATATCTAAAGTGATTCACTTCCTTAATTCAGATATACCATAAAATCACTTCATTAGATTAAAGAAAAATGTTTGCTAAATTAATTTGTTGAAAACCAAATGAAAACATAAAATCTTGAGAAAAATATATATAGGCAAGCATTTTAGTAATCTTGGATTTCAGGAGAAGGATATTTTATACATGACACAGAAGCACAGATTATAATAAAATTAATCCCATATCAAAGACACTATAAAATGGGAAAAGAGAAGTCATTAACTAAAAGAATATATTTTCAATACCTATCATCAGCAGAAGACTAGGATTCACAATATATTAAATATAAAACCACTGGGCCATATCTCTGTCTTAGCTCTGGCATGTGAATGTAAACATTTAAGTATTTCTTCCACCTTTGAGAAACAGTGAGAACTTGACATGAATTGAGTCTAGATAATGTTTGTATCCCCACACTATAACAAATATTGATACACAGCCAGTGCTTACTGAATGAATAGAAATATTAACTGTATAGAACAAACCTACTAACCCCCAGTATGTGTGGTCCATGAAATACAAGACTCTGTGCTGAATCCTCTCGAGTGATTTACAAATAGTCAACCATCCACATCAATCAGGGATTTAGGTTGAAACAATACAGTTATTTCAATCCGCTTTAACAGCATTCCATAGCCTGGGTGGCTTAAACAATAAAAGTTTATGTATTGCAGTCCTGGAAGATGGAAAGTCCAAGATCAAGGCGTGGGCAGATCTAGAGTCCAGGAAGGGTTCTGTTTCTGTTCTGTGAATTGCATTCTTCTAGCTGTATCCTCACATGGCCCAGAGCAGATGTGGTGGGGTGGGGACAGGAAGCAAGTTCTCAGGTGCCCCTTCTCATAAGGGCACTAATCCCATTCATAAGGACTCCACCCTAATAATGTAATTGCCTCTCAAAGGTCCCATCTCTTAATACAATCCAACTGGGAGTTCGGGTTTCAACACATGGATTTGGGATGGGGGGAGCACAAACATGCAGTCTATAACAGCCAACTAGAGCTACTTTAGGCAGAAACAGAAGCATTTACTGAAAAGACAGAGAGTGATTTGCAAACTTCCAGACAGGCTGGAGAACCAAACACAAATGATAGAAATGAGGAGAGACTTACCAGTCAGAACCACAGTGAAAACAGAGCAATAGAACTAGTCTAGGGAGAACCTGATGCAGTATCCCTGCTGCCTGCAATTGCATGCAGGATGCCCACCACGGTGGGGCTACCTCTAGTAATTTTACATTCCTGCTAAGTCTGCTGTCCATCAGAAAACAAAAATCTTTACTCCCATCCCTAATCCTGATACACTTTTCTGGGCTGATAAGTTAATTTTCAGACCTTAACTCTCATTTCCCAGGGAGCTTGGAAAGTTAAATCTGGACCCCTATTAACCTTCAGTGACAGGCAGGGATTACGTAAACACGAACAAAAGGTTTAAGTTCTGGACAACCAAAAAAAAATGTCAGATGTCCATTACATAACACTTTCATATTTTGACCACTGACACCTCATTTGCATGCTAGGTCTAAGGGTATACTCAGTTCAGAGAAGAGGAATGGATTTTCACACTCCTCTTAAGAATCCAGCCTCGGTAACAACTAGCTATAAGCCCAAGGCTCTCAACAGGGATGGCAATTCTTCCCCAGGAAGCATTTGGAACTGTGTGAAAACCTTTTATAAATTTATTGTGAGGCCTTAGTAGAATTTCACATTGGGAGAAAGAAGTAAAAGAAACCTGCAGTGCACAGAACACTTGGGGTAGCAAAGAATTGTTGTACTTCCTGTGCCTGTACAGTCCTGAGGAATGGTGGACCCTGTCACCCAGGGTGGAGAGCAGCTGTCATTGCGTGGCTAGTGCCACACTCCACGTGGGGACCCAGAGCCAAGCCAACTGGAGCCTTGGGGAGTTTCAGAAGCGAACTTCATTATCTGTATCAGGCAAGAAGAAGGGAGACTAGGTTGTACTGAAAATAATCCCACAACAGAGTCAAATGTGGATTTGGAACCTGGTCTATCACACTTAAGTTTTTTTTCCTGAATTAAGGGGACCCTTTGAGAGTAGTTCAGGCTATAGACAACTATAGACCTAAGAAGTCTCTAGGCTCAACATTGCTTACCCTACCCCTAGTTGTCAGGGGAAATTTCATCCTCATATGAACTCATTATCATCTTCAATTCCTTTGATTTTCCATATTGTCCACGTGTGTGCAGGTGTGTGTGTGTGTGTGTGTGTGTGTGTGTGTGTGTTAATACAAGAGTCTCTAGATATTATGTAGCTGTGCAGTGTTGTGCTGTGCTTAGTTGCTTAGTCGTGTCTGACTCTTTGCAATCCCATGGACTGTCGCCCACCACTCATCTCTGTGGGGTTTCTCCAGGCAAGAATGCTGAAGTGGGCTGCCATGCCCTCCTCCAGGGTATCTTCTCAACCCAGGGATCAATCCCAGGTCTCCTGCACTGCAAGCAGATTCTTTACCATCTGAGCCACCAGGGAAGTCCATTATGTAGTTAGGAAGATTTTATTAAATACACTTCTTTCAAATATAAAGGAGAAGACCCAACAAGATGGTAGGAGGGGAAAAATCACATTTAGAATCAAACCCCATACCCACCAGAGGTGCTCGGGGGACTCAAACAAAACTTGTGCACACCAGGAGATTCCATAGAGACTGAGCCAGACCTGCTTTTGGGCATTTGTTTGAGTGTCTCCTGTGAAGGTACAGGTCAGCAGTGGACTGCTGCAGGTGCAGGGGCTCTGGGTGCAGCAGACTTGGGTTTGCCATAAGCCCTCTAAGAGGAGGTTGCCATTAACCCCACCATAGAACCATCAGAACTTACACAGGACTGGGGAAACAGACTCTTGGAGGGCACAAACAAAACCTTGTGCACACCAGGACCCAGGAGAAAGGAGCGGTGAGTCCACAAGAGACTGACCCAGGCTTGCCCATGAGTGTCCAAGAGTCTCTGGCAGAGGCTTGGGTTGGCAGTGGCCTGCTTCAGGGCCAAGGGCACTCAGTGTGGCAGTGCGTGCATGGGACCTTTTGAAGGAGATCTCTATCTTCATTTCCTTTGCCATAGTTTGGCCTCAGGTCAGGGAGGGAACACAGACCCAGCCATCAACAGAAAACTGAAGTAAAGATTGAGAGTTGGACTATTAAAAAAGCTGAATGTCGAAGAATTAATGCTTTTGAACTGTGGTGTCGGAGAAGACTCTTGAGAATCACTTAGACTACAAGGAGATCCAGTCTGTCCATACTAAAGGAAATCAATCTTGAATGTTCATTGGAAAGACTGATGTGGATGCTGAAGCTCTAGTATTTTGGACACCTGATATGAACAACTGACTCATTTGAAAAGACCCTGATGCTGAGAAAGATTGAGGGCAGGAGGAGAAGGGGACGACAGAGGATGAGATGGTTGGATGGCATCACTGAATCAGTGAACATGAGTTTGAGTAAACTCCAGGAGTTGGTGATGGACAGGGAAACCTGGAGTGCTGCAGTCCATAGGATCACAAAGAGTCAGACATGACTGAGTGACTGAACTGAAGTGAATTCACATGCTGGGTAGTGATGTAATTTGTAGCATTAATGGCAGTTGTGTTCACAGATGTGGCCAATTTTAGTCACCATGCTATTTATTCTAAATAAGGTATAAATAAGTATATGTGTGAATATATATACACATATGTCTATAAACACACATATAAACCCTTCTGCATATATATGGTATTAGTACCCTAAATCTTAGCATTTAAGAGTTTTTCACATTATTTATGGAATTGTAAAGTAATTAGAATTTCAATTATAACTTACAAAACTCTTTTCCCTAAAGAAGTAATATTAAAAAAAGTAATAGCAATAGTAACTGATGTTTACATAGTACTTAATGGCTAATAGAACATTTTCAAATCTTACACACCAATGAATTACTAATCACATAGATAAATTGTTAATTATGCAGCTGCAGTTCAAAGGATCAAGTCATGAGAACAGAATAGAGCATCTTACACAAGTTAGAGCCGAGATCTGAGGCCAGGGTCTTGTATCTTCAAACCTTTGCTCATCACTGCTAGCCAACTTCTTCCACTGATTATTGTCTTGAAAATCTAGACTTCATTCCTAAAAGGAAAATTCAATTTCTCCTTCTTCTTCAAGGGACAAAACCCTCAAAAATGTTTATTCTTTACTCACTGAGTATCTTGAAACTTAAGGAAAAGAAAACATAATAAAAGCAACAACATAATTAGATTAAAAATTATTACTCTTTTTCTTGTTTACACCCATACCTTAGTTGCAGGACAGACATCAAAGGTGAAACAAGACCATTTAACTTGAAGCAACCAGGATAACAAATACAGATTTATTAAANATAATAAAAGCAACAACATAATTAGATTAAAAATTATTACTCTTTTTCTTGTTTACACCCATACCTTAGTTGCAGGACAGACATCAAAGGTGAAACAAGACCATTTAACTTGAAGCAACCAGGACAACAAATACAGATTTATTAAATAGAACACTGGCCATGTTAGTGTGTGTAGCAAGTCTTCTTTGATATTTGATAATATCCTGAGCTGGAGGCAATCTAAACAGCACAGGGAAGACGGAGGATGGAAGAAAACACAATAGCTATATTGATGTAACTTTCAATAAAACCGATTTTCATACTCCTTAAAGAAAAGCCTGTAATAAAAGGCAAAATTATTGAATGGCATTGAAACATGTATACTATCGTATAAGAAACGAAGCGCCAGTCTATGTTCAATACAGAATACAGGATGCTTGGGGCGGTGCACGGGATGATCCAGAGAGATGATATGGGGTGGGAGGTGGGAGGGGGCTTCGACATTGGGAGATCGTGTACACCTGTGGCTGATTCATGTCAATGTATGGCAAAACCAATACAGTATTGTAACGTAGAATATAGTATTAAAATAAAATAAAATAAAATAAAATAAGGCAAAATTAAAATANGCAGCATCTATATGTTTTTGGGCAGTTAGCAAACACACATAATGGCATAAATTTTCCCTCTCCCATGGCAGACTGAAGTTTGATGTTCAGAAATTAATCAGGCTGCAAAGTTAGAAGCTTAAGAAGTGTGTCTGAGACCATTTCCCTAGTCTGTTTGGAGGCATTGTGGTTTAAAGTATTACCCTAAGGTAATCACCCTCATGTTCTTTCAAAAATATCTTGGACTGGTCATCTGTGCCGTTATCATTTTCAGTGTCATTCAGTTCAGTTCAGTCACTCAGTTGTGTCCGACTCTGTGAGCGCATGGACCACAGCACCCCAGGCCTCCCTGTCCATCACCAACTCCTGGAGTTTACCAAAAGTCATGACAATCAATTCAGTGATGCCATTCAACCATCTTATCATCTATTGTCCCCTTCTCCTCCTGCCTTCAATCTTTCCCAGCATCAGGATATTTTCAAATGAGTCAGCTCTTTGCATCAGGTGGACAAAATTTTGGAGTTTCAGCTTTAGCATCAGTCCTTCCAATGAACACTCAGGACTGATTTCCTTTAGGATGGACTGGCTGGATATCCTTGCAATCATTATCATCACTTTAATGATACTGATCATTTTTCACTTTGCATCATGGTTAATAATTTAAAGACACGTTCACATACTTTATTTGTTTTAATCCCTACAACCATCCTGTGGGTAGGTGGGGGAAAAGTTGTCCCCATTTTCAAATAAAGAAACTGGGATTTGTAGTTGCACATTCAGATGAATTTTTGGTAAGCAAGCAGAGCTTGGGTCCACGTTTTTGTGAGCAGAGTTGTAAGTTTTCCCACTATTCCATACTGTTTTCTTAACTTTCTTGATAATACCTTGACTCTTTGACTTTATGATCTGGTGAGATAACACATCTGTAAACCCCAAACCAGTTGGGAGATTATGTAGTTATACAACACAAATATTNAGTTTTCCCACTATTCCATATTGTTTTCTTAACTTTCTTGATAATACCTTGACTCTTTGACTTTATGATCTGGTGAGATAACACATCTGTAAACCCCAAACCAGTTGGGAGATTATGTAGTTATACAACACAAATATTAACAGGGATATTTTAAGAGACCCACCCTTGGTTCACAAACTCACTTATCAATGCCCAGATGTTTCCTCTTGCTAACCATGCCCTCTTCCTCCTTATCGGCCTGAAGGCTGAAGTCAGCAACTTTTCTTCAATCCTTCTGCAAGGGCAGGACAATAGGAAACTTCTTAAAAATCTTCAAAGAGGCAGCATATTTTAAAGGAAATCCTATGAGAGGAAACAAATTTTTGAACAAAGAAGCAAAACTTTTACTTGGCAGTGAAAGACATTAAACACACATATCTTTTTTTTTTTTTTTTCCCTTAGTTCGCAGAATGTAACTATACTAATCTTCACTCATTTAGTTTTCACTTCAGGAATCAAGAGTGCTAATGGATATGAGAGAATCTGGTTCTCTCAGAAATGCTTCAGATTCTGAACGGCAAACTTTCCCTGTGTTAACACTCATTTTCTCTATGACGAAATTATGTTCCACAATGTGTGTGAAATGGTACCTTATAAGGAAAAGTGCATCTTGCTTGCCCTGGAGAAGTCTCTGGGTTTCATGTCATATCAAACTGGGACAATCTTAGATCAATGTTCATCTTTGAAAAAACAGCTATTTGACCTTGAAGATGACATTTCTTACAATGGACTCCTCAATTTTATTATGTTAGGCTCTGCTGGCCATCTCTTTTGCAGCTTCTCAACTCAGCCATCCTAGGAACTCAAAAGCTGCACAGTGCAGATTTAAGTGCATGAGGGTGGCTGTATTCTAATAAAACTTTCTTTATAAAACACAGACGACGGGCTAGATTTCACTGGTAAGCCATAGTTTACCAACTCTTTTACAGCAGAAAAATATCATCTACTTCACAAGGTTGTTGTAAGAATTACATTGCCTCAGATAAGTGACATGTGTGATAGAGGATAGGATGTTAAATATGACAGTTAATTTCTTTCCTCTTCCTTTCCAACTCATTAAAAATTCTGAGTGAGACATCAGAGCGCCCTTACAGAAGGGACTGGTTTGGTTGCTATTTCCTATCTGGGACAAGTCTTTTCATTTTTGTTGCTTCCGTTTCCTTTTAATGTGCTAGGAGAAAAAATGTAGGGAGCTGAAGATACCGAATTACTAATTCAACAAATTTATGAAAAAGTTTGAACTCTATTCGATGTCATTTCCCCCCACTTTCATGCCTTTAAAAATGTTACTTAAGAACAGCTCTTTTAGTGACATTCAATACAGACATGTAAGGGACCTTTGGCCCCGACCACTGGCTTAGTGGTTGGGGCCAAAGGTCCAGATAACAGCTGTGCCTCTTTGTTTGAGTAATCGTAATAATGAATAATCAGCCTTAGAGGCATTTACTATTTTAAACTTGACCTCTTGTTCCTGCATTTTATGTCCTCCCTCGCCCTCCTCCAAGAGCAGTCACTAGACCTGCCCCTTCTCTTCTCTGAAGTGGTGTAGTCTTCTTTAGAGCTTGTCCTCTTGACCTCAAGTTTGCAATTACTCTTTTAATGTTCTTACATATCTCATTTGTGTATTTTTTCCTCAAGTATCTTTAATGTATTAATATAAAAGACATACTACCCTAATACACTAAAATACAGCCAAAGTAAAAACGCACCAAGATTGCAACCGAGNTTTGCTGTCTCTTATACACATCTTCCAAGAGCAGTCACTAGACCTGCCCCTTCGCTTCTCTGAAGTGGTGTAGTCTTCTTTAGAGCTTGTCCTCTTGACCTCAAGTTTGCAATTACTCTTTTAATGTTCCTACATATCTCATTTGTGTATTTTTTTCCTCAAGTATCTTTAATGTATTAATATAAAAGACATACTACCCTAATACACTAAAATACAGCCGAAGTAAAAATGCACCAAGATTGCAACCGAGTGACTCCAGTTCAAGGTCTGACTGTATTGCTAATTACTTGCCTGTACATGAACAGATCACTTCCTCAGAAGGAGCATCAGGCTTCTCATCTGTGACTAGACACAGAAATAACTGCTCTTAAAAATATCAGCAACCCAAGATATACAGATGATACCACTTTAATGGCAGAAAGAGAAACTAAACAGCCTCTTGATGAGGGTGAAAGAGGAGAGCAACAAAGCTGACTTAAAACTCACCATTCAAAAAACTAAGATCATGGCATATGATCCCATCACCTCATGGCAAATACAGGGGGAAAAAGTGGAAGCAGTGAAGGTTTTCTTTTCTTGGGCTCCAAAATCATTGTGAAAGGTGACTGCAGGGATGAAATTAAAAGATGCTTGCTCCTTGGAAAGAAAGCTATGACAAACCTTAGACAACATATTAAAAAGCAAAGACATTACTTTGTTGACAAAGGTATATATAGTCAAAGCTATATTTTTTTTCCAGTAGTCATGAACAGATGTGAGCGTTGGCCCATCAAGAAGGCTGAGAACAAGAACTGATGCTTTCAAACTGGTGCTGGATAAGACTCTTGAGAGTCTCTTGGACTGGAAGGAGAGCAAGCCAATCAGTCATAAAGGAAATCTGCTGGGAGCCACCATCTGCTGGGTGGGAGCCACCGGGAGAAACTCCGCCCATGGCAAAGGTCATGAGGAAGGAAGCTTGGCATACACAAAGGCGTGATCAAGCCTCAGGAAACCCCCTGTTCCCGAGCATCTACCCAAAACCAGAGTACTTTACAGGGGGCTCTCCCTCATAGCCATTTCTCTCGGAGTAGGAGTAAATGTGCAGCTCCAAGGCAATAAAAATTCCTGGGCGTGACTAGAGTGCTTCAACTTACGGGACTCCTCTGAAGATTATCTAGCCTGCCTGTATAGGTTCCTCCGGCCACAACAGCCCTCCAACCATGAGAGGCATGAGATGTTTTTGACTTACTAAAGGCAAATTCTGTGGGAAGTTAGAAATTATTAGTATAGTGGGTTGGTTGGGAATTATATTGGTGAAGGGTTTTTTTTAAAATTTGTTTTGTCAATAATTACTGCTAATTCCCTGCCCTAGGTGGGACAAGGGTGTCTCAGGTCAAACCTTTGCTGACAGACTAGCTTATGTGACAACCTCTCAACGATAAACAGCACAGAGAGGTTTGGAGGATTTTGAAAGTCTTAATTAGCATATATGGCTTTTTCTTCTCGTTGAGTCAATGATTGCTGCCAGGCCTCCATATCCTTAGGCACCTGGGAATATATTAATCAATATATTTGGAATATAGAAAAGGAAATAACAGTAGTTTTTTAGGTTAGCAATACTAGACTTTTTGAGTTAATGAACTTTCTCTTTTGTAATAGATCACTACTTTGTTATAAATCACTGTGTCCTTGCTATGTGAAAATGTTACTTTACCACTATATTAAGACTAAGTAGATCTTAAGAGGAACATTGACGAAAGGATTCTCATTTGTTGGGCTGATGTTTGCTGCTAAATCTCCATATTCCTTGCCTTTATAATGAATATAACTAGCATATAGGAGAAATAAGTATTAACCTTTAAACATATAGGAGAAATAATGAATCTTAACCTTTAAGATTCATGTTAACCTTAGGTTAAATAAATTCCTTTCTTGATTGTAACTCACTACACTCTCAATCTATAGGAATGCAACTTTATTTGGAGGGTGGTGCCTGGTTTAAGAAAAAACACTCTTGGAAAAAAATAAGGTTTTTGGTTATCAGAAAGAAAGGGTTGTAAATGTCAGCAGGCAGAAATAGCTTGAAGATGATGTAAAACCCCTAAGACCTTTTTTAATGTAAATCACCTGATTTTGATAAAGGTCAGAACTGCTGACCCCCACGTGACTCTGTATTCATCCCTATATATAACAAAAGGCATATGAGAAAACCGGAAAAATAAAGAAATGGAATCAGTTCCTGGAAAGACTGACTCCCCCATGTCGTTCTTTCTTGCTCCCCATTTTTCTGGCTGAATTCTCATCTGGAGCATGGATGCTATTCCACGTGAACCAAGTTATTCAGCCTCTTTTTCTCCACTAATTTTCCTACTACACTATCCGTTTCTAATCTCTCTATATATCTGTAACTAAATATGTATTTTTCCAAGGACTCCGATGCCGTCTCCACCTTCGAATCACCCTGGATCCACCAGGGCTGGACCCCTGCAGAAATCAATCCTGAATATTAATTGGAAGAACTGATGCTGGAGCTGAAGCTCCAATACTCTGGCCACCTGATGTGAAGAGATGACTCACTGGAAAAGACTCTGATGCTGGGAAAGATTGAAGGTAGGAGGAGAAGGGGACGACAGAGGATAAGATGTTTGGATGGCATCACCAACTCAATGGACATGAGTTTGAGCAAACTCCAGGAGATAGTAAAGGACAAAGAAGCCTGGTATATTGTCTAAGGTTTATCATAGCTTTCTTTCCAAGGAGCAAGCATCTTTTAATTTCATGCCTGTGATTTCAAAGGGCTGGACAGTACTTAGTGATTGAACAACAATGTCTCTAGATTTCTTGTATGGATAAAATGGATACTAGCTATGAAAGCAAACAAGTTACTTGTAATTTATTTCTTGACTGAAGCTGTTATTAAAAATAATAACTTTGTGCTAAATAAGCTTATCATGGAATAGGAAGTATGCAAAGCATTGTTAATAAATTTATTTAATTTGCTAATTTTCATAACAAATGTGTGACATAATTATATATCTTTCTATTCTACAGATGAAAAAATTAAGAACCCCAGTGATAACAACAACAACATGTCCAAATTTCATAGTTAGTGGACAAGCTGGGATTGAAACTCTGGAATTTTAGACTCCAAAGTTCTTCCTCTTAACCAGAATGGAACTTGAAATGATACTAAAGTTTATTTCTTTATCAAACCAGAGAAGACCTATGCATTCTGCATTTACCTTACACAATATTTTAAAGTCTAAATTTAAAAAGTAACACTATAAAACTTTCTTCTTTGGTCATATTTTATTCTAAAAAACATATAAGCCATATACAGATAATTTACAAAGGGATATTTTCAAATATCACCAGGATATGATCTGGGCCATAATTTCTAAATATAACTTTATCAAAAATGGTTATATAAAATATATAAGTAATTATATGGCAAATTTGAATAATGAAATTGAAAGATTAAAACTAATATGGATAGATAAGGAGAGAAAAGAAAGAAAAAACTGAAAAAATATTTGATCTTAAGAATACTTATGAATTTTGATCACAAACTATGCTATAAGCCTCTTATCTTCCTTTATTTAAATATAGTTGACTTACAGTATTATATTAGTTTCAGGTATATAACACAGTAATTAGATATTTATATACATTACAAAATGATCACCATGATAACTCTGTGTGTGTGTCCTGTCGCTTCAGTTGTGTCTGACTCTTTGCAACCCTATGGACTGTAGCCCACAAGGTTCTTCTGTCCATGGGATTTGCAGGCAAGAATACTGGAGTGGGTTGCCATTTCCTCCTCCAGGGGATCTTCCCAACCCAGGGATCTAACCCACATCTATTACATCTCCTGTATTGGCAGGTGGGTTCTTTGCCAGTAGAGCTACCTCACCATGCAAAGCTATTAAGCATTATTGACTATGTTCCCTATGCTGTACAGCCAATCCCAGTGACATTTATTTTATAGCTGGATATTTGTATGTGAACTTCCCTCACCTATTAATATTTTATTAATACCTGTGATACCATCTTATCTAATTATCTCCAGCTTGTTATCTATGAGTCTCTTACTATTTCATTATGAATGTTCCTTTATTTGTTTTTGCTTCCACATGTAAGTAAAATCATATGACATTTGTCTTTTTCTGACTGACTTATTTCACTTAGTAAAATGTAAGGTTTATCTATGGTGCTGCAAATGGCAAGATTTTTATTCTTTTTTATGACCATTTTAATTATAATGTGTTTTTAGTTGGACCTCTTTGGGTTCATCTTGTTTGGGACTCTGTTTATTTCCTGAGCTCAAATGTCTGTTTTCTTTCCCTGATTAGGGAATTTTCAGCTATTATTTCTTCAAATAAATTTTCTGCTCCTTTCCTCATTCTTTCTGTGACTCCTATAATGCAAAAAGTTAGTACATTGGATGCTGTCCTGCATGTATTTTATGAAAAGTGAAAGTCACTCAGTTGTGTCCAGCTAAACTTTGTGACCCCCATGAACTGCAACCCACCAGGCTCTTGTCCATGGAATTCTTTAGGCAAGAATGCTGCATAAGGTAGCCATTCCCTTCTCCAGGGGATCTTCCTGACATAGGGATTGAAACTGGGTCTTTGACATTGCAGGTAGATTCGTTCCCATGTGGGCCAGCAGGCATGCCTCTTAAGCTATATTTAGTTTCTTTTCTCTCTCTCTCTCTTTTTTTTTTTTCCTGTTCACCTGGTCTGATTTCTACTACTCTTTCTTTCAATTCACTGATCTGTGCCTTTGAACATCTAATATACTGTTGATTCCTCCTAGAGTACTTTTAAAATTTCAGTTATTGTATTCTTCAACTCTGTTGAATTCGTCTTTATATTTTCTAACGCCTGTTAAAAATTTTACTGTGTACTTTTTCTGAATTTGATGAACATTTTTTATGATCCTTACCTTGAATTATGTGTTANCCCAGTGACATTTATTTTATAGCTGGATATTTGTATGTGAACTTCCCTCACCTATTAATATTTTATTAATACCTGTGATACCATCTTATCTAATTATCTCCAGCTTGTTATCTATGAGTCTCTTACTATTTCATTATGAATGTTCCTTTATTTGTTTTTGCTTCCACATGTAAGTAAAATCATATGACATTTGTCTTTTTCTGACTGACTTATTTCACTTAGTAAAATGTAAGGTTTATCTATGGTGCTGCAAATGGCAAGATTTTTATTCTTTTTTATGACCATTTTAATTATAATGTGTTTTTAGTTGGACCTCTTTGGGTTCATCTTGTTTGGGACTCTGTTTATTTCCTGAGCTCAAATGTCTGTTTTCTTTCCCTGATTAGGGAATTTTCAGCTATTATTTCTTCAAATAAATTTTCTGCTCCTTTCCTCATTCTTTCTGTGACTCCTTTAATGCAAAAAGTTAGTACATTGGATGCTGTCCTGCATGTATTTTATGAAAAGTGAAAGTCACTCAGTTGTGTCCAGCTAAACTTTGTGACCCCCATGAACTGCAACCCACCAGGCTCTTGTCCATGGAATTCTTTAGGCAAGAATGCTGCATAAGGTAGCCATTCCCTTCTCCAGGGGATCTTCCTGACATAGGGATTGAAACTGGGTCTCTGATATTGCAGGTAGATTCTTTCCCATGTGGGCCGGCAGGCATGCCTCTTAAGCTATATTTAGTTTCTTCTCTCTCTCTCTCTCTCTCTCTCTTTTTTTTTTTTTCCCTGTTCAGCTGGTCTGATTTCTACTACTCTTTCTTTCAATTCACTGATCTGTGCCTTTGAACATCTAATATACTGTTGATTCCTCCTAGAGTACTTTTAAAATTTCAGTTATTGTATTCTTCAACTCTGTTGAATTCGTCTTTATATTTTCTAACGCCTGCTAAAAATTTTACTGTGTACTTTTTCTGAATTTGATGAACATTTTTTATGATCCTTACCTTGAATTATGTGTTATATAGATTGCTTTTCTCCACTTCACTTAGTTCTTCTTCGGGAGTTTTTGCTTTGTTCCTTGTTTTGGAACAGATTCCTGTTTCTTCTTTTTTCCTGCTTCTTTTTGTTTATTTCTACTTATTAGGTAGATTAGTTACATTTTCCAAGTGTGGAGAATTGGCCTTATGTATAAGATATCCTGTGGAGTCTGGCAACTCAGTCCCATCTAGTCCCCAGAGCTATGTGGTTTGGGGGTGCCCCCTACATGGGTTGCATGGCCTCTTTGTTGGGCTGGGGTGATTATTGTGGGTGTACAATATGTTGTTCTAATAGATAGTCACCCTGTGAATAGCTGTAATTTTGGTATGCCCTTGAGAGGAAGTGAGCTCAGTGTCTCCCTACTCTGCCAGCTGGACACAACTCTAACCTATTTTCTTTTCTAAAAGATAAAAATCCCATGGATCATGTCTCCTAAGGACAATTGAAACAGAAATAGAAATTTTTTAAAAAAATTTTACTTTACAATACTGTATTGGTTTTGCCATACATCAACATGAATCTGCCATGGGTGTACACGAGTTCCCAATCCTGAACCCCCCTCCCACCTCCCTCCCCATACCATCTCTCTGGGCCATCCGAGTGCACCAGCCCCAAGCATCCTGTATCCTGCATCGAACCTAGACTGGCGATTCCTTTCTTATATGATATTATACATGTTTCAGTGCCATTCTCCCAAACCATTCCACCATCTCCCTCTTCCACAGAGTCCAAAAAACTGTTCTATACATTTGTATCTCTTTTGCTGTCTCGCATACAGGGTTATCGTCACCATCTATACTGTATTGGTGTTCTTATTTCTGGCTTATTTCACTCTGTATAATCGGCTGCAGTTTCATCCACCTCATTAGAACTGATTCAATTGTATTCTTTTTAATGGCTGAATAATACTCTATTGTATATATGTACCACAGCTTTCTTATCCATTTGTCTGCTGATGGACATCTAGGTTGTTTCCATGTCCTGGCTATTATAAACAGTGCTGCGATGAACATTGGCGTGCACGTGTCTCTTTTCAGTTCTGGTTTCCTCAGTGTGTATGCCCAGCAGTGGGATTGCTGGGTCATAAGGCAGTTCTATTTCCAGTTTTTTAAGGAATCTCCACACTGTTCTCCACAGTGGCTGTACTAGTTTGCATTTCCACCAACAGTGTAAGAGGGTTCCCTTTTCTCCACTCCCTCTCCAGCATTTATTGCTTGTAGACTTTTGGATAGCAGCCATTCTGACTGGTGTGAAATGGTACCTCACTGTGGTTTTGATTTGCATTTCTCTGATAATGAGTGATGTTGAACATCCTTTCATGTGTTTGTTAGCCATCTGTATGTCTTCTTTGGAGAAATGTCTAGTTCTTTGGCCCATTTTTTGATTGGGTCATTTATTTTTCTGGAATTGAGCTGCAAGTGTTGCTTTTATATTTTTGATATTAGTTGTTTCTCAGTTGCTTCATATGCTATTATTTTCTCCCATTCCAAATGCTGTATTTTCACCTTGCTTATAGTTTCCTTTGTTGTGAAGAAGCTTTTAATTTTAATTAGATCCCATTTGTTTATTTTTGCTTTTATTTCCAGTATTCTGGGAGGTGGGTCATAGAGGATCTTGCTGTGACTTACGT
>SJYW01026281.1:71915-114707 GCA_006410735.1 Raphicerus campestris
GGCCACGTCATGGGAAGAGTTGACTCACTGGAAAAGACTCTGATGCTGGGAGGGATTGGGGGCAGGAGGAAAAGGGGGTGACAGAGGATGAGATGGCTGGATGGCATCACCGAGTCGATGGACGTGAGTTTGAGTGAACTGCGGGAGATGGTGATGGACAGGGAGACCTGGGGTCTCAAAGAGTCGGACATGACTGTGCGGACTGAACTGAACTGAATAATGAGTGATGTTGAACATCCTTTCATGTGTTTGTTAGCCATCTGTATGTCTTCTTTGGAGAAATGTCTAGTTCTTTGGCCCATTTTTTGATTGGGTCATTTATTTTTCTGGAATTGAGCTGCAAGTGTTGCTTTTATATTTTTGATATTAGTTGTTTCTCAGTTGCTTCATATGCTATTATTTTCTCCCATTCCAAATGCTGTATTTTCACCTTGCTTATAGTTTCCTTTGTTGTGAAGAAGCTTTTAATTTTAATTAGATCCCATTTGTTTATTTTTGCTTTTATTTCCAGTATTCTGGGAGGTGGGTCATAGAGGATCTTGCTGTGACTTACGTCAGAGAGTGTTTTGCCTATGTTCTCCTCTTGGAGTTTTATAGTTTCTGGTCTTATGTTTAGACCTTTAATCCATTTTGAGTTTATCTTTGTGTGTGGTGTTAGAAAGTGTTCTAGTTTCCTTCTTTTATAAGTGATTTTACAANCTATGTTCTTCTCTTGGAGTTTTATAGTTTCTGGTCTTATGTTTAGACCTTTAATCCATTTTGAGTTTATCTTTGTGTATGGTATTAGAAAGTGTTCTAGTTTCCTTCTTTTTTAAGTGATTTTACAAGTTTTCCCAGCACCACTTGTTAAAGAGATTGTCTTTAATCCATTGTATATTCTTGCCTCCTTTATCAAAGATAAGGTGTCCATAGCTATGTGGATTTATCTCTGGGATTTCTATTTTGTTCCATTGATCTATATTTCTGTCTTTGTGCCATTACCATACTGTCTTGATGACTGTGGCTTTGTATTAGAGCCTGAAGTCATGCCACAGGGGGAAAAAAAAAACCAAACAAACAAACTACAGGCCAATATCACTGATGAACATAGATGCAAAAATCTTTAACAAAATTCTAGCAATCAGAATCCAACAACACATTAAAAAGATTATACACCATAACCAAATGGGTTTTATCCCAGGAATGCAAGGATTCTTGAATATCCACAAATCAATCAATGTAATTCATCACATTAACAAATTGAAAAATAAAAGCCATATGATTATCTCAATAGATGCAGAGAAAGCCTTTGACAAAATTCAACATCCATTTATGATTAAAAAAAAAAAAAAACCTCCAGAAAGCAGGAATAGAAGGAACATACCCAACATAATAAAAGCTGTATATGACAAACCCACAGCAAACATTATCCTCAATGGCAAAAAATTGAAAGCATTTCCCCTAAAATCAGGAACAAGACAAGGGTGCCCACTTTCACTGTTACTATTCAACATAGTTCTGGAAGTTTTGGCCACCACAATCAGAGTAGAAAAAGAAATAAAAGGAATCCAAATTGGAAAAGAAGAAGTAAAACTCTCACTGTTTGCAGATGACATGATCCTCTACACAGAAATCCTAAAGACTCCACCAGAAAATTACTAGAGCTAATCAATGAATATAGTAAAGTTGTAGGATATATAATCAATACACAGAAATCCCTTGCATTCCTGTACACTAATAATGAGAAAGTAGAAAAAGAAATTAAGGAAACAATCCCATTCACC
The DNA here is from genome assembly GCA_006410735.1 of Raphicerus campestris. NCBI lineage: Eukaryota > Metazoa > Chordata > Mammalia > Artiodactyla > Bovidae > Raphicerus > Raphicerus campestris. The sequence goes on from SJYW01026281.1 coordinate 73,679, forward strand.
ATTGCAATGAACAGAATAAAATACTTAGGAATATATCTACCTCTAGACACTAAAGACCCATATATAGAAAACTATAAAACACTGGTGAAAGAAATCAAGGAGGACACTAATAGATGGAAAAATATACCATGTTAATGGATCAGAAGAATCAGAATTAGAAATTAAAAGAAAACTAAAATATTTTGTTTAACAATCCAGTAAGAGACACAATATCAAAGGAAATTACAAAAAATGTTGATTAGAATCATGACAAAAACATAGCAAATGAAAATCTGCAATATGCAGTTAAAATGGTATCAGAGAATAAGTAGAGGTCCTTAAACACAAAAAACCAAAAAGTAGAGGTAGATGAAGAAGAAGAAAGAGGAAAGAGGAGAGGAAGAAGAAAAGGAAGAGGAGAGAAAGAGAAAAGAGAGAGGAAGAAAGTAAAAGCTAGTGTTCAGAGGTCCTTCTAGGACACAGACAAGAAAAAAAGGGAAAGAACATGACATGAGGGTCACATTTTATGTTTGATGAGCTTTCTCATGTTCCAAAGGGAGAGTGGGGTTGTAGAATGTGCTGCTCAGAAACATTAACTGACATTTTCAAAAACATGTGGCTCTTATTAGGTTAGTATTTAACTTAGATCTTCTGACCTCCCAATAAATTTGAACCTAACCCCCAGTCCAAAATCATAAATATTTGTTTAAAATACACATAAATTTTTAATTCTAATTATGCATTAAGATTAGATCTATGTGCAAATATTCCTACTACTGATAGATATCAAGCAAAGTGTTTGTTCTTCTTTTTCTTTAAAGACTGTGGATTTTTTTAAAAAAATTATTCTTTGCCAGGGTCCAGCCCCAGTGGATCCAGGGTAATTCAAAGGTGGGGGCAGAGTAAGCATCCTAGAAAAAACTTATTTAATTACAGATAGAGAGGGATTAAGAATTTAGCAGAGAAAAAGAGGCCGAATAACTTGGTTAACACGGGGTACCAATCACCACCTACGTAGGCCACAGGCGTCTTCTCATTCTCCTGAAGGAGAGGAAGCACTGAGGCCACCCCCGCCCCCCGGTCTGATCTTAGAAGCCCAGGCAAAATTAGTAGGCTTGGTGGGTCCTATGCACCAGATGGGAATTCGGCCAGAAAATAGTAGGAGAGAGAGAAAGGGGCTGAATAACTTGGTTTACGTGGGCTACCAATAAAATTCTGGACAAGGAATTTGCACCATCTGCATGGAGGGCACCCACGCTCCAGATGGGAATTCAGCCAGAAAATTGGGCAGCAGAAAGGAACGACATGAGGGAATCAGTCTTTCCGGAACTGATCCGATTTCTTTATTTTTCAGGTTTGTTTATATACCTTTTGTTACACATAGGGATGAATACAGAGTCACGCGGGGGTCAGCATACCTGACCTTTGTCACAATCAGATGCTTCATATAATTATACAAAGGTCTTATGAGTTTTTACATCATCTTCTTACCATGAGGTCCGCTGACATTTTATGGCCCTTTCTGATACTGGTCAATTAACCAGAAAGCTTATTTTTCCAAGGCACCACCCTCCAAATAAAGTTGCATTCCTGTAGGATGAGGGTGTAGTGAGTTACAATCAAGAAAGGAATTTACTTAACCTAAGGTTTAACATGATTAGTTTTAAAGGTTAATGTTTATTTCTCTTATATGCTTAAAGGTTAATACTTATTTCTCCTATATGTTATTTATATTTATTATAAGGGCAGGAAATATGGAGATTTAGCAGCAAACATCAGTCCAACAAATGAAAATCTTTTCACCAATGTTCCTCTTACAATCTATTTAGTCTTAAGATAGTGATAAGGTTACATTTTTGCATAGCAAGGACACAGTGATTTATAACAAAGTACAGTGGTCTATAACAAAAGAGAANAAGCCTCTTGTTGCTGGCGATCAGAAGGCCTCTTTGGCCAGTCTTTCTCCATAGCTCTGCCCATTCAGGCATTCAGAGGGCTTCTTTTCCCGGGGATTCTTCTGTTGTTTGGTGCATCCGGCATTTAGAGGGCTCCCCCTGATTGGGGTCCTACTCTGCAGATCAGCGCATTAGGCACTTTTAAGAGGCACCCTGGGTGGGGTCCTACTCTGCAGTTCGAGCATCAGGTGTTTGATGGGCCAGCCTCTCTGTTGTTCAGCTACCAAATGCTGGCATGTGGGGGGAGAGAGGCTATGGTGGTGGCTCTACCTGCTAGGCATGACTCAGCAGTATCACTTTGCTTCCATGGCTGCCTGGCTTTCCCCCACAGGCATTTCCCACTACAGTCTCCTCCCTCACATCCCCTCAATCCCTCTCAACACAGTCAACAACAGCCCTCTCCCTGGGATTGCCCCACAATCCCTAAACTCCAGCTCTCAGCCGCCACTCCATCTGGGGTATGTATGGCTGTGGTTAGGACTCTGATTCTCATTCTATTTAGGCTGCAACAGAAACTCTCCACTTTGAAAGTTTCTCCTCTGACTCAGACAATTGCCCGGATGTGGGGATCGTTTGGACCCCTGCTTCAATTCCCCCACCCACTAAGGACAAGCCCCATCCTACTAATAGTCTTGTTTTCCCCCCTAGTTCCTTCATCCTACAGAGTTTTGCGTGGTTCTATATATTATTTTCTATTAGTCAGGTACTCCTGTTTGGTCTCAGCATGCACTTCTGTGTCTGAAGGTGTGTTCCTGATGTACCTGTGGAGAGAGACGTACTCCACATCCACTTACTCCTCCACCATCTTGTTCTCCTATCTGTTGTTTGTCTTCACATGTCTCTTCCATATGTCTCATTCCTGATATGCTGGAATATGTGACTATGACTGACACCAAAGCCACTCTCCACATAGCTGTCACTACTGAAAAAACTTCACTTTCTGACTTTGGTTCCACTTTGAAAATCTCAGAGTGATCTGTTGGGTCAAAAAATCAGATGTCTACCCCTCTGCCAACAGTATTTCCAGTGAGGTTTGAATCATATAAAAAAGTCATGGCTGTTGGGGGTTCTAAGCTATGAATTTAAAATAGTAGCTGGCAAATAGCATACACTTAATATAGAAAAGAATTATCACACTGACACTATCTGGAGCTTAAATAATGAAAAAAAAAAAAAAGTTCTCATTTCAGACCCATTGAATAGTTCCCAGTTGGTACAAACATTGGCTCCTCTCTTCTTCAGAGGATCCTTAACAGCAATCAACTTTCCCAGGCTTTAGCTCCTTGAACTTTTCATCTGTATAAAGATTTTGTCTTTGTGGGCTAAAGGTCCACTCTCTGATTAATTGGAGAAGGAAATGGCAACCCACTCCAGTATTTTTGCCTGGAGAATCCCATGGATTGAGGAGCTAGGTGGACTCAGTCCATGGGTCGCAAAGAGTTAGACAAGACTGAACGACTTCACTTTTACTTTTCACACTGATTAATAGCCCAAAGCTTTCTGCTGGGTTAATACTACAACTATTTAACTTTTTTTTTCCCCTGATATTTTTCTCCATAGCCAAAAAAGAGCTTAAAGAATTAAAGGCCAATTTGGATATATAACTACAGGGCAAAACTCTAATTCTTGTCATAATATTCATGAATCGTTATTAAGAACTTGAAATGTATTGGTCTATATCATCATGGCTGTGAAATTAAAATTTACATATTACTTTCCATTATTATAAAAACACTGTGAATAAAAGGCAAAGTTTGTAATAATAACAGGTTTCACCATTTTTGCCTTGCACTCAACTTGTCATGTTTTTTTTTTTCTTGTTGTTGAACTTCTGTTCTTTCTGTACTTTTCCTATATAAGTCAAAGAAACAATGGTAAAGCAATACATATTTTCCCCTGTTTTAATGTGTATATAAACATAATGCCAAGTCTTTTGTGTTAAAAGACATTTTTCCCCATCCTTAGGCAACAGTAGTACCAAATCTTTATGGGATCTAAGAGGAGGCATATGGTAAGACCAAGATTTGGGGAATTTGTCTTGACACTCTATTTATGCATCAAGCATATTGTTGTACTTTAGAGTATGTGTATTGAGAGTCCCCTGGATTGCAAGATCAAACCAGTCCATCCTAAAGGAAACCAGTCCTGAATATTCACTGGAAGGACTGATGCTGAAGCTGAAGCTCTGGTACTTTGGCCACCTGATACAAAGAACTGACTCATTAGAAAAAAACCCTGATGCTGGGAAAGACTCAAGGTGGAAGGAAAAGGGGACCACAGAGGATGAGATGATTGGATGGAATCACCAACATGATGGACCTGAGTTTGAGCAAGCTTTGGGAGTTGATGAAAGGCAGGGAAGCCTGGAGAGCTGCTGTCCATGGAGTCAATATATTCAGACACAATTGAGCAACTGATCTGATCTGAATTAAAAGTAGTCACTTGGTCATGCCTCATTCTTTGTGATCCCGTGGACTGTAGCCTGCCAGGCTCCTCTGTCCATTGGATTCTCCAGGCAAGAATACTAGAGTGAGTTGCCATTTCCTGATCTTCCTCATCCAGGAATAATATCTGGGTCTCCTGCATTGCAGGAAGTTTCTTTATTATCTGAGTCACCAGGGAAGCCTATTTATATATCAAGCATATTGTTGCATCTTAGACTCTGAATTGCTATCCTGTGCTTAGTTGCTCAGTCATGTCCTACTTTTTGTGACCCCATGAACTGTAGCCCACCAGGCTCCTTTGTCCAGGGGGATTCTCCAGGCAAGAATACTGAGGTGGGTTGTCATGCCTTCCTCCAGGGGATCTTCCCAACCCAGGGATTGAACCTAGGTCTCCCACATTGCAGGCAAATTCTTTACCATCTCAGCCACTAGGGTATCCCAAGAATACTGGAGTTGGTAGGCTATTTCTTTTCTAGGAGATCTTCTGAACCCAGGCATCGAACCAGGGTCTCCTATATTGCAGGTAGATTCTTCACTAGCTTAACTACCAGGGAAGCCCTTAGAGTGTGAGTTACAGATTAAAGAAAAAATCAAAGTATTCAAAGTATTCATATTATTTCTCTGTGAACTCTACTCATAAATAAAAAATTTCTAGTTCTCCCTTTCAGACTATAAATATACCAAAAGACTTTCTGGATGGGCTAAAGGATATTTGAGGGTCATGGTTAAAGCCCCAGAACCTTCCTCAGAACTGTCCTGGTCTTCATATACCCCTGAAGCTATTGTTTCATATTTCTGGATTCCATTCCAATGAAACTTCTAAAAAGAGTTGCTTTATCTCCAATCCTTATTTCTTTCCCACTTTGTAAAAAAGATGTCTTTTCCAGTTAAAGCATCATGTAATCTTATCAGTTTCATTAAACGGTTGAACTTAGAAATAGACCTTGAAGCAGAGGTAAAATTTATCTTGGAAAAGAAGTGGGAGAAGACTACCAGAGAGTGCTTTTCATGAATTCATAGACATGGAATCTGGATGCCTCTGACAAGGATCAAGAACAAGATAGATTTTGGTGTGATATGAGTTAGTTCATTAACTCAGTATATATTAACATGTGTATGCATATCATGATTAGATACTGAAAATAAAACAGCGGATTAGACATTTCATTGCTGTCACAAAGTTCAGGGATGGAGATGGCCCCTGGAGTGTGGATGCAGTAGACATTAAAATACAGTTAATTCATTATTGTCAGTGAAGCGTTTTCAAAGACATACAAAGNATAATACCTGGGTCTCCTGCATTGCAGGAAGTTTCTTTATTATCTGAGTCACCAGGGAAGCCTATTTATATATCAAGCATATTGTTGCATCTTAGACTCTGAATTGCTATCCTGTGCTTAGTTGCTCAGTCATGTCCTACTTTTTGTGACCCCATGAACTGTAGCCCACCAGGCTCCTTTGTCCAGGGGGATTCTCCAGGCAAGAATACTGAGGTGGGTTGTCATGCCTTCCTCCAGGGGATCTTCCCAACCCAGGGATTGAACCTAGGTCTCCCACATTGCAGGCAAATTCTTTACCATCTCAGCCACTAGGGTATCCCAAGAATACTGGAGTTGGTAGGCTATTTCTTTTCTAGGAGATCTTCTGAACCCAGGCATCGAACCAGGGTCTCCTATATTGCAGGTAGATTCTTCACTAGCTTAACTACCAGGGAAGCCCTTAGAGTGTGAGTTACAGATTAAAGAAAAAATCAAAGTATTCAAAGTATTCATATTATTTCTCTGTGAACTCTACTCATAAATAAAAAATTTCTAGTTCTCCCTTTCAGACTATAAATATACCAAAAGACTTTCTGGATGGGCTAAAGGATATTTGAGGGTCATGGTTAAAGCCCCAGAACCTTCCTCAGAACTGTCCTGGTCTTCATATACCCCTGAAGCTATTGTTTCATATTTCTGGATTCCATTCCAATGAAACTTCTAAAAAGAGTTGCTTTATCTCCAATCCTTATTTCTTTCCCACTTTGTAAAAAAGATGTCTTTTCCAGTTAAAGCATCATGTAATCTTATCAGTTTCATTAAACGGTTGAACTTAGAAATAGACCTTGAAGCAGAGGTAAAATTTATCTTGGAAAAGAAGTGGGAGAAGACTACCAGAGAGTGCTTTTCATGAATTCATAGACATGGAATCTAGATGCCTCTGACAAGGATCAAGAACAAGATAGATTTTGGTGTGATATGAGTTAGTTCATTAACTCAGTATATATTAACATGTGTATGCATATCATGATTAGATACTGAAAATAAAACAGCGGATTAGACATTTCATTGCTGTCACAAAGTTCAGGGATGGAGATGGCCCCTGGAGTGTGGATGCAGTAGACATTAAAATACAGTTAATTCATTATTGTCAGTGAAGCGTTTTCAAAGACATACAAAGGAGTTTTAAGTTTTATCTTATCTCTTCTAACAACTTTTTTGACACTAGTCATATTTCAGGCACTATTCTGACAACTTTACATTTATTCACGGTTTAATAATTTTGGGNGGATTAGACATTTCATTGCTGTCACAAAGTTCAGGGATGGAGATGGCCCCTGGAGTGTGGATGCAGTAGACATTAAAACACAGTTAATTCATTATTGTCAGTGAAGCGTTTTCAAAGACATACAAAGGAGTTTTAAGTTTTATCTTATCTCTCCTAACAACTTTTTTGACACTAGTCATATTTCAGGCACTATTCTGACAACTTTACATTTATTCATGGTTTAATAATTTTGGGAACAGCCTTACGATATAGAGAGACTTTAGTTATCTCCGTTTTACTTATGGAGAGGCATGTGGTATTTATTTCATTCTGCTAAGGATTCAAAGCTAGTAAGAGGCAGAGTGAGGATCTGAGCCCAGATAGTCTGGCTTCAGAAGCTGAAGTCTTTCTATTTATTATTACAAATATGTGACTAAAGTAAGGCTGTTTATATATGAAAAGTAAAACACGGTTTAAAGATGCTGGGAAACTCACTGCAAGACACAGTATTATGTATGAGAGCCTAGGCTAGACTCCACAAGACCACAGACTCATTGCTTCCCCTGCCCTCTGTAGAGGTTGAATCACATGGTAACATACAAGAAGGTCTGGGGGCTACTTGGCTGAATTAAGAGAAGCATGTTTACATTATGAGAGGTGATGATGCTGTTTCCTTTTGCACTAGTCAGGCCTGGAGAGAGCAATGAGAGGGTTAACTTTTTTTTTTTTTTTCTTCAAATATGTCATCCTGGGCGTGAAGGTCATGTATTCAAAGGTAAAAGTTGTTTGTTGTTGCTCCAAGTGAGTTCAAATTTGGGCAAAAAGACATTGATGAGGATAGTTCAGCTATCTCTTATGTTCTTTGACTATGCAGTTTATGAGGTTGTACAGTCACAGAGTATCTTACCATGGGCTGGACTTGATCTATCACGAAAAGCATTCATGGCTAGGGGATATCAGCAAAACAGACTCAGAATTGATTTCTCACTAGATGGTAACTTAAGGTGAGGTCACACATAGAAATTAGACCAATTCTGTTCCATTCTCAGCAAAGTTTCCCTTGAGCTTGATACCAAGACAACTGTCTCAGAACTATCACTGGATGGAAAGAGTTGCCTACATAATCACGCCCTACACAATCCTGGCCTATACATACCCTAGTCTCTCTCCTCACCATCCCGTCTATAGGGTACATCCATTTCAAATGAAAGACTGTACTCGTTTGGGGCTCTTTTCCTTCCCAGCAAAACCCTGAAATACTACCACATCTTCAGGTTGGCCCAGAAGAAAGAATTTTTAAGAATAAACTAGTTAATCATTGGATGAAAACAAAGTATCATCTTTACTATTGACACATCACAGTTTGGAGGATGCAGTTCCTGGTGGGTACTCTCCCTGGTATTGACCCTTTCCTCAAATTGGAATACTGTTCACGGGGTTCTTAAGGCAAGAATACTGGAGTGTTTTGCACTTCCTTCCTCTGGTGGACTTTCTTTTGTCAGAACTCTCCACTATGACCCATCCATCTTGGGTGGCCCTGAGTGGCATGGCTCATAGCTTCATTGAATTATGCAAGCCTTTTTGACATGACAAGGTAGCTGTGATCCTGGGAAAGATGGAAGCCAGGAAGAGAAGGGGGTGACAGTGGGTAAGATGGTTGTATAGCATCACTGACTCAATGGACCTGAGTTTGTGCAGACTCTAGGAGATGGTGAAAGACAGGGAAACCTGGAGTGCTACAGTCCATGGAGTCACAAAGAGTCGGACATGACTTAGTGACTGAATGACAACCAAATTAAAAAGACTTAGTCTTCCGTGGACAGGTATCACTAGACTGCTACAAACCTCCACTCCTGGGGAGGAAAACAACAACAACAACTGTGCAACCTATGACAAAAAGGATCAGAAGAGACCTTATACACTTCCAGAAGGAAAAGGAGGAGTTGTGTCAAGTAGGTACAGGTTTTTTTTTTATTTCCCAAATTATTTCAAGATTAGTCATTAATCTCTCCACAATGTAGTGAGTAATGGAACGGAGAAAAGCTAGGCGTGTTTGACTAACTGATCTTGCTCCATAAGGAAGGGAGAGGGGGAAAAGAATTTCCCTTCTTCCTTCCCCTACATTTTTCTCTCTTAGTGCTGTTTTCCCTGCCCAGGAAGAAGAGTAAAAGNCTAGGAGTGTTTGACTAACTGATCTTGCTCCATAAGGAAGGGAGAGGGGGAAAAGAATTTCCCTTCTTCCTTCCCCTACATTTTTCTCTCTTAGTGCTGTTTTCCCTGCCCAGGAAGAAGAGTAAAAGTTTAACAAGCCTGTTCTTCCCTGGCCTGTGTGGGCCCCTCCCCCAGTGTCAATGCTTCATTTTGAAGTAACCTTCAGGAGTACTGTGATCAAGGCTGACTTCCCTGAAATCTGCTGCCCAAAGGCCCCAAAATGGGTCAGAAGGGCTCATTACTTAAAACAATAACAAGGTTGAAAATGTAATCTCTAGTTGATTTTCCAGTCTACATGTTCCCCAAAAAACATTGCTCAGCAGAGTCTGTTATGAGATCTGTGTTGAGCATGATTGATGACATAAGTATACTCCAGTAACAAAATGTCCAAAAAAAAAGATGGCACACACTTGAATATAAATACTGTTACTATTACTTGGGAAATATTAAAATAAGGCTATTAAAGTCTTTGCAAGTTAAAGTCCAAATATATTAAAGTTTCATAGAATTAAGGTTCCAAGTCAATTTTTCTTATGATCATGATTTAAAATTTCAAAGAATATAAAGTACTTCTCAATTTTTAGTCCGTTCAGCCTCAGCTGAAAGAGTTTTTGGCATATTGGTAGGGACAGTGTTCTTTTAACTTAAAGACTAGTTTCTTTCTTGCTAGAAGGAAAATACTTCCTCTATGGCCTCAGACTTGTATTTGTTCAACATTGAGTCACTGATATTCCTCATTATCTTAAAGATTACCAGGAGTTATGAAAAACAAAATTATCACAGCACTGGCATCATATCTCAGAACAGGAAAAAGCAAATCAATCCTTGCTCCTAAAAAAGAGTTTTCTCAGAAAAAGAAAATTACTTCCAAGGCAATTTTTGGGTGTGTTGCCAAAGACCACAGCAGAGCCATTATTCTGAAAGAATATGGCAGTCTCAGTTGGGTCTTACTGGGATACCAAGTGGTTTATATCAATTTTCTAATATCTAAGACTTGGAATTAAAACTCAATTGGGAAAGTTTCTCAGCAAGAGGTCAATTTTGGCACTGTTTACCACAGCAATGGGCCTTCTCTGGTGGTTCAGACAGTAAAGAATCTGCCTACAATGCAGGAAATGTGGGTTCGATCCCTGGGGGTGGGATCCCTCCAGTATTCTGGCCTGGGAAATCCCATAGAGGAGCCTGGCAGGCTACAGTTGATAGAGTTGCAAAGAGTTGAAAAGAGCTCAGTGATTAGACAACAACAAAGCATTCTCCTTCCTAGAGCTGATGTTAACAATTTACAGCCAGCCAGAAGGTTCTTTGTGCTCTGTAACACTCACAATTTACCCCATTTCAGACCAAATACAGGACATATTCTTTAAGTACCGATGTCAGAAAGTTCTGTAATGACAACCTGCTCTTTCTAATCAATTTTTGCCTCTGCTTCCCCTTCATAACAGAGCTTCTGAGGACAGCCCTTAAAAACCATGGTCTCTGCTCTTCACACATATAAACCAAAAGTAGGACAAGACTGAGATGCGCTAAGCTGCATGCTGAAGCAGTCCACACATTTATTGAGGTTTGGGAAGACTCTTGCACATGGGCCATTCTAGCCACTACCCTGTGACAGTGGCAGCAACCTGCTCAAAGCAAAATACGGTGAAGGTTCAGCATCATATACCCAAGCCACACATTCACGAAGCTAAGTCTGCAACTGAAAAATCAGCTGTTGTGCAATACAGGTTGCAAATCACTAGGATTTAAGAGAAAAGTCAACATGGTCTTGCTTAGGAAATTGCTAACAAAGCTTACAGCCATCTGTTCAAACCATACCCAAAGCCCAAATCATTTCATGTGTAATTTGTTCTACAAAATTTTACACCTTGCTCATTTCTCAAGGCCCATAGCTCCCACATTAGATTTACTTGGAAGGAACTAAATAAACAATACTCTTCTGTGTTATGACCTGGGTCACAAACGAACTGAGAACTAAACAGCAAAAGGAGCCAAAATATTCCCTTCAATAATAGTAAAGGGTTGGTAGGAGGACAAGGTTTATGTGTATGAACAACTTGACTTTCTAACACTGAACATCAGAATTAGCCATACTTATGGCTTCCCAGGTGGCACAGTGGTAAAGCACCCACCTGTCAATGTAGGAGAAGCAAGAGGTGAGGGTTCAATCCCTGGGTCAGGAAGATTTCTTGGACTAGAAAATGGCAACCCACTCCAGGATTCCTGCCTGGAAAATTTCATGGACAAAGGAGTCTGCAGGGCTACAAAACACAGAGTCACAAAGAGTTGGACATGACTGAGCAACTGAGCATGGCAGACACTGGTCACCCTACAAGGAAGCAGACTCTGTACAGGTTAGGCATGGAGGAGCAAGCAAACAGGAAAAATGTATGTTCGAGGAACAACTCCTCCTCAAGATGACAAGGAGAGACACTAGACCTACCAGGCCAAGTTGCAGAGAGAAAAGTTATTTCCCCAGCCCAAGGATATGGAGAGATAAAGACATGCATCTGAGAACATGTGCACAGGCTGTGTATCCCAGATTATTCCACTGGGCCTGTTGAAAGAGAAAACAATGTGAATAGTGTCCCTAGATTTGTTCAGTGCACAAGATGGACAATGATGTTTAGCACACTGGTAAAGAGGCAGAAAGAAGCCAGGGCATTATATTACTTTAGTGTTTTCTTCTAAAGCAAGAAAATATCAAGAACAGGGAAGAAAAGTTTTTGTCAATGAAGTGCCTAAGAAGTCACTGAATACAAAATTTTCATTCTTGGTTCATTACACAAACCCTTTCTTTATTTATTCTTATATGACTACTTAAGACAAAAGTATGTTGATTCACTTCTACTTAGTTTTCTAGTTAACTTGTGATTTTTCTTATTGTGTTCTCATTATCATGAGGATGTTGAACTTTAGCCAAAACAACTCAGTTTGACTATTTGGTTGAGCTTCAACTATGTTGTCACCTTATTCTTGTCATAAATGGAATGCAATATTAAGCTATCCCTGCCCATTATTTTTATTTTCCTTATAAATGTCCATTAATCTGTGTTCTCCTAAGTTGCCAACTTAACTGGTTATCTAACAAATATTATCAGTACATTTTCAATCCCAAGTAATTTTTCTTCTGATCTCATCTCTCTATATTTATTTTACTCTTTCTCTCTTGATAATAGATAAATATATAGAGATACCGTATATCACAATAGTACACCAATAGTGATCAATAATTAGTAGTAGTTATATCATCCACTTATGCAGTGATTTTAAATCTTGTGTATTATTGTATAATATTATAATTTTAAATTCTTAACAAAGCCTTGTAAATTGGGATTATAAACTCTCTTTAAAAATAGAGAAAAACTTCCTCAGAGAAAATAAGTAGTAAAATAAGTACCTAGAGTCCATGAAGCATAACAAGCACTGTAGGTCTAAAGCACATATTCCTTCTACTTCATAGTGCTGAATGTTATGAAGGAAATCCAGGGTATTATTTATGCCAATTATAGAAATTTATACAAGGACGTTGAAGCCAATTACATGAAGATCAAGGTTTTTTTTTAAACTCTGGGAGTTGGTGATGGACAGGGAGGCCTGGCGTGCTGCAGTACATGGGGTCACAAAGAGTTGGGCACAACTGAGCAACTGAACTGAACTGAACTGAACAAGGTTTTTTTAAGAGATGTTAGTCACTCAGTTGTGTCCTACTCTTTGCAACCTTGTGAACTTGTAGCCCACCAGGCTCCTCCATCCATGGAATTCTACAGGCAAGAATATTGGAGTGGGATGTCATTCCCTTTGCCAGGGGATTTTCCAAACCCAGGGCTTGAACTTGAGTCCCCTACATTGCAGGCCAATTTTTTACCATCTAAGCTACCAGGGAAGCCCCATATAAAGATCAAATATATGCTTAATATGTAATATGTGCTCACTGGCAAACCAGATAATATAGAAACTAATTGCTGAAAATATAGAGAGAAAGCCTTCTATTTGTGATCTCTGGTAGCATCTAGAGGAATTTGGTAGAGAGTAACTTTAAAAAAAATGTTATGCTTTACTCCTGTCATTAAAGTTCTCTTGTGTCCACTCATCCATTCAAGGTTTAGATTCTTGGTAAGCATCAGGAATCTTTACTAGGCCCTGAGGATACACCAGTGATGTAATAAAGAGCTCAGAATCTAGGTGAAACCTAGAATGATACAGTTATCACTGTAAATGTGTAATTGGGCTTCCCTGGTGGCTCAGTGGTAAAGAATCTGCTTCCCAATACAGGAGACAAGAGTTCAGTCTCTGGGTGGTGAAGATCCCCTGAGGAAAAAATAACAATCCACTCCAGTATTCCTGCCTGGGAAATCCCATGGACAGAGGAACCTGGCAAGCTACAGTTCATGAGTCACAAAGAATAGGACATGACTTAGCAACTTAACAAGAACATAAATTCATACATTTATCAGAACAGACAAGCTATTGGATGTACTTTCAAGGCCCATGAGTTGCATAAAAAGTAACATTTGTTCCGCTTCAGCTGTTGGACTGTGAATCTGGAAACTCAGAGAGGCTGGAAGAGAGATATTATCTTTATTTGAGTTGGATTCGTAAGGTTTAGTAGAATCTTTCCAGGTGGGGAAATGAATGGATAGGGAGTCCAGGTTTAAAGAACAGTTATGTAAATGTTAAGACATATGGTATTTTTTGAGGAAAAATATAAGTTACCATTACTGAAATATAAAGTATGGTCGAGTGGATGGCTATGGAGTAAAAGCAATAAGGGGATATCAACTTGGATATTACCTAAACCCATTTAGGAGGTAATTAAGACCTCTTGCTTTCAAGCAGGAAAAATTTATGAGCATCTAAGTCTTGCCATTTGTTGCTTATGTATCTATTATTTCTGACAATGTAGCTTACATTACCTTAAGCAAAATTAAAATATTATTATCTTAAAATAGCACTTTACTAAGTATGTACTAAGTACTATGATTTATACCCAGGATTTTTCACATGCTGCTTCTTTTAATCCTCAAGGCAACTCTAAGAGAGAGGAGCTGGTACCTACATGATTACCTAAATTTAGAGATGGTGAGAACTTCAAGGTCACATATATAATAAATGATAGAGTTAAGTTCAAACTGAAGGCCTCTCTCTCCAAAGTCCAGACTCATAGCGTGTCCAGTGGAACACACTATGTTCCACCTACTTTTATAAATTCTGGACTCCCTTATCATGTCTGAAAGCATGAAGTTTCACATCAAGGGAGGAGGGGGAACAAAGCCATTTGTAGTTGGAAGAGTCATTTGGTGCCAGTGAGCAAGAAGCAGGTCCAGAGTTGAGGGTGAAATTGATCCCATGAGAAAGAGCTTTAAAGGAAGAGAATATTCAATCTGAAGATGTCCTGAAACTAAGACCAAAGAACTGATCAAGGAAACACTGCCCAGGCATCAAAATCTAGATTCAAGAGGGAATCTGGCTGGAAGCAGTTCTGGAAAGGAACTGAGCCACTATAGGAAGAAGGGGCCAGCCAGAATCCCTGATAGGAAGAACGGAACTGAGGTATGGTTCAAGAGACAGGCTGCTTAAGGCTCAGGATAAGGTGAGATCAGATATGTGCAAAAATACCTAGGTATTCAGTAAGTTAATTGAGCAGAGAGTGTGTGCCTATAGTAAGATTTTTTTATATGAATAATACTAATAATGTCATGGAACCAGTAGATTATAATGAAAGTAGGGACACTAGAGAGAGATTGTCTGGGTTCACATATCAGCTTAGTCACTACCAGAGATGGGACTTTGGAGTGATTAATTAACCACTCTCTGTCTCAGTGTCCTAATGAATAAAATGAGGTTAATGATAATGCTTGTATTTATAAGTTGTTCTGATGATTGTTCAAGAGTGCCCAAGAATTAATGCTTTTGAACTGTGGTGTTGGAGAAGACTCTTGAGAGTCCCTTGGACAGCAAGCAGATCAAACCAGTCCATCCTAAAGGAAATCAGCCCTGAAGATTAATTGGAAGGACTGAGCTGAAGCTGAAACTCCAATACTTTGGCCACCTGATGCGAAGAAATGACTCATTAGAAAAGACCCTGATGCTGGGACCGACTCAATGGACATGAGTTTGAGTAAGCTCCGTGAGTTAGTGATGGACAAGGAAGCCTGTCATGCTGCAGTCCATGGCGTCACAAAGAGTCAGACACAACTGAGTGACTGAACTGCACTGAAGATTAAACAAAATAATACTTGTATACAAAACATTCATTCAGTGGATGGCACATTCCATAATGCTATTATCATTATTCTTAAAATGACTTTAAATATGAGAAAATTAAAGCACAAAGAGGCTGTGATACTTTCCCAAGATTAAATACCAAATATACAATAGAGATTCAATTTTAAATGAGTGTGTGGTTCTGTAATTCATGAATTTGACCATTATTCAAGGTTTCTTCTTTCAGTCTGGTTAGGCTTCTTCCTTATTATGATCAAATCCTGCTCTATAAAACAATCTCAGTTGTATTATTGAATAAAATTAGCCAACAGCTGAAATCTATTCATTTATCCAGTCATCCATCTCTGAGTTTAAAGAATATTTTGTGTTTTAATGCTTCTTCTTTCAATGTCTTCTTCCTTATTATGATCAAGTCGTGCTTTATAAAATATTACAGTCTCAGTTGTATTATTGAATATTATTAGCCAATACTTGAATTCTATTCACTTATCCAGTCATCAATCTAATAGTTTAAAGAATATTTCTTGTTTTAACCAATGGTTGTGTTCATATCTATACTAAAATGTTTCACCCCTGTGGTTACTCATTGCTTTTGAAATGCCATCAATCTCTGGTGATAAATTGTATTAATTCTGCTATAAGTTTGAAATAATGAAAAAAAAAAAAAAAGACAGACCAATGTAGATGTATACTTCCTCAAGCGACTTGTCTCCATCTGTTGTGATCAATCCTTCTAGAATCCCTCAGAATCTCTGCTAATAAATTAATATCCTTTTGCAAAGTGGCTTTTTTCCTGGTTTCTAACATGTGACTTTCCATTATAGGTGAGAATAGCAGTGAATCACAAAGCAGAGAGTGATTATAATGTCCAAAGATGAAGCAGAGGGTGAAATACAACTTTGCCAGTGTGTCATCCTCAGCTCTGTAGGGCCCTTTTTCTTCTTTTGCTAGGAAGTCAGTAGCTGTTAGTAACCAACCACTTGCTACCATCTAGGATCTGAAAGCTGCTGAAAGCCCATATTCATCTTGATATGTATATTCCAATTCTGTCCTCCAGTCAGATACACTTTGAGTTTTGCTTTATTTTATCTGATAGCAAAGAATCNGGAAGTCAGTAGCTGTTACTAACCAACCACTTGCTACCATCTAGGATCTGAAAGCTGCTGAAAGCCCATATTCATCTTGATATGTATATTCCAATTCTGTCCTCCAGTCAGATACACTTTGAGTTTTGCTTTATTTTATCTGATAGCAAAGAATCTTCTTGCAATGCAGGAGACCTGAGTTCCATCCCTGGGTTGGGAAGATCCCCTGAGAAGGGAATGGTGACTCACCCTAGAATTCTTTGTTAAGGGCTTCCCTAGTGGCTCATAACAGCAAATGTGGAAAACTCAGGAGTGGCCACAGGACTGGAAAAGGCCAGTTTTCATTCCAATCCCAAAGAAAGTTAACACCAAAGAATGTTCAAACTACGCACAATTGCACTTATCTCACACGCTAGCAAAGTAATGCTCAGAATTCTCCAAGCTAAGCTTAAACAGTACTTGAACCAAGAACTTCCAGATGTTCAACTGAATTTAGAAAAGGTAGAGGAACCAGAGATCAAATTGACAACATCCACAGGATCATAGAAAAAGCAAAGGAATTAAAAAAAAATCTGTCTCATTGACTATGCTAAAGTCTTTGACTATGTGGATCACAGCAAACTGTAGAAAATTGTTCAATAGATGGGAATACCAGACCACCTTACATGCCTCCAGAGAAACCTGTATGCAGGTCAAGAAGCAACAGTTATAACCAGACATGGAACAATGGACTGGTTCCAAATTGGGAAAGGAGTACATCAAGGCTATATATTGTTACCCTGCTTATTTAACTTATAAGCAGAATACATCATGCAAAATACTGGGCTGGATGAAGCACAAGATGGAATCAAGATTGCTGGGAGAAATATCAATAACATCAGATATGCAGATGACACCACCCTTATGCCAGAAAGCAAAAAGGAACTAAAGAGCCACTCGATGAAGGTGAAAAAGGACAGTGAAAAAGCTGGCTTAAAACAGCATTCAGAAAACTAAGATCATGGCATCCGGTCCCATCACTTCATCGCAAATAGATGGGGAAACAATGGAAACAGAGACTTTATTTTCTAGGATTGCAAAATCACTGCAGATGGTGACTTCAGCCACAAAATTAAAACAAACAAACAAACAAACAAAAAAACCCACTTGATTCTTGTAAGAAAAGCTATGACAAACCTAGACAGCATTAAAATCTGGAGACATTGCTTTGTTGACAAAGGTCCAGCTAGTAAAAACTACAGTTTTTCCAATAGTCATGTAAGGATGTAAGAGCTGGACTCTAAAGAAAGCTGAGCACTGAAGAATTGATTCTTTTGAACTGTGGTATTGGGGATGACTCTTGAGAGTCCCTTGGACTGCAAGAAGATCAAATCAGTCAATCCTAAAGGAACTCAATCCTGAATATCCTTTGGACGGACTGATGCTGAAGCTCCAATACTTTGGCCATATGATACAAAGAGCTGACTCGTTAGACAAGACCCCAATGCTAGGAAAGACTGAAGGTAGGAGAAGAAGGGGAAGACAGAGGATGAGATGATTGGATGGCATCACTGACTCAATGGATGTGAGTTTGAGCATGTTCCTGGAGATGGTGCAAGACAGGAATGCCTGGTGTGCTGCAGTCCATGAGGTCTCAGAGAGTTGGAGACACTGAGTGACTGAGCACTCAGCACAGCTCTGAGGGACTGGGAGCTCAGATGGTAAAGACTCTGCCTGCAGTGAGGATACCCAGGTTTGATTCCTGGGTTGGGAAGATCCTCTGGAGAAGGGAATAGCTGCCCATTCCAGTATTCTTGCCTGGACAAAGGTTACCATCCATGGGATCCAAAGAGTGGACACATGACTACATGACTAACACTTTTACTTTCATAGTTGATTTACAATATTTTGTTAGTTTCAGGTGTACAGCAAACTCAGCTAGGTTGTACACGGCTGTCTTCTCTCTCTGGCCTCACATGGTCGTCCCTCTATGCATGTTGGTTCTAAATTCCTCTTCTTCTAAGGATATCAGTTTTACTGGATGACAGACATCCTAGTGACCCCATTTTTCCTCCTGTATGTGTTTATCCATGTGCACTCAGTTGTGACTGACTCTTTGCACCCCATGGACAATACCCCTCCTGGCTTCTTGTCCATAGGATTTCCCCAGCAAGAATATTGGAGTAGGTTGTCATTTCCTCCTCCATTTTACCTAAATTAGTCCTTAAAAGACCCCATCTCAAACACAGTGACATTCTGAGGTCCTGAGAGTTAGGAGTTCAACATATGGATTTGGGGATTGAGACACAATTCAGTCCATCTTGCCCTCCAGCCTTGACAACCGTTCTGCTGAGATTCCCTGGAAAGCAGANCATGAATTTCTGTCTTTACTGCTTTTCTCCCACTTAGGAAGAATAATAAAGCTAACACCAGGAAATATAACTAATACACTGTCTTCCCACTCTCCATGCTACCTCACTAACAAAAAATTTTTCTCAGCTGATAAGGAAGTTAATTATAGAGCCAGGAATCCAGACTGAGTCTATATTTGGGAAGAAAAACTTAGGACTATATTTTTTAGAGCAAGTGTTCTCCAAGAGTGATCTAAACCAGCAACATTGGCATTGCCTGGAGTATAGTCAGAAACTCTGGGTGAAGTCCAGAAATCTGCCTTAAAAAGCTCCAATAAGTTTATAACCCAGTAAATCCAATGGTATTACTACTCATAGAGTTCATAAAGGAGGCAGGGTGGAGATACTTCAAACAAAGAAGCAGGGGTGAAAAGTAAATGTTTACTTTTGAAGACATAAAATGAAAGATACAAAAGTAAATAAATAAATGCTAATGACAGAAAACAAGATCAATACAAAATTGTTGTCTATATAGACAACTATATAGACAACTTCTTTAAAGTTTGTTTTCAAAGAACTNTTTTTTTTTAATTAGCATTGTCTATTTTTATTCTGTAACAAATGAACAAAGTATTTTGAGACATAATCCATCGCTCTTTTACAGATGTCTGCAATGCAAGTCTTGGCTTTTCTACAGGTGCTAAGAAAAGCTATAGTTTAGTTTAAAAAAAAAAATCAGCTTGATGAACACCTGTTCCCTGAGTCCTGAATCTGTAAGTCATAAGAGTCAGTCTCATTCTCTTTTAAATTTTAGACTTAGCATTTGAACTAGAGGGAAAAAAAATGAAGAATAGACCCATGTGTACAATGTGCAGAAAGACCATTAATTATTTCCTATGTCTCAAGTGAATTACCAAGCACAGTTTTCAACCATTATGGAAGAATTTATTTATTGCAAAACAAGTTTGAAATGAAGCATTTTTGTGAGAACCTAAATATTATAGCTATTTTTCTTCTTTAGCAATAGTCTCACATTCCAAAACGTCTTTCAGTGCCATAAGAATGCAGGGGAAAATATAAAACTAAGAGGAAAAATATAAATTCCCCACCCCCCACGGGGCTCAGTTTAAATAACAAATCAGTTGCAGGATGAAAACAGCATGCTGTAACTCTTCTATTGTTATATGCACTGCTGTGGAGTCCTGCTTGTATAATTCAGAACATGTGACACATAATTGACAGAGAGACATAAAACAGGCTAATAACAAGGGGAATCACTAACAATCACAGGAAATATGGAAATCTCTCTCTCAAGCCTGTCAAGGCACTTCTTTACTTAGTGTTAGAGAATCCCTTAGAGATAACACCAGTGACTTTTGAAGAAAACAAGCTTCATATAAAAAAAGTAGTAGGTGGTGGATGATATAATAAAGCATGTTCAGTCCCTCAGTCATGTCCGACTCTTTGCAGCCCCATGGACTGTAGCCTGCCAGGCTCTTATGTCCATGGAATTTCCCAGGCAAGGATACTGGAGTGATTGCCATTTCCTACTCCAAGTAATCTTCCTGACCCAGGGATCAAACCTGCGTCTCTCCAGTTTCTTGCATTGCCAGGTGGATTCTTTGCCATTAGCACCATGGAAAGCCTCCTAATAAAGTATGTTATAAAAGAGACAGGGAAAGAGAAAAGGGACCATTTTAAACAATTTGTGGACTTTTTTTTTTTTTTCCTGGATATACCACGTCCTCTCATTTTAAATGAAACATAACTATTTGGGGAATTTTTTTTAAACATGAGATTTTGTTGTTGTCTTTTTTATTTGATTGTTTCATTTTGGCCACAAAATGTGGCATGTGGTATCATATTCCCATACCAGGGATCCGACCTCAGCCTCCTGCAGCAGCAGTGTGGAGTCTCTACCACTGGGTCACTAAGGAAGTCTCAGGGAAAATGGAAAACTATTATATTGGCAGCGCAGGGCTTCCCCGGCTCAGACAGTAAGAGCTCCTGGAGAAGAGGACGGCAACCCACTTGAGCATTCTTGCCTAGAGAATTCTGTGGACAGAATGCGGACAGACTACTGTCCATGGTATCACAAAGAGCGGGACACAACTGAGTAATCTTATTTGACTATTATATTAGCAACACAAGACAGAAAATTAAAGAAGACAGTATTTATTCCAAGAATATTGACAGACCACCTGGTATATGTCCGGATCTCTCTATATCCTAATAAAGTAGTCTTGAAAAAAAGTAAATAAAAATATAAGTGAATTAGAGTGCATATGGAAATTATCTCAGCTAATACAACCCTGTTCCTCTTCCCCATTCCCCTCTGCCTTCCTTCCCTTTTAAACTCTATGGGAAATTCCAATGAATTGAAAACAGATACTCAAGCAAATAATTGTGTGCAATTGTTCACAGTTCTGTTTAAGATATTCAAAGTGTAGAAACAAATCAAATTTCCATTGATGAATGGATAAATAAAATGTGAATCTATATAATGAAATATTATTCATCTATGATTAGAGATAGAGTACTAACATGCTACAACATGGATTAAGTTTGACAATATTCCAAGTGAAAGAAGCCAAGTACAAAAGACCACATATTGCATGATTTCATTTGTGTGAGACATTCAAGATAGTTAAATCCCTAGAAACAGAAAGCATAGTAGTGACCGGGGTTGGGGGGAAGGTCTTGAGTGGGGAGAAAGTCTGGAGAGAGTGGATAGGTAGCTTGCTTGTAGTGAAGAAAAATTTCTGTAAATTGACAGAGGTCGTGATTACACAACGTTATGGACACACTAAATACCCTGAGTTGTATGCTTTATAATAGTTACTGTTGAGTCATGGGGATTTTACCTCAATAAAAGCACCTACTAAAACAATAGCATTATCTTAATGTCTGGATGAGCTGACCTTACAAATTGCCTTGCCAACTAAAGTAGATCATCACACAATTGATTTGATTGAGACAACCATCAAGATGACAGAAATCATTTAAATAGCCAAGGCTAGCTGTGTACCCCTGTCTAGACACAGTCCCAGCCAAGTCTTTCTTTACTTCAGAATCATTACCATGGAGGTTGCTTTAGGGTTTGGGACCTAGCCCTTGGCTGACTAAATTTGCGTTGTGGGGATAACGTTGTACAGAAGCCAGGAGACAGCAATTTAACATTTATTTGAGGACTTCAGCTTCTCTTACAGCTTAAAGGAGAAGTAGTGATTTCCAAGAAAGAAATAAGCTGGAAAATAGTCGGTCGGTCATGTCCAACTCTTTGCAGCCCCATGAACTGTAGCCCACCAAGCTCCCCTGTCCATGGGATTCTCCAGACAAGAATACTGGAGTGGGTAGTCAATCACTTCTCTGGGGTGATCTTCCCAACCCAGGGATGGAACCTGGGTCTTCTGAAATTTAAGCAGATTCTTTACCTTCTGAGCCACCAGGAAAGCTGCAACATAATTTAAGAGGTCTTCAAATTTCTAATTTGAAGCCAATGAATAAGCTTTTCATCCTTCATGCTAAAAAATATGTATAAGAAATAAACAATCTTGAATTGGAAGTTAAAAAGTCTCAGCTAAATCACAAAAGTCACCTGTCTTTAACTACATAAATCAGATCAGCAACTATTATTTCTTCATAATGGGCAGACTCATATGTCTATAAAGCTGAGATAGCCACTTCCCTCACAGGCATCAAATGCACCGTATATTGGAAATGACTTTTATTGAAAAGGACATGTTTATTAAATCCATAAAGTGAGACATAAAACCTAGGTTTCTTAAGAGATTAAAAAATAAGAAAGAAGGAAAACAGTAGAAGTTATATACAATATGGGAAATAAAAGAGAAATAAACTTCACCCTATTGATATCTATATCTTCTGTTATTTTTAGCAGAAGATAAATTAGCCGAAGATAATTAGCTAAAAACTATATCCAAAATCTATTTTTTCCAGTCGCCTAGAATCAAAATTGGAGCTTCCTTCTTAATCTACTCTTTTGAATACTCCTTCCATCAACCAATCAAATTAATTATTCCAAGGTCTATATATTTTTAAAATTGTTCTAAATGGATCTACCATCTACTCTTGTCTCCTTAATTTTATTACCAAATAGGCACTTTAGGATTCTCCAGAAAAGCAAATACAGATATGATATATGGATATAAATTCTACCTCCATCTAGTAATAATAAAAATAATGTGACAAAGAAGAAGGAGGAGGAGAGACAGCAAAGTTAAGAGTAAGAAGCAATTACTTGCATATATTGAGTCCTGGGTTAAGAAATGTATATGGATAAACTCACAGTTACCCTATATGAAAATACTCTTTGAATCTCTCTCCAAATTAACATTGGTGGTTAGCAATTTGAATTATCAGGTTAGCAGGTTAAAATAACTTGACCAAGGCTAAGGGTTAGATGAGGATATCAGAATTTGATTCCATGTTTTCTGTATCTCAGAGCCTGGATGTAGATTATGGTTACTTTACAGATTACTTTTAATTTCATTGTGTGGCTGGGATTACTGAAGTTCAACAAATTACCCAGGTTCAAAAGGGTTGAGCAGTGGAAGAGATAGTAACAGACATGGGTCCCTGGGACCTCCAAGATTAAGTCTCTTCCCTCCATAGTGGCACCTCGTCTTCTGCCAGGCTGTGTCTGACTCTGTGAACCCAAGGACTACAGTCTGACAGCCTCCTCTGTCCATGGGAATTTTCAGGCAAGAATGTCAGAGTGGGTTGCCATTTCCTCCTCCAGGGGATCTTCCTGACTCAAGGATAAAATCCAAGTGTCCTATGACTCCTACATGGCAGGCAGATTCTTTACCCACTGAGCCATAGGTTCAGTGCTGACTACCCCTTTATATCCCCTAGCCTCTACTGTTTAAATGATCACAGGGCTAAAAAAAAAAAAAAAAAAAAGAGAGAGTTCAGTTTGGTGGAATAGAAGCGTAGGCTTTGGAATAAAAATTTGCTTCAAATGTTGTTTAAACTGTTTAGTAGTTTTGCCACCTGAAACATATTGTTTACATTTTATATGTTTCCACTTGCTCCTTTCATTCCTTGAACTATATTTATCTGGTATCAGTTCTATCCCAGCATTTTTTAAGACTCCAGAGAGCTGGCAGTAAACATAACTAGACTATACCCTCAGGGAACATAACTTAAAAATACATTGAAAATATAAAGAATGGAGACTAGCAAAGCAGGACAGAGAGTAACTGAGGGGAGAGATGCAACTGAAAAACAAGGGGATTGCAAAGACTAGTAATTCAAATATTATTATTTCACCTTATGTTGAAATTCAATGTCAATAAACCATGGATTATGCATTTTCCAGGTCTGTTTCCAGATTTGGAGGTCACCCTGTAGAGTGGTCAGATAAGATCATTTTGGAAAGATGATACTTGAGGGCCTTGAAGAAGAGAGATTGTTGTCAATTGCAAATTGGCACTTATCATAGGCATATGCCATCTACCTACAGCTATTGATTTTCAACATCCGCTGAAAGGAGTTCAGGGTAGAGAGAAAAAATAAGGCTCTTTGTGATTTGAGAAAAACTGGCAGAATAGGTCTTCAGATCCCTAGATATTTTCAGGAACCAAGTGTGTGAGCCCAATTCTTATACCTCCTCATAACCAGAAAAACACAAAAGTCCTTCATGGTGATGTCTGCTCCTCAGGACCAGCAGAAACCTTCTGCAAAAAAATATGTGCTTGGTGCATGTATTCCCTTTTTACCAAAATCACATAAATACTGACCTCCTTTGTACTTTTCTGAAGCATTTTCTCAGAGCTATCTGAAATGCTGTTTCCCAGGCTATTGTCCTCAATTTGCTTCAAATAAAACTTGACTCATAGCTCTCATGTTGTACATTTTTTTAAGTGGACACTGTGAACCAAATGATTACAGTAGGGAGAAGAGAAGAACACGGAATGCAGAGGAAACAGTAAATGAATAGATGCTAATTTTTGCAAAAACATTTGAGGTCCCACTGCTGGATAGAGGGGTGAGTGGGTGGGGAGGGGCAAATGGAGTAGGTCTGAAGATCGGGCCTTAGTTGGGCATGGATAGATCTTGGGATTTCAGTCTGTGAGCAATGGTAACCTAACAGTCTTGAACAGGAGATGGTCATGCTCTTTTTCCTTTTTAAAATGGGACATTTTACATGGGGATGTTTTTCACTTAATTTGTGATCTACATACAGTCGATATTTGAAATAATGAAAAATGTACCCAGTCCCATTGCTGACACAAAGCATATTTCCACAAATATGAGTTCTGGCCTGGCTCCCTCTCTTCATTAATACTTAGCTTTAGATTTCTGCAGACCCGAGGTGGGGGTGGGGGGGCGGCATTCTTAGAAGGAGGACTCTCAGCAGTGCTGTTTCCTTGGAAAGTAGTTCACTCTTCTTGGTTCCTTGGCTGCCCATTGGATCTGGGACTCAAAGAGTGGTCTTTAAACACTGGCTCCTGCAAAGTCCCTGGGGAGGCTGGCAAGTGAAGAGCCAGAATAAGAAGCTGAAGGGGGATTTGATCCAAGTGGGAGGCAGATAATGAGAGGATTAACTTGGGTCAAGTGAAGAAAAAAAGTGAGAGAGAAAAATAGATGCCGTGGGTGCATATTGCAACAACAAGTGACTGAGTGTAACCTTTTCCGCTGCAGATGGCACAGCCTGCTAGCAGGGCATGCTGCAGAAGGCAAGATCTTCCTGGAACTGCAAATCTCTCAGGGGGAAGCAGCTGGGGGGTGGGGAGGTGCGGATGCAGAACACAGAGATGTTGGCTCATTCTTTCTGCAAACAGCTGATGAATGGCAAAACTTGCTTTCAGAGCTGATAAAAGCATGCTCAAGGGAGCTGATGGCTTATACAATTGCCTCCAAAAGGAAATTCTTTCACTCCCGTGATTGCAAACTGGATCAAACTGGACTCCACAAGCATATTGCATTTTTAAAAATAGGAGATGGGAGGGGGCTTTGGCATTGGGAGATTGTGTAGACCTGTGGCTGATTCATGTCAATGTATGGCAAAACCAATACAGTATTGTAAAATAGGTGCTAGGGTTGACGGGAAACCAGGCATTCATTTGGGGTTTATTCAATTCAACATGTCTATTAGCAGCAATCTGTGGAAAATTCTTAAGGAGATAGGAATACCAGACCACCTTACCTGCCTCCTGAGAAATCTGTATGCAGGTCAAGAAGCAACAGTTAGAACTGAACATGGAATAACAGACTAGTTCCACATCAGGAATGGAGTATGTCAAGGCTGTATATTGTCATCCTGCTTATTTACCTTATTTGCACAGTACATCATGTGAAATATTGGGCTGGATGAACCACAAGCTGAAATCAAGAATTCTGCGAGAAATAACGATTACCTCAGATATGCAGATGACACCACCCTTATGGCAAAAAGCAAAGAGGAACTAAGGAGCCTCTTGATGATAGTGAGAGGAGAGTGAAAAATTTGGCTTAAAACTCAGCATTCAGAAAACTAAGATCATTGCCTCCAGTCCCATCATTTCATGGCAAGTAGATGGGGAAACAATGGAAACAGTGACAGACTTTATTTTGGGGGGCCCCAAAATCACTGCAGATGATGACTAGAGCCATGAAATTAGAGGATTCTTGCTCCTTTGAAGAAAAGCTATGACCAACCTAGACAGCATAATAAAAAAACAGAGACTGTTGCCAACAACAGTCCATTTAGTCAAAGCTATGGTTTTTCCAGTAGTCAGGTACAGATGTGAGAGTTGGACTATAAAGAAAGCTGAACACCAAAGAATTGATACTTTTGAACTGTGGTGTTGGAGAAGACTCTTTAGAGTCCCTTGGACTGCTAGGAGACCTAACCAGTCAATCCTAAAGGAAATTAGNAGTTGGACTATAAAGAAAGCTGAACACCAAAGAATTGATACTTTTGAACTGTGGTGTTGGAGAAGACTCTTTAGAGTCCCTTGGACTGCTAGGAGACCTAACCAGTCAATCCTAAAGGAAATTAGTCCTGAATATTCATTGAAAGGACTGATGCTATAGCTGAAGCTCCAATACCTTGGCCATCTGATGCAAAGAACTGACTCATTGGAAATGATCCAGATGCTGGGCAAGATTTAAGGCAGGAGAAGTGAATGACAGGGGATGAGATGGTTGGATGGCATCACCAACTCAATGGACATGAGTTTGAGCAAACTCCAGGAGTTGGTGATGGACAGAGAGGCCTGGCATGCTGCAGTCCATGGGGTCACAAAGAGTTGGACATGACTGAGTGACTGAATTGAATTGATTAGACAGCATAATAGAAGTCTTCTGAAGGTTGAGTAACAGGGGAAGTTTTCTTTTTTCTTGTTGATGCTGATAAGCAGATGCTAATCAGANAAAAAAACATAAAAAGAGGAGTCAAAATTGAGCCTCCGACCTCACTTCTTTTTGCATCTTTTGGGTCAGCCAGCCCTCACGCCTCCAGGATGTATTTTCTTTTGCTTGCCAAATAAAACTGAGCTGTAACACTGGTCTGTCTATTGCTTCAAATTTTTGATGCGGTGAGACAGAACCAAGGGAATTGCAAACTCCCCTGACAAGCTGAGGGCTTCTCTTGTGGCTCAGCTGGTAAAGAATTGGCCTGCAATGTGGGAGACCTGGCTTCAATCCCTGAGTTGGGAAGATACCCTGGAGAAGGGAAAAGCTACCCACTCCAGTGTCCTGGCCTGGAGAATTCCATGGACACTATAGTCACAAAGAATCAGACACAACTGAGCAACTTTCACTTTTCACTTTCTGACAAGCTGATCAAATACCCTGTGACCCCCTCCCTCACCTGGCCTTTAAAAATGCTAGGAGGGTTCAAGATGGAAGGGATATAGCCAATTCATGCTGGTATATGGCAAAGACCATCATGATGTTGTTAAGTAATTATCCTCTAATTTAAAAAAAAAAAAAAGATAAATGAAACATGCTTTGCTAAAACCCTTCACAGATATCAGGGCTTTGGAGAACTTGAGCCCCCATCCTCCATGCATGACTCTGCCCCAGTCTCTAACTTTTCAGGTTTGTTTGGCCTCACTGTGCATTGGGCACACGAATTTTGTTAAAAATATGTCCTAATTTCCCCTATATTTCAGCAACTAGATTGCCTCAGTCATCATTGCTGGGTTCTTTATTTCACATATATCTTGTTCTTATGAAAATTAAATAAAATGATGTCTTTAAACTACCTAAATAGACAGTACTGCAGTAGTTCTNATTTTGTTAAAACTATGTCCTAATTTCCCCTATATTCCAGCAACTAGATTGCCTCAGTCATCATTGCTGGGTTCTTTATTTCACATATATCTTGTTCTTATGAAAATTAAATAAAATGATGTCTTTAAACTACCTAAATAGACAGCACTGCAGTAGTTCTCCTCTTCCATCCCCCTCCCCTCAAATGTATGAGACAGTGTGAACGTGTGTGCATGTTTGTGAGAGTGTATGCAATGTGTGGGTGAGGTGGTGTGTGAGCATGAGTGTGTGTTGGTTTTGTTTTTCTCTTTTACCTTTCAATGTGTGTTGATTTATTTAAAGGCACTCTAGTGAGCATTTTTGCAGTAGCTTGGAGCTCATGTTTTGAGACTGTTTTCTCTCCTGCTCCATTTTCTAACTGATCTTATTGAGTTTGGTAGCTTTCCAAGCATTGTTGTTGTTGTTCAGTTGCTAAATTGTGTACAACTCCTTGTGATGCCATGGACTGCAGGATGCCAGTGTTAACTACAAATTGGCACTTATCAAGGGCATTGCCAACAAAGGAACCACAAAGGCATTTCCCATCTGCCTCTAAGGAGACTGAACCCCATGATGCTATAGCTGTTGATCTGAAACAACCCCTGAGGGATTCAGGGTAGAGGGAGGCTGGAGGGAATCTGCTCCAGTGAATCTGCCAGGACAGGTCTTTAGATAGTTGGATATTTTTAGTAACAGATTTTCTGATCTCCATCCTTGCATCTCCTCATATCTAGAGAAGCATTAAATCCCTTCATGGTGACAACAGACCCTCATGACTAACAAAAATCCTTTTGTAAAATGAGTGCTTCATAGTATTGAATTCCCCCTTCACCAAAACCTTATATATTTACCTTCCCCTACTGCCACTTTGGAGCAGTCGCTCAGAGCTATCTGAGATGCTGCCTTCGAGGTTGCAGGTCTCATTTTAACTTGAAACTTAACTTGAAACTTGTACATCTTTTTAAGTTGACACCAGGATCCTCTGTCCTCCACTATATCTCCTCGAGTTTGCTCAAATCCATTTCCACTGAGTTGGTGATGCTATCTAACCATCTCATCCTCTGTCACTCCCATCTTTTGCTTTCAATCTTTCCCAGCATCAGAGTCTTTTCCATGAGTTGGCTCTTCACATCAGGTGGCCAAAGTATTGGAGCTTCAGCCTCAGCAACCAAACATTCACTCATTAAATTTCAATGCATCGTTTTTCATCTGAACTTAAGATTGAATGCATCACTAGCATGCTTTGAAAATATCACAGTTAATGTATCCAAAAGAGAAGTCTAAATTAAAAACCTTCACATGACATTTTTTTTCCATCTCAGTAAATGGCATTATCATTGAACCAGCATCTCACATCAAAAACCTAGTGGCCATCTTCAAATTTGTTCTTTCATTCAAAGTCTTTGGCTAATTTACCACCATGTCCTGGGCTTCCCTGGTGGCTCAGAGGTTAAAGCGTCTGCCTCCAATGCGGGAGAGCCGGGTTCAATCCCTGGGTCGGGAAGATCCCCTGGAAAAGGAAATGGCAATCCATTCCAGTATTCTTGCCTGAAGAATCCCATGGATGGAGAAGCCTAGTAGGTTACAGTCCACGGGGTCGCAAAGAGTCGGACACGACTGAGTAACTTCACCTCCTCACCTCCACCTGTTAGCTACACCTTTCCAAAGTACACTCCATCCAATCATTTCTTACCTTTTTCACTGTTACCAGAGTTATTTCAGCTGTGAACTATCACAGCATTCTCCTTAGTAATCTTTCTACTTCCGTTTTGCCCTCTTGAAAATGCATGGTATTTTTTCCCCTTGTTTTTCCCCCCTTGTTTGTGTCCCTTAAAAAAACAAAACAAACAAAAAAGAAAAACCCTAGAATGTAAGTTCCACTGATGAAAAGAACGTCTCTGTTTTGTTTACCAGTGTATGCTCTTTACCTTGAACTATAGCCTCACACGTAGTAGTTACACAAATATAATACTGAATATTTATAAGGCAAGTGAATTAATGTATGCAGTAAATATCAAAAAGCAAAACAAAACTAACTTATCTAAGGCTTCCCTGGTGGCTCAGTAGAAAAGAATTCACTTGCCAATCTAGGAGAAATGAGTTTGATCCATTATCTGGGAAGATCCCACATGCCAAGGAGCAACTAAGCCCAGGCACTGCACCTCTTAAGCCTGTGCTATGTGTTGTATCCACAGCCTGTATTGAAACCTGTGGGTCCTAGATCCTGTGATTTGCAATAAGAGAAGTCACCACAGTGAGAAGCCCACACACCACAAGCAGGGAGTAGTCCTGGTGTGCTACAACTGGAAAAAAGCCCAAGCAAAACCAAAGACCCAGCAAAGCCAAAAAATAAAATAAAATAAAATAATCACTTTGAAAATTAAGTCAAACTAGTTTCCCTCATAAAACTCTTAAAAGAAATCTGAAGAATAAAATCATGCAAGAGTATAAAGGTAAATGTTATTTTTCTAACATTATTCAGTTAATTATATTCACATGAGCTGTTAATACAATAACAAAGTCACCCAGATATCTAGAGGTAATAGCCAAAGTATAAACTTTGATAAACTTGCAATTTGATTAAAGGCAAAGTCATTTGTCTATTTGATACTCATCAGATGGTAAAGAACTGGCCTGTCATGCAAGACACCCGGGTTCTATCCCCAGGTTGGGAAGCTTCCTGGAGAGAAAATGGCTACCCACTCCAGTATATTTGCTTGGAGAATTCCATGGACAGAGGAGACTGGTGGGGTCAGAAAAAGTTGGACAATTACACTTCTACTTTCACTATCACTTTCATGTCTTTCTGTAAAATGAAAGGGTTAGAAATGATTGACTTTAAGCCAAACACTAAAGCCTTTGACTGTGTGGATCACAGTAAACTGTAGAAAATTCTTCAAGCGGTAGAGATTGCAGAGCACCTTACCTGCATCCTAAGAAATCTGTATGCAGGTCAGGAAGCAACTGTTAGAACTGGACATGGAACAACAGGCTGGTTTTGGATCAGGAAAGGAGGAAGTCAAGGCTGTATACTGTCATCCTGCTTATTTAAGAGTACATCACGTGAAGTACTGGACTGGATGAAGCACAAGCCAGAATCAAGATTGCCAGGAGAAATATCAATAATCTCAGATATGCAGATGAAATGACCCTAATGGCAAAAAGTGAAGAGGAACTAAAAAGCCCCTTGATAAATGAGAAAGAAGAGAGTGAAAAAGCTGACTTAAAATTCACCATTCAAAATCTAACAGCATGGCATCTGGTTCCATCACTTCATGTCAAATACATGGGGAAACAATGGAAACAGTGACAGACTTTTATTTTCTTGGGCTGCAAAATCACTGTGGACAGGTGAGTGCAGTCATGAAATTAAAAATGCTTGCTCCTTAGAAGGAAAGCTATGGAAAAGCTACTGCTGCTGCTGCTGCTGCTGCTGCTGCTAAGTCGCTTCAGTCATGTCCGACTCTGTGCAACCCCATAGATGGCAGCCCACCAGGCTCCCCCGTCCCTGGGATTCTCCAGGCAAGAACACTGGAGTGGGTTGCCATTTCCTTCTCCAATGCTTGAAAGTGAAAAGTAAAAGTGAAGTCGCTCGGTCATGTCCGACTCCTAGGGACCCCATGGACTGCAGCCTACCAGGCTTCTCCTCCACCCATGGGATTTGCCAGGCAAGAGTACTGGAGTGGGGTGCCATTGCCTTCTCCTAGACAGTATATTAAAAAGCAGAAACACTGTTTTGCTGACAAAGATTCATATAGTCAAAGTTATGGTTTTTCCAGTAGTCATGTATGGATGTGAGTTGGACCATATAAAATGCTGAATGTCAAAGAATTGATGCTTTTGACCTGTGGTGCTGGATACGACTCTTGAGAGTCCCTTGGACTGCAAGGAGATCCGATCATTTAGTCCTAAAGGAAATTGGTTCTGAATATCCATTGGAAGGACTGATGCTGAAGCTGAAGCTCCAATAATTTGGCCACCTTATGCAAAGAGCCAACTCATTGGAAAAGACCCTGATGTTGGGTAGGATAGAAGGGAGGAAGAGAAGTGGATGACAGAAGATGAAATGGTTGGATCGCATCACCAACTCAATGGTCATGAATTTGAGCAAGCTCCATGAGATGGTGATGGACAGGGAAGCCTCGTATGCTGTAGTCCATGGGGTCACAAAGAGTCAGATATGACTGAGTGATTGAACAACAAGAATTGACACTAAGTTCCGTCCCATCAAGCTTCACATTCTAACTTTGTATCTATTATAATTTAAAGCAGCCAAATATTGATTATAAATAGTTCATATGTTCATAATTGTGTGTCATTCTTAACCCAAATAAATAATAAAAGTTTTGTTTTATAGTATGGAAAAATCCTCACCACCTCTTTTTGTATAAGGAGCTGAAATTCCTGCTTCAATACTATCCTTATTGTCTGAGATGTTTTATTTAATAGATTTTATTAAATAATTTATACATAATATATAATATGAATTTAATGTATGTCCAGTGTATAATACGCAAACTTCCCTGGTAGCTCAGATGGTAAAGTGTCTGCCTACAATACAGGAGACCAGGTTCAACCCCTGGGTCAGGAAGATCCCCTGGAGAAGGAAATGGCAACCCACTCCAGTATTCATGCCTGGAAAATCCCATGGACCGAGGAGTCTGGGGGGCTACAATCAATGGGGTCGCAAAGAGTTGGATACAACAGAGTGACTTCTGTGTGTGTGTGTGTGTTGTTGTTGTTCAATTGCTTAGTCATGTCTGACTCTTTGTGACCCCATAAACTGCAGAATGCCAGGCNCTGAGGAGCCTGGGGGGCTACAAACAATGGGGTCACAAAGAGTTGGATACAACTGAGTGACTTCTGTGTGTGTGTGTGTGTTGTTGTTGTTCAATTGCTTAGTCATGTCTGACTCTTTGTGACCCCATAAACTGCAGAATGCCAGGCTCCCCTGTCCTCCACTGCTCAAATTCATGCCCGTTGTGTTGGTGATACTATCTTGCCATCTCATCCTCTGCTACCCACTTCTCCTCCCTTCTATTTTTCCCAGCATCAGGGCCTTTTCCAATGAGTTGACCCTTCGCACATGGTAGCCAAAGTACTGGAGATTCAGCTTCAGCATCAGTCCTTCCAAAGAATATTCAGGGTTGATTTCCTTTTAGATTAACTGGTTTAATTTCCTTATAGTCCAAGGGACTCCCAAGAGTCTTTTCCAGCTCTGTACCTGGCTAATGGAGGGAAAATCATTTAATATGTGTACTTTATTTTATTTTTGTCTTTTCTTTCCCCTGTTGTATAGTCCTCCTTTGTCATAGATTATTATACCGTATAAGCATGGGTTTATTTCTAAGTTCTATATTNTTCTTTAGAGTTATACCATTATTTAACTAAGAAACTGGAGCCAGATAGCGGTAATGTTTGTAGTGTCTCAACTGTAAAAGAGAGGATATTATTATTGTTAAAAGGCATTATTAATACAGTCTCAATGTAAGTTGCTGAACCAATGAAGAAATAAAGGATGAAAGCAAAACAATGTGAAAGATTGAAAGGTGAAGGTGATGGAATTTTTGTTGTTCAGTGGATAAGTCGTGTTTAACTTTTTGAGATCCCATGGACTGCAGCACACCAGACCACCTTGTTCCTCCACCAGGTCAGGGAGTCCAGAGATAAATTAAGGATCTGGGTGTTCTGGTGTAATTTGGAGGAAATAAGCCCCTATATCAGCAAGAGTGATAGTAAAAGAATGGAAGGGTACCTGTAGAGGAAGTTTGATGACAATAGATGGGTACATACAAATTGATTTTGAAATTTAAGTTCTGAGTACCTTTTCACATGGCAATAGAAATTGAACAACTATACCTGTCCATTGAAAGCATCTTTACTCTAACTCCTCCAGGCAACTTGCCTATTGTTAGAGAGAACACTGAATTATATCGGGAAGAAACTTTGCATGTTCTCAAACAGCCTATTTTTAAGGAACATGAATAACTACTCCAGATGGCTGTTTAAATCTGTTGGAATTGTTTCTACTGTACATTCATTGTTTAGAGACCCATTTTGTTAGATTTCAAAGAGAAGTACAAAGTTGCAATAGTCGTCCTAATTAGCATTGATCTCTTTTGTAAGTTTTAACAATTTCCACCCAGAGATGCCGATAAGAAGATTTTTAATAAATTATGTTGGCAGTGGAGCCAGAGAGCTCTTTCCATTAGAAGACAGTTTTAACTTCTAATGGTTGCTTTGGGTTCCTGTGTATTTGTGTGTGTGTGTGTGTGTGTGTGTGTGTGTCTGTGTGTAGATATGTATCATAACTCCTTGGAAGATGGCCTTAGTTCAATTTTTCACAAATGCAAAATGATTCAGGATAATTTTATAAGGGCGATTCAATAGAGAGGCACTGACTTTTTGTTTTTTGCAGCACATAAAAATATGATATTTTTTCCTGTTTTCTTCCTGCCATCCTCTCCCCATTCCCCCCTTCTTTTTCTCTTTCTTTTGTTCTTTGGTTCAACCATTTGTTCACTGATTTGCTCAATTTTTTTTTTTTAAGTTTCTCTCTCACATGCATTTTAGTTTGTTAGCCTTAAATAAAAGCTTATTTGTGGTAAGCTATCAACTATATAATAAAAAGCAAAGCAGGAGGAGTATTTCTTCTAGCAGAACAGATGCAGACCCACATTATTTTATTATAGGGTGAATCTTATACTGGACGTTTCTTTAAAACAATCTTTCTCAATCATAATCTGGTCACATCACTTCATGTGAGATAGATGGGGAAACAGTGGAAACAGTGTCAGACTTTATTTTTAGGGGCTCCAAAATCACTGCAGATGGTGATTGCAGCCATGAAATTAACAGACACTTACTCCTTGGAAGAAAAGTTATGACCAACTTAGACATCATATTCAAAAGCAGAGACATTACTTTGCCAACAAAGGTCTGTCTAGTCAAGGCTATGTTTTCTGTAGTAGTTATGTATGGATATGAGAGTTGGATGGTGAGGAAAGCTGAATGCCAAAGAATTGATGCTTTTGAACTGTGGTGTTGGAGAAGACTCTTGAGAGTCCCTTGGGCTGCAAGGAGATCCAACCAGTCCATCCTCAAGGAGATCATCCTGGGTGTTCATTGGAAGGATTGATGCTGAAGATGAAACTCTAATACTTTGGTCGCCTCATGCAAAGAGTTGACTCGTTGGAAAAGACCCTGATGCTGGGAGGGATTGGGGGCAGTAGGAGAAGGGGACAACAGAGGATGAGATGGCTGATGGATGGCTGGTGTGCTGTGATTCATGGGGTCACAAAGACTCAGACACGACTGAGCGACTGAACTGAACTGAACAACCATAATCTACATAGATCCTCTAAACTATCTGCACTCATTTAATCACTTCTGTATTTGNACTGGCGTGCTGTGATTCATGGGGTCGCAAAGACTCAGACACGACTGAGCTACTGAACTGAACTGAACAACCATAATCTACATAGATCCTCTAAACTATCTGCACTCATTTAATCACCTCTGTATTTGTCCAATAGTAAGACATCTGAGAAACATACTCATCAAGAGTACAGCAGCAAACTAAGTTCATTTTTTAGTATTATGTGCAGTCAATAGGTTTCAAATGTTCACGAACTGCAAAGAGTCAGACACGACTGAGCGACTGAACTGAACTGAACTGATGTCTACCTAGATAAATGTTTGAAAGTGTTTAGAAGCAGCAAAAAACAACAACAACAACCAAAAAAAAAAACAACACACAATAGGATTGTGACAGATAATATTGAATGGATGAGAGAATAAGAACTCCTAAAAGCAGAGAAAAAGAAGGAAAAAATGTACAGACTTAGCAATTGGAGACATTTATGCAAATGTCTAAAATCCTAAAAAAAAAACTGCAGATTTTATCAAATAATATTTATAATAAGAACTTGAATAAATAAGAAAATGTTCCCACATAATTCTGATCAGAAGCAATTATTTTCAAATGAAACAAAACGAGTAAAATAAAACAATGGGAGCCATTTATCACCTCTTTATTCAGAATTTTCACTAGAAATTTTAAGTCAAAGTATGAAGAAAAGTTAATATGACATAACCATCATAGGTAAAAAAATGTTACCTTTACTATTTGGAAACCATAACATAAATTTTTAGCATGAATATACAGTAGATTCCATCTAAAATTTTTGATCTAATAAGTAGTGATAATGAAATGGTTAATTTTCAAGGCAAAAATTAATTTTTATTTATTGTACTACATCACAACTGCTTCAAAATAATTTTAGACATAATGAAAACAAAAATGTAAATAAGAATAAATTGATCAAGAAATCTTCAGAGACTATATGATAACAGTTTTAAAATATTTGAAAATCAAAGGGAAGTCTCACTCAGTAGTGTCTGACTCTGTGAAACCGTCCATGGGATTTTCCAGGAGTGGGTTGCCATTTCCTTCTCCAGGGGATCTTCCTAACTCAGGGGTTGAACCCGGGTTTCCTGCATTGCAGGCAGATGCTTTACCCTCTGAGCCACCAGGGAAGCAATATTATATTAGGGACATTAGAGTTGCATTAAGATATGTAAGTAGCATTTATTAACTTGAATGAAAATTAAATTCTGAAGTGTGCATTCTCTTCAAATTAATAACAAACACAATTTTAAAAGTCAGTGGGATTTTGGATGTGTCTGACAAAAATATTTTCAAGCTTCTCTAAAAGAATTAATGTAGAGAAGATGCAAAAACAAAAATAGTATAGAATGCCTTGTCTTACTGTTATCAGAACACAAAATTAAAATAATTTAGCTCTTATGAAAGCAATCCAGAGATTAAACAAGCAAAATAATTCAATAGCAAAGGAAACTCAGAGATTAAACCATATTTTTAAATTAAGAGCATAATAAAGGTTAAAATTTAAATGACTGGGAAGAGTAAATTATTTTAAAAGCATATCAGAAGGTTACTCTGGAAAAACAAAATTTGATAAATTTCACAGCATCTCTCAGTTCAGTTCAGTTTAATTGTTCAGTTATGTCCGACTTTCTGTGACTCCATGAACTGCAGCACACCAGGCTTCCATGTCCATCACCAACTCCCAGAGCTTGCTCAACTTCATGTGCATTGAGTCCGTGATGCCATCCAACCATCTTGTCCTCTGTCGTCCCCTTCTGATCCTGCCTTCAACCTTTCCCAGCATCAGGGTCAAATGGGTCAACTCTTCACATCAGGTGGCCAAAGTATTGGAGTTTCAGCTTCAACATCAGTCCTTCCAATGAACACCCAGGACTTATTTACTTTAGGATGGACTAGTGGGGTCTCCTTGTAGTCCAAGGGACTCTCAAGAGTCTTCTCCAACACCACAGTTTAAAAGCATCAATTATTCAGCACTCAGCTTTCTTTACAGTCTAACTACATCCATATATGACTACTGGAAAAACTGTAGCTTTGACTAGATGGACCTTTGTTGGCCAAATAATGTCTCTGTTTTTTAACATGCTATCTATGTTGGTCATAACTTTCTTTCCAAGGAGCAATCACCTTTTTAATTTTATGGCTGCAGTCACCATCTGCGGTGATTTTGGAGCCCAGAAAAATAAAGTCTGACCACTGTTTCCACTGTATTCCCATCTATTTGCCATGAAGTAATGGAAATGGATGCCATGATCTTCGTTTTCTAAATGTTGAGTTTTAATCTAGCTCTTTCACGCTCCTCTTTCACTTTCATCAAGAGGCTCTTTAGTTCCTCTTTACTTTCTGCCATAAGGGTGGTATCATCTGCGTATTTGAGGTTGTTGGCATTTTTCCTGGCAATCTTGATTCCAGCTTATGCTTCATACAGCCCAGCATTTTGCATGATGTACTCTGCATATAATTTAAGTAAGCAGGGTGACAGTATACAGCTTTGATATGCTCCTTTCCCAATTTGGGACCAGTCTGTTGTCCCATGTCCAGTTCTAACTGTTGCATCTTGACCTGCATACAGATGTCTCAGGAGGTAGGTTAGGTGGTCTGGTATTCCCATCTCTTTAAGAACTTTTCACAGTTGGTTGTGATCCACATAATCAAAGGCTTCACACCATCTATATCAAGATAGTTTGCACAAGTATTAATATGTTATNGTCTCAGGAGGTAGGTTAGGTGGTCTGGTATTCCCATCTCTTTAAGAACTTTTCACAGTTGGTTGTGATCCACATAATCAAAGGCTTCACACCATCTATATCAAGATAGTTTGCACAAGTATTAATATGTTATTGAAATATTTCAGTGTTACAATTCTTGAACTATATGGATATTAAAAGAGGAAAAGAACAGAATGCAAAAGACTAGAGATCTCTTCAAGAAAATCAGAGATACCAAGGGAACATTTCATGCAAAGATGGACTTGATAAAGGATGGAAATGGTATGGACCTAACAGAAGCAGAAGATATTAAGAAGAGGTGGCCAGAGTACATGGAAGAACAGTACAAAAAAGATCTTCACGACGCAGATAATCATGATGATGTAATCACTAATCTAGAGCCAGACATCTTGGAATCTGAAGTAAAGGGGGCCTTAGAAAACATCACTATGAACAAAGCTAGTGGAGGTGATGGAATTCCAGTTGAGCTGTTTCAAATCCTGAAAGACGATGCTGTGAAAGTGCTGCACTCAATATGCCAGCAAATTTGGAAAACTCAACAGTGGCCACAGGACTGGAAAAGTTCAGTTTTCNGAGATCAACCCTGGGATTTCTTTGGAAGGAATGATGCTAAAGCTGAAACTCCAGTACTTTGGCCACCTCATGAGAAGAGTTGACTCACTGAAAAGACTCTGATGCTGAGAGGGATTGGGGGCAGGAAGAGAAGGGGATGAACGAGGATGAGATGGCTGGATGGCATCATGGACACGATGGACGTGAGTCTGAGTAAACTCCGGGAGATGGTGATGAACAGGGAGGCCTGGCGTGCTGCAATTTATGGGGTCACAAAGAGTTGGACACGACTGAGTGACTCAACTGAACTGAACTGTGTAAAATGGACTTCTCAGNCACGATGGACGTGAGTCTGAGTAAACTCTGGGAGATGGTGATGAACAGGGAGGCCTGGCGTGCTGCAATTTATGGGGTCGCAAAGAGTTGGACACGACTGAGTGACTCAACTGAACTGAACTGTGTAAAATGGACTTCTCAGGTAGCACAGCGGTATAGAATCTGCCTGCCAATGCAGGAAGTGCAAGAGATGCAGCTTTGATCCCTGAGTTAGGAAGATCCCCTGGAGAAGGGAATAGCAACCCACTCCACTATTCTTGCTTGGGAAATCCCATGGACAGCGGGCTGCAGTCCATGGGGTCACAGTTGGACAAGACTGAAATCTCTGAGCACAGCACACACAGCACATTTATCAAAGCTCTACTAACTAGTTGCATATACTTTGACCAGAAATGTAGCCTCATAAATAATTATCCTAGTAGAATAATTGAATCAATTTCCAAAGATTTAATACTATAATTTTATCTCAGATCTATTTATAATATGGAAAAAGTAGAAGTGCCCAAACTAGCCTTCAAGGGAGAATTGGTAAATAAATCATGCTTTGTTCATTTCATAGACTGATCACTCAGAAATCATTAAAAATGACATTGCAAGCCTCCACTTAATGAAGTGAAATAGCATACAGTGATCAATTTTGTTAATACACATGTCCATGTAAATATATATATATGTATACTGGACTATTATAAACCAGAATACTAATTATTATAATTTATGTGTGAGATTATGATCTAATTTTTTATATATTTATACTTTGTTGTGCTTCCATCATGTAATAAACTTTTTGAAAGTGAAAGTGAAGTCGCTCAGTCATGTCCNTGGACTATTATAAACCAGAATACTAATTATTATAATTTATGTGTGAGATTATGATCTAATTTTTTATATATTTATACTTTGTTGTGCTTCCATCATGTAATAAAGTTTTTGAAAGTGAAAGTGAAGTCGCTCAGTCATGTCCGACTCTTTGTGACCCCGTGGACTGTAGCCCACCAGGCTGCTCCTCCGTTCATGGGATTCTCCAGGCAAGAATACTGGAGTGGGTTGCCGTTCCCTTGTACAGGGGATCTTCTCAACCCAGGGATCAAACCCAGGTCTCCTGCATTGCAGGCAGAGGCTTTAACCTCTGAGCCACCAGGGAAGCCCAATAAACTTTTTAAACTTTATTAAAAGAAGCAAGTAAAAATACAAGCTGTATTTAATGATACTGTTAATGTTCAGCTGTTAAGTCATGTCTGACTATTTGTGACTGCGTGGACTGAAGCATGATAGCCTTCCCTGTCCTTCACTATCTCCCAGAGTTTCTTCAGATTTATGTCCATTGAGTCAGTGATGAGATCTAACCATCTCATCCTGTCACTCCCTTTTCCTCCTGCCCTCAGTCTTTTTCAGAATCAAGGTCTTTTCCAATGAGTCTACTCATTTAATAATATGGCAATATATTATTAAAACCATATGGAACTGACATCAAAATTATTTGTACTTTACAGGTATTATAAACTTTTATAACAAACCACTTAATAAACGTTTACTATTGAAAAACTGACTTTCATAGGGCTATTGCATTCATAGCTGGATAACCATCAACAGATTTTATATATCACTCAGATCACCTTAATACTGGCCTGTATTTTGACACTTCCATCCTTATCTCTCAGTTCATGTTTGACATGACAGCACCTCTGAGCTTAACTTGTAGTTTCCCCCAGAGGCCAGCCTGAATGACTCAAGATTCCACTCTACTATCAGCTCGTAAATTCTTCTGCTTTATTTTGGCTCAGCTCTAGGATTTTTACTTCAGAAATTTCTCTGATCCTATTAAACAGAAGTTTCTCCTTAGAGTTTCCTTAATCCTGGTATTCCTGTCTATGTTTCTCGATCAGATTGTGAATTCTGAGGAAGAGGGAAGGTGCTGGTGAATTATCTGTTTATTGTGCTTGATTCAGGCTCTGGGACACAATAGATAAAAAATATATGATGAA
>SJYW01026281.1:124149-138225 GCA_006410735.1 Raphicerus campestris
AACAACAACAGCAAAAAATCCACCTGCCAGT
Source organism: Raphicerus campestris (assembly GCA_006410735.1). Taxonomy (NCBI): domain Eukaryota; kingdom Metazoa; phylum Chordata; class Mammalia; order Artiodactyla; family Bovidae; genus Raphicerus; species Raphicerus campestris. The sequence goes on from SJYW01026281.1 coordinate 124,181, forward strand.
CCAGGATACCCAGGTTTGATTCCTGGGTTGGGAAGATCCTTTAGAGGAGAGCATGGAACCCACCCCAGTATTCTTGCCTGGGAAACCCCATGTACAGAAGAGCCTGGCAGGCTATAGTCCATGGGGTTGCAAAAGAGTTGGACATGACTTAGCAACTAAACAATAACAACCCACTGTTTGTGCATGCTAAGTTGCTTCAGTGATACCCAAGTCTTTATAACCCTATGGACTATAGCCCTCTGGGGTCCTTTGTCCATGGAATTCTCCAGGCAAGAATACTGGAATGGGTTACTATGCCATCCTCCAGGAGATCTTCCCAACCCAGGGACCAAACCCCAGGATTTTAAGTCTCCTGCATTGACATGCAGGTTCTTTACAGCTAGCACCACCTGGGAAGCCCAATAACCTGTTATATGACAGACAATATTCTAGGCATTGGGGAAGCAGTGGTGAAAAAATAAGCAAGATCTATGCTTTGGAGGGCTCTTACCTTCTAGTAGTGATCATCTGATAATAAACAAAATGCATTTGATCAAAAATAAGCACAATGCAGAAAATGCAAGAGGATAGTGTCAGAGAGAATGACTGGGGTGGCACAGTGGATAGAAAAAGGCAGAAAAAAAAGGATATGCCACTACTGTTCTTACTCATAAGAGCTCTGAAAAGAAGCCAATGGAGTGATGAAATATGTTTAAAGAATTCTAAATAACAAGTGTGAGGTTCATGTGAGCTCAGAGAGGAGGACAAACAGAAAAATTCTGATTGAGCTACAGTACACTGAGCAGAGTACTAGGTGGGCAGCTCCTGCCAGACCCCGTGATTTGGATTTCATTTTAAGTGCAGTTGGAAACTACTGGAGAGATCTACATAAAGGAGCAATAGACTCCGATTGTTAAGCACCGAACCTCCGTTAAACAGTCAATTCATTTATTTTCTTTTAATTCACAGACTTTATTTTTTGAGCAGTTTTATATTTACAAAATTGAGTAGATGGTTAAAAAAAATTCTCATATAATCCCTCCCTTACCATACAATTTCCCAGTTATTAACATCTCTCATTTTGTGCTTAGTCCCTCGGTCATGTCTGAATTTTTGTTACCTCATTGACTGCAGCCTGCCAGGCTCCTCTGTAAATGGGATTCTCCAGGCAAGAATATTAGAGTGGGTTGCCATTCCCTTCTCCATGGGATTTTCCCCACACAAGGATCGAATCTGGGTCTCCTGCACTGCAGCCAGATACTTTACTACCTACGCTACCGGGGAAGCCAACATCTCCCATTAGTGTGGTGCATGTGTTAGACTTGATGAATCAACATTTATACAATATTATTAATTGCAGGGGTCCAGCCTCAGTGGATCCAGGGAATTTGAAGCAGGGACGGAGTTGGCATCCTAGGAAATAACTATTTAATTAGAAATATAAAGAGAGATTAGAAAAGGGTAGTGTAGTAGGAAAATTTAGTGGAGAAAAAGATGCTGAATAACTTGGCTTACATGGAAAACCAATAAAACTCTGAGACAAGGAGCTTGCACCACCTATATAGGCCACAGGTGTCTTCCCGTTCTCTGGAAGGAGAGGAGACACAAAGCCCTCCCCAGTCAGATCTTAGAAGCCCCAGCAAAATTAGTAGGCTTGGCGAGCCTCCACACTCCAGATGGAAATGCAGCCAGAAAAGAAGAGAATGAGAAAAGACCACACAGGAGAAACCAGTCTTTCCAGGAACTGGTCCGTTTCTTTATTTTCCAGGTCCACTTTTATACTTTTAGTTATACATAGAGATAAATGTAAGAAAAGTCACTCAGGGTCAGCTGCTCTGACCCTTATCTAAAGACAGTGTTCTCAGCATGTCTTTGTTCTTACAAGGATCTTATATTTGTTTTANGCAAGAACACTGGAGTGGGTTGCCATTTCCTTCTCCAATGCATGAAAGGGAAAAGTGAAAGTGAAGTCACTCAGTTGTGGCGACTCTTAGCGACCCCATGAACTGCAGCCTCCAGGCTTTCCATCCATAAGATATTCCAGGCAAGAGTACTGGAATGGGGTGCCATTGCCTTCTCTGAGGTTGTCGTGGGATAAAATGAGGCTATCAGACTACATGAGAACTCAAGTCTTTTTTAAGTCTGAAAGTCCATAGGGTCGCAAAGAGTCTGACATGACAGAAGCGACTTGGCATGCACATACCTGCAGCCCTTTCTTAAAGTTCATCAACTGGTAATGACAAGACAATCAGTGTACATGTTAATCCTCTGTCTTATATAACTGCTTCCTGCCTCACATCTCAGCCCTTTCGGTCATGGAATTCGAGCCAGTTCTTACAACACTGCCACATCTTGAAGATTTTACCCTTTGCTCTCTTGCTGGAGGTGAAACAGTCCATGGCAGATGAGTCACTCATGCAAAGTAATGGTACGTTGTAGAGCCAGTGCCTTCTGCCAAAAAGCCCTGGAAAGCCCCCACACCAGAGTGATAAATGACATTTGGGGACCCCCTAACAAGGCTGTGAGATCATACTGTTCTCTCTCAACCAGATCCTAGCAAATAAAATGCTAATGGTGAAAAAATGAGAAGATAAAATTGAAGAAAAAGGATTCAGTATTAACTCAAGCCAACTGAAACACCAAAGGAACCATGTATATTTCCCAAATCTAGATGAGGCATAGAAACTCCTACCAGGAGATAAGTAATACATTTTAAAATGCCGGACATATATATTTGCTTGGTAAACATCAGTTTTCTTTCTTATTATAAAACAAATGTCATCTTTTGTTTGCTGAAGTCCAAGAGCAGCACATGGTAGAAACAGGGCTGAATGTATCACTGTCTTTTACTTCACTACACTTTCCCATTAGTGTTCTTGTTTAGTTACTGAGTTGTGTCCAGCTCTTTGTGATCTCATGGACTATAGCATGCCAGGCTTCCTTATCCTTTAAACCGGGAGTTTGCTCAAACTCATGTCCATTAAGTTGGTGATGCCATCCAACCATTTCATCCTCTGTCACCCACTTTTTCTCCTCTACTGGAGGAGAAACACATGCAAATCTTTTTTATGAGTCTTTTCTGATGTGAGCCACTTTTATAAAAGTCTTTACTGAATTTATTACAGGACTGCTTCTGTTTCATGTTTTGTTCTTTTGGCCAAGGGATTTTAACTCTCCAACCAGGGATGGTACCTGCACCCTCTGCACTGGAAAGCAAAGTCTTAACCACTGGACTACCAAGGAAGTCCCCAAACATTCTTAAAGATTAAATGAAATAAGTTCCAATGAGAAATTTGGCAGGACACGGCTAAAAGCTTAGCTGTGTGTGATTAATTTGAGTCAGAAAATTGGGAAAAGACAACAGAAGGTTTATTATTTTTTCTGTGCTTTGCAGGAGGCTTAGTTTGTGAGGTGCAGAAAGAAAATTATGAGTTAAGACTTGATGACAAAAAATATTGAGTATTATGTTTACGGCATCTGGAGTAAAGAAGGTGAGAAGCTGGTTGTAATCTCCAACCAGAAAAAAAAAATAGAAAAGAAAATACAGTATTAAGTAAGCCCAGGACAGGGGAGAAGTAGGTTATGGAGAGAAATTTAATGTTGAGTTTAAAAGTTCTAGTTTATTCTAGAACTAAGGGAAAATTAAATGTAAGAGGCTTTTCTGCTTATTTGTTTTAGTTACTGGCTTAATGAGGGAAGTGACTTCAGTCTGAGAAAATTTTCCATTCTAAAATTGATGGCAGTTTCCCTGGTGGCTTAGTGGTAAAGAATCCACCTGTTAATGCAGGAGGCACACCACATGTTCTATCTCTGATCCACGAAGATCCCACAGGCCATGGAACAACTAAGCCTGTGTGCCATAACTATGGAGCCTTCACTCTAGAGCACGTGCACCACAACTTCTAAGCTGTGTGCTGCAACTGTGAAAGCCCACGAACCTACAGCCTGTGCTCTGCAAAAAGAAAAGCCACCACAATGGAAAGCCCATGCACCACAACAGAGAGGAACCTCCACATGCCACAGCTAGAGAAAGCCTGCCTGCAGCAAAGAGGAACAAGCGCAGCCAAAAATAAATAAATGAAGAAAATCATGTGCTCAGTCGCTCAGCTGGGTCCAACTCTCCATCACCCCATGGACTGTAACGCACTGGGTTCCTTTGTCCATGATAGTTTCCAGACAAGTATACTGGAGTGGGTTGCTGTTTCCTTCTCCTGGGGATCTTCCCAACCCACAGATTGAACTTGGGTCTCCTGTGTCTCCTGCAGTAGCAGGCAGATTCATTATCACTAAGGCTACCTGGAAAGCCCAAATAAAATTATTAAAAAAGAAAATTGATGGCAAAGAAGCATACACACACACACACACACACACACACACCATTGTAAACAGACACAGGGACAAGTAAACTAGGTGTGTCTATTAAATTCATTCCTTGTGCTATTATTCATTGTTATTACAATATGTGTCACAACTTGAGCTGCTGCAGCTATTAATATATGCTTCCAAACTGAGATTTCTAAGCAGTGGCACTCACACTGATGGAAGTCTGCTTTGTGAACTGAGGATATAATGTTCAGTAGATGTTACTCAATCACAAGAGCATGAGAGAAGTATTATGGAATGAGCTGACAGGGCAAGAACCAGTATTACCAGGAAGCTGCCACGGGAAGTAGAAAGCAGGGCCAGGCCAGAGGTGGGTGATGGTGACTGAGCACTGCGATTGTGCTAAGGGAGAAAGGCTCGATGGACACTTGGCTCCTAGAATCATCTGTATGTCCTTCTTACTGCCATGAACATGGACCACCTCCCAGTCTTCTCAGGCCATTCACTAGGAGGAAGGAAGATTCTCAGATCTTTCCATGTGTGATTTTGGCAGTTCCAGGAACTGAGTAAGGCAGAGCAATCTAATGAGAGCCATTGGTACTCTGTACTGGTGAGGCAACTCTGGAGCTGAGGGTAGAAATTTGGGCAACAAAGGAGTGTAGAATAGAGTACACATCCTGTGAGCTCTTCCCATCCAATTGAAGTGTCAAGGCACACTTGACGCTTGACGTAGCTCTCTCCCACATAAAATCTCAAGGCAACTTTTGTACATTCACAAATCAAAATTTCCCCTTGTATTACCCTTTATTTTGCTTCACATTCCATAACCAACCCCTGTTCCTACCTTTCCCACAGGACTCTGTGATGTATTTACCATATGCCTTCTTTTCATATAATTAAAAATAATCATCTAAGTACAGGAAGATGTGCTGTGCTATATGGGGGGAAGTCTTGTTTCTAGGAAACTTGTGAATGATGTATGCAGTTTTGATAAAGTTATTTAGCTCTGGTTGCAGATATTTTCTTTTATATTTTGGCTTACCTCACTCTCAGATGGTAAAAAAGCCACCTGCGATGCAGTAGACCTGGGTTCCATCCCTGAGTTGGGAAGAGCCCTTGGGAGAAGGGAATTATTACCCACTCCAGTATCCTTGCCTAGAGAATTCCATGGACAGAGGAACCTGGGGGCTACTCTCCATGGTGTTGCAAACAGTTGGGCATGACTAACTAACACTATGAGTCATTGATTAAAGTTATTCTTTCTGTTTCCCCAAGTTCTATTGCTTGATGCAATTCTCCTGAGTAAACCAACTTAACTCTGTTTATTTCTACTTGATACACTTTGTTTTAACCTTTCCTGAGCCTCTCAATTGTCATTATGGAGAGTCATTTCTATTTCTCTATAAAATCATATATACATGGGAGCTGAATATTTCATATGCATGTATAGATTTCAAAGGTTAAAATACGTAAAGTTAATCTCAAAATTGAAAATATTATACTTACTTACTTGTGACCTCTATCTATTGGAAAGTGTATTTTTATTGGTTTTGTTATTTATACCTAACAAGTTGACCACAATGTTAAAAATGCCATCATATTCAGTATACTAGATACCAGTGCGGGTGTAGTTAAATGAAAATTAAATTTGTTCACTGAAAAATCAGTGCAAACTTTTGTTTCAAAGATAACAATGTGAAATAAGTCTTGGAAACTTATTATCTTTGGTTTTATTAATTCGATTTCTATCAATCACTGAAATATATTACTTCAAATCAAGAATGACGATCACAACATTATTTATTAATTAGGGATTCCCAGGTGTCTCAATTGTGAAAATCTGCCTGCCAAGGCAGGAGATGCAGGTTGGATCTCTTGTGGGGAAGATCCCCTGGAGGAGGAAATGGCAACCCACTCCAGTATTCTTGCCTGGAAATTCCCATGGACAGAGGAGCCTGGCGGGCTGTAGTCCATGGGGTCACAAAAGAGTCAGGTGCAACTTAGCAAATAAACAACTTATTAATTTATTAAGCAAGTATTTATTGAGCTACTACTATGAGCTGAAAATCATTTTAGGATTTGGAGAGAAGCATCCATTCTTTCATAAAGCTTCCTTTCTAGCTATAGAGACTGACATTGATTAGAGCTAACATACTGTCTTATGGAGGGAGTTATTTTAGGCACCACTGGGAGACTTTTCCAAAGAGGTGACACTTGAGCAGAGATTGAATTTGATGAGAAAATAAGCCTTGAGATACCTGGGGAAAACATGTACAATAGCAAAATCTGTAAACTGTTCTAATACACAGCAATAGTGAATGGTAAATGCTTGATATGGCTACATCATCTTAGGTCTGCCCAGGGAAGTTGTTCAAAACTGTTGATCTAGAGTAAGTATTGATATAAGAACATTCTAGTTTCCTTTCATAAATTGAATAAGCAATACATTTTATGGACATCCCTCATAAAATGGATTCATATGTAATAAGGGGAAAGGATCTCTTGCGTAGTGACAAACCTAATTTTCTTATTCAGGTTTACTAAGATTTCTCCCTCCTGGTTGTAAATATAGGGTTTTACTATGGTCAAACTACAGTTTCTTTCTACATTCTCTTGGATCAGACCAATTAATACTAAAGGAAATCAACTCTGAATACTCACGGGAGGGACTAATGTTGAAACTGAAATTCCAATACTTTGGCCACCTGATGTANCACGGGAAGTAGAAAGCAGGGCCAGGCCAGAGGTGGGTGATGGTGACTGAGCACTGCGATTGTGCTAAGGGAGAAAGGCTCGATGGACACTTGGCTCCTAGAATCATCTGCATGTCCTTCTTACTGTCATGAACATGGACCACCTCCCAGTCTTCTCAGGCCATTCACTAGGAGGAAGGAAGATTCTCAGATCTTTCCATGTGTGATTTTGGCAGTTCCAGGAACTGAGTAAGGCAGAGCAATCTAATGAGAGCCATTGGTACTCTGTACTGGTGAGGCAACTCTGGAGCTGAGGGTAGAAATTTGGGCAACAAAGGAGTGTAGAATAGAGTACACATCCTGTGAGCTCTTACCATCCAATTGAAGTGTCAAGGCACACTTGACGCTTGACGTAGCTCTCTCCCACATAAAATCTCAAGGCAACTTTTGTACATTCACAAATCAAAATTTCCCCTTGTATTACCCTTTATTTTGCTTCACATTCCATAACCAACCCCTGTTCCTACCTTTCCCACAGGACTCTGTGATGTATTTACCATATGCCTTCTTTTCATATAATTAAAAATAATCATCTAAGTACAGGAAGATGTGCTGTGCTATATGGGGGGAAGTCTTGTTTCTAGGAAACTTGTGAATGATGTATGCAGTTTTGATAAAGTTATTTAGCTCTGGTTGCAGATATTTTCTTTTATATTTTGGCTTACCTCACTCTCAGATGGTAAAAAAGCCACCTGCGATGCAGTAGACCTGGGTTCCATCCCTGAGTTGGGAAGAGCCCTTGGGAGAAGGGAATTATTACCCACTCCAGTATCCTTGCCTAGAGAATTCCATGGACAGAGGAACCTGGGGGCTACTCTCCATGGTGTTGCAAACAGTTGGGCATGACTAACTAACACTATGAGTCATTGATTACAGTTATTCTTTCTGTTTCCCCAAGTTCTATTGCTTGATGCAATTCTCCTGAGTAAACCAACTTAACTCTGTTTATTTCTACTTGATACACTTTGTTTTAACCTTTCCTGAGCCTCTCAATTGTCATTATGGAGAGTCATTTCTATTTCTCTATAAAATCATATATACATGGGAGCTGAATATTTCATATGCATGTATAGATTTCAAAGGTTAAAATACGTAAAGTTAATCTCAAAATTGAAAATATTATACTTACTTACTTGTGACCTCTATCTATTGGAAAGTGTATTTTTATTGGTTTTGTTATTTATACCTAACAAGTTGACCACAATGTTAAAAATGCCATCATATTCAGTATACTAGATACCAGTGCGGGTGTAGTTAAATGAAAATTAAATTTGATCACTGAAAAATCAGTGCAAACTTTTGTTTCAAAGATAACAATGTGAAATAAGTCTTGGAAACTTATTATCTTTGGTTTTATTAATTTGATTTCTATCAATCACTGAAATATATTACTTCAAATCAAGAATGACGATCACAACATTATTTATTAATTAGGGATTCCCAGGTGTCTCAATTGTGAAAATCTGCCTGCCAAGGCAGGAGATGCAGGTTGGATCTCTTGTGGGGAAGATCCCCTGGAGGAGGAAATGGCAACCCACTCCAGTATTCTTGCCTGGAAATTCCCATGGACAGAGGAGCCTGGCGGGCTGTAGTCCATGGGGTCACAAAAGAGTCAGGTGCAACTTAGCAAATAAACAACTTATTAATTTATTAAGCAAGTATTTATTGAGCTACTACTATGAGCTGAAAATCATTTTAGGATTTGGAGAGAAGCATCCATTCTTTCATAAAGCTTCCTTTCTAGCTATAGAGACTGACATTGATTAGAGCTAACATACTGTCTTATGGAGGGAGTTATTTTAGGCACCACTGGGAGACTTTTCCAAAGAGGTGACACTTGAGCAGAGATTGAATTTGATGAGAAAATAAGCCTTGAGATACCTGGGGAAAACATGTACAATAGCAAAATCTGTAAACTATTCTAATACACAGCAATAGTGAATGGTAAATGCTTGATATGGCTACATCATCTTAGGTCTGCCCAGGGAAGTTGTTCAAAACTGTTGATCTAGAGTAAGTATTGATATAAGAACATTCTAGTTTCCTTTCATAAATTGAATAAGCAATACATTTTATGGACATCCCTCATAAAATGGATTCATATGTAATAAGGGGAAAGGATCTCTTGCGTAGTGACAAACCTAATTTTCTTATTCAGGTTTACTAAGATTTCTCCCTCCTGGTTGTAAATATAGGGTTTTACTATGGTCAAACTACAGTTTCTTTCTACATTCTCTTGGATCAGACCAATTAATACTAAAGGAAATCAACTCTGAATACTCACGGGAGGGACTAATGTTGAAACTGAAATTCCAATACTTTGGCCACCTGATGTAAAGATCTGAGTCATTGGAAGAGACCCTGTTCCTGGGAAAGACTGAAAGCAAAACGGGTAGTAGCAGAGGATGAGACGGCTAGATAGTGTCATCAACTCAATGGACATAAATTTGAATAAATTCTCAGTGACAGTGAAGGACAGTGGAACCTGGCATATGACAGCCCATGGAGTCACAAAAAGTCAGACACAATTTTGAGACTGAACAACGATAACTACAGTCTCTCCATGTCTGACCTCATTTACTTCTTTGGCTTAAGAACTAACGTTTTATTCATATTCAAGCCACAACAATTTTACTGAATACTTAATCTGAAAAGCGCTGAGGATACATAGAAGAAAACATTAATGACCTCTGTTCTCACAAAAAATACTTGTAAAGGAGGTGACGGATGAAAAAACAGAAACTCATAATACAGTTTGGAAAGATCTTTGACATGCAGAGGACTCCATGGGACAATAAGGCAAGTATTTCTAAATTCGTTGGGGGCTCTGAAAGAAAGTCACTTCAAGTGTAGGAATAATTGCATTCTGTTTTGGAGGAAAAATACTATTAGTTGGAAAAGGAGGGTAAACTATTTCAAAAAGTTTGAGTTGAAGATGTGTAAAATGAAAAAAAAAACTTATGGTGTAGAAAAGCAAAGTCACATATTTTTTATGACTCAAGAAATTGGTGAAAAGAAATGGCTCGAGATGAGGCTTCAGACATAAGAAAAATCCAAAGAATAATAAACATGTGTGTTGACCACATGAGTGTGAATTTTATCCTATAGGTCAAAATGAGCTGTTGTTTTCANTTTCATGACTCAAGAAATTGGTGAAAAGAAATGGCTCGAGATGAGGCTTCAGACATAAGAAAAATCCAAAGAATAATAAACATATGTGTTGACCACATGAGTGTGAATTTTATCCTATAGGTCAAAATGAGCTGTTGTTTTCAACTGGAGAAGGATGTAAAGAAAATTTGGTTTTGAAAAGATTACTTTTTAGCAGGTTGAATACGCAAATCATTAGGTTCTTTTTTGTTGAGATGTATTAGTACTGCACACACCATAAAATCTACCTTTTAGGGTTTAGAATTCAGTGGGTTCTGGTATATCCACAAGATGGGCAACTATCACTAATATCACTAATTTCATAATGTTTTCACCACGACAAAAAGAAATCCCATACTCATTTTCAGTCATCTACCATTTTCATTGTTCTTAGCCTCTGGCAACCTCTAATCCTACTTCTCCCTCTACAGATTTACCTATTATAGACATTTAATATAAATGAAATCATGCAATATGTTTGTGTCATATAATGAACATTTTCAGTGCTCATTACTTTTCATGGCTGCATAATATTCTATAGCATAGATTTACTATATGGTGTTTATCAGTTATCTGTCAATTGGTTGATGAAATTTGAGTTTGTTCCACTTTTTTGGCTGTGAATGTTGGTGCTGTGAACATTTTTGTGCACATTTCCGTGTGAATAAATGTTTTCAATTATTTTGAGTGTATACCTAAGAGTGGAATTGCTAGGTAAATATGGCAAATTTATGTTTAAGTTTTATATGGCTGAGTGAGGTCACACTTATTCTTTACTTGTTCTATTGAGCATTTGCCCCTCAAGGTAGAACATTACATTTAATTCCAACATTAAAGAAAATCCCCTAATTATAACACTCTCTATCCTACTGTTCTGTTTTAGCATTTTTAATTACCTAAACTTTTCATACTTACTTGTTTATATTTGGACTTGGGTTCCTCAACTGGAATGTAAGGTTCTGAAGGTAATTCCTACATTATTATTATCAGTCAAATCTATATAAGAGCATCTATTTTAATGCCTGGCACATGACACTAAGTACTTGAATGAAAACCTTGAACACTATTATTGTTCATTTCATTAGTTTCACCAAGTCATTTTACCCATTACATAAATTTAAAAAGAGTGACTTGTTATCCAAAATATTAGCATTTTTTAAAAAACTGATCTCCTATTAAGGGACACAGATAAGCCATCTCTTTAATCTTGATTCCCTTACTTTGTCTAACTCAGTGAAATTTCTAATGACTTGGAAAAGGGCAAAAGTCAGACATCAAGAGAGAGATGAGCCAGTGGAGGGCTGAATAATTCACAGCATGGATATTCAATGCTTGAATAATGTAGAGTGGCTGTGTGTAAAGTCAAAGGAAAGGAAAAGGAGTTATTTATAATAGCCATTTCTTTGAATGGATTTATTTTAGGTATCTCCAGTGCTATTCTCTGGAGCTTGGCTGATAGTATGGAGTTCTTGAAGGTTATGGGACATAATTCTTAGTAGGGTCAAAAGGCATGGTAGCCAGCTCAGATTTCTGTACCTCACTGAGCCTCCAATATGACTGGAATACAAATCAAGACACAGGCATCTACTGTGCAACCAGAAACACTCTTCAAAGTTCCAGAGTCTGGTTGTTTCCATAAAAGAAAGTTACTGCTTTAAAAGTCTGAAAGAACTCAGGAATGAAGGTATTACCTGAGTCCCAAAGTCTGGTATCTTCTTTGTTTTTCCTACAAGTCAAATGTTCTGTCATTTATAACTCAGTGTGAATGTCTGTTGAAAACAGCTCACCGCCAAACAACAAACAAACAAGAAAAAGGAACACTTTGGTTAGTACTGTAGTTTGATTTGAGGGAAAGTATATGAATTAGATCAAAAAGGAAAGCAAGACAGGCATCTCTGTATACAGACTTGTCTTGAGTACACAACTTACGAGTTCTTGTTCAATTAATGTTTGCTGAATTGAGGGTGAGAAGTAGAGTTTAATTGAAAATGTAACTACTAGGAAAAAGTAAATGTATAGAATTAAAAAAATAAGGAAAACAGTAGTATTAGAGGGGTTCATAATCAAAAGAAAGTTCTCTCATTAGACCTTCATTTTGAAGATATGTACTGTCTTATATGGGTGATGATGTACAATGGTGATACTTCCCAAGGGGAATGAAAGAGTTAAACAGCAACATTTCAGCAGGCAGCAAAGAGAGAACTTTTATTCCCGTTGATGAAATGGCAGTAAGAAAGTGAAGGTTGTAACACAAATACTTGCAGTTTGGATATAACTAGTAGGGGGATCCACCATGAAAAAGAGGCATCACCCCAAATAGGTTCATAAAAAAGAAGACCTTGGGTTGCAGTCAATTGTATTGAGCGGGCATTATGAGGGGAGGAAGATGAGAACAAAACTTGCAGAAATCTCTGTACTTCAGCAAATAAAAGTAAATAATGCATGAGAAAGCAAGTAACAAAAGCCATGGGAATAGAAGTGATGACAACTTGCCTTCTAAGCACAAGACTTGGAAAGAGGGGGAAATACTTTCTTAATAAATAAGAGCAGAGGTACTTTTACTACGTGAACTTGGGTATGTTTCCCAGTGCTTTAATAGAAACAATGATATTATAGCCAAGCTACACAGTGATTCTAAGTATGGAGTGTTTGTTTGCATTTTTATTTCCAAAATGAAAGAATGGATGGATAAATGCACTGGGCTCAGAGAAGAGGGAAGTGGGCTGCTGAGACAGAGCTCCAAGTCTGAGATCTTAGGCAGGGCTTCTGTTCAAGACAATCTGACTGGCCAAATTGTTTCTAGATTCGAGGAGAAGAAAAAAACAAAATTGATAAGCCAAATGTTAGATGTCTCAGAGGTCATAGCATTCAGCCTTTGTAGAAAAATGCTGTATTTGCCCATGCTTTTCACATTTTTAAAAAACATTCCAGCTCTGATATTGACATCTTGAGTAACCCTGACTCAGATTTGTTTACTTATGCAGAAAATATTTACTCAATATATATTATACCCTCAGAACCTTTCTAAGGATCACAAATACAGTGAAGGAAGCCAAGTCCCTAATATCATGGACTGACATTATCATTGTGAAGAGAGAAGAATAAACAAAAGGGCCAATACATTTAAATCAAACACTCAGCTACAGGTGCAAAAAAAAAAAAGAAGAAAAGAAAGGCAGAGGGAGAGTGAAGCGGTGACTCCGTGCACTCACTATTTTACAGAGGAATTGGCAAGGTCCTTTTTTGCTCCACAGTTACCAAACAGATGCTACTTTTAAAAATAACATTTTTAAGAACTGGTTCAAAAATAATGCTCTAAACAGAGAAACCCTGGCTAAAACTGGTAATAAGTTGGATTGAGCAGATAGCCTTCCCATTCTGGAGGATGTAATAATTACTTATGTAATGATTACTTATGTGTTTTTGTAATATTTTAGTCTGCCTTCCATGCTCACTGTAGAAGCAGTGACTATAAATCTCCATTAGCTCGGGAGATGAATTTATGAATGAATGAAGCAACCAATATTGCCAGTATCAGTCATTCCATGACAGTCATGGTGCAACAGAGCTACATTTTTGAAAATTAAAAAAAAAAATTGGGGATAATGGCACCGAAACATGTATACTATCATATAAGAAATGAAGTGCCAGTCTATGTTCAATACAGGATACAGGATGCTTGGGACTGATGTACGGGATGTACGGGATGATCCTGGGGGATGGTGTGGGATGGGAGGTGGGAGGGGGCTTTGGCATTGGGAGATCGTGTACACCTATGGCTAATCCATGTCAATGTATGGCAAAACCAATACAGTATTGTAAAATAGAATAAAGAAAAAA
>SJYW01026281.1:139162-154089 GCA_006410735.1 Raphicerus campestris
AATGGCACCGAAACATGTATACTATCATATAAGAAATGAAGTGCCAGTCTATGTTCAATACAGGATACAGGATGCTTGGGACTGATGTACGGGATGTACGGGATGATCCTGGGGGATGGTGTGGGATGGGAGGTGGGAGGGGGCTTTGGCATTGGGAGATCGTGTACACCTATGGCTAATCCATGTCAATGTATGGCAAAACCAATACAGTATTGTAAAATAGAATAAAGAAAAAATTTTCAAAAAAAAAAATTATGGAATTCAATTTGTGTGATGTACCTGTTACCCAACGATGGAAAGAAGTCTACGGTAAGACATATTTAGGGCATTTTTCCCCATCCCTGGATTTACAAGGCCCAGAAAAGGAAGAACTGTTGCGTGTACGATGGTAATATGTTCTTAGGGCTCAGGCACTGGTATTTCCAAATCCTTCCTCAATAGCTTGACCACCGGGGCCTCTACTCAGTTCTCATGGCCTCAGTGCTGGGGCCCCATGCCCAGAATCATCCAGTCGTCGTATCAGCCCAATCTGGATCTACTTCACTGCAGTTAGCTCACCGCCACCCCTCAGAAACTCCCCAGATATTCCCATATTTGAGCTAGCCCACTTTTAAAACTTCATGCATTTCCCAGAGGGACTAAACAACAAAAAAAGGAAGGCGACTAAACAGGAAAAAAGGAGAAAAAAGGAGGATTGTTCTCTTTGCTGATGAGTCCAGGCATCATCAGCCATCATGATGGCTGAAGAAAAGGTAATAGCACTGGCCAGTTTGCAGAAGCCCTGAAATAGCTAACTGTAAGTTAATTTATGCTCTGATAGCTAAACTTATTAGTGAAAGGATGTATTACTTTTGTAATTCAAAGTAAATCTAATAAAGTTGAGAGAAGCAAGACACTGCTAAAAATAATCAGTTAAATTAACACTCATTCACAGAAGTATGGCATAAAGACAAGTTCAAATATGACTCAAATATGACTCTTACCTTGTCTAAATAAACAATTACTGCAATTTAGAAAATAATAGAATGATATGTTTGAGGTGAAGTAGAAAAGGATTGAGCTTGGTTCTCCTGTTTTGGCAGGGAACAAGCATCACTTCAGCAAAAGATGAGCATGTAATTTCAAATAGAAGAGGAAAATAAATTACTTGAAATGTGATGTCCATTGCTTTGGTAATACTATTGCACTTTTAGAAATTTTTCCTAAGGCAGTGATTTAGCGATACTACAAAGCTGAATGTATAGGATATTCATCTCCATTTTGTTAATCGAAATAATGGAAATAGACTAAATGCATACCAGTACTGGATAGGTTATATAAATGACAGTTATTCACTTAATGGAATACTCTGCACCTTGTTCAAAATCTGATGCATATTTGTTTTTTACATTGACTTGGAAAGATTCCCATAACATAATTTTGAGTGGAAGAGCAAGGGGATAATATTTTTATGTAAAACTATCTGTATGTAAGAGGAAAAAAAAAAAAGTCAAGGGAACAGGAGCCAGTTACAGAATGAGAAATCAAGCAGATTCTGGAAGAGAACTCTGGTGTTTGATGTCCCAGGTAGTTTGAAATACATCATCAATAATTTTATGGCTTTGTAGAAGTTTCTTCAGTTAGTAGTTACTGCTCATATATCCACCAAATGTTAATATTTTTCTCATATTGTTATGGGCTGAATTGCACCACCCTCCTTCCTTTGATAGTGCTTCCTAGGTGGTTCAGTGCTAAAGAATGTGCCTCCCCTGGAGGAGCAAATGGCTACCCACTGCAGCAATCTTGCCTGGGAAATCCCATGGACAGAGAAGACTGGTGGGCTACAGTCCATGAGGGTCACAAAAGGGTTGTATATGGCTAAATAATTATACAACAACAAAAATGTGCACAGGATATAATTAGACTGTTCATTAGTCAAAAAAACACTAATGGATTTAAACATAATATTCTCAACTCCATTCATAATAAACGTCAATTCATACTGGTATCAACAGTATGCCAATTCAACATACTAGTATAGTTTGACAAAAATGACATTCAAAAAAGCTTGATGAAACACTCTATTCTCTACTGTGGGAAGAAAAGAGGAATGGAAATTGTAATAAACACTATGGTGGATGTATTCAAAATAATATCAAAGCAACAAATGAAGACATGTGTTAGCCTAGTAATTAATTCTGCAGATATACTTGCATATATGTGAACTTTTGTATGTAGAAGATTATATTCTACAACATAATTTGAAAAAAGAAAAAGACTAGAAAGCACCTAATGGTCTATATATAAGACTGAATGGAAAAAAAATTATCTTGTATCCATATAATATACTATAAATAAATTAGAAAACTCATGCACTTAATGGAGAGGTCTCCAATATAAATAAGGATACTGTAAAGTGCAGGAGTCCATTCTGAAGGAGATCAGTCCTGGGTGTTCTTTGGAAGGAATGATGCTAAAGCTGAAACCCCAGTACTTTGGCCACCTCATGCGAAGAGTTGACTCATTGGAAAAGACTCTGATGCTGGAAGGGATTGGGGGCAGGTAGAGAAGGGGACGACAGAGGATGAGATGGCTGGATGGCATCTCTGACTTGACGGATGTGAGTTTAAGTGAACTCCGTTCATTGTTGAGTTGGTGATGGACAGGGAGGCCTGGCATGCTGCCATTCATAGGGTTGCAAAGAGTCAGACATGACTGAGCGACTGAACTGAACTGAACTGAAAGTGCAGGAGAATGTCTATAGTGCGGTTAAATAGATTTATGTATTATATTTTCATATGTATTCATACACTTATAATTTCAACTTTTTGACATTTATACACTTTTTGTTGTTGCTGCTATTCAGTTGCATCTGACTCTGCAGCCTCATGGACCTTACCCTGCCAGTCTCCTCTGTCCATGGGATTCTCCAGGCAAGAATACTGAGGTAGGTTGCCATTTCCTTCTCCTCCTCCTTTCCCAGCCCGGTGATTGAATCTGCATCTCTAGCATCTCCTGCATTTTCAGGCAGATACTTTACTACTAGTACCACCTGGGAAGCATTACCTAGAAAATTTAATGAAATAAAGTAAAAGCTCCTGTGATTTTCACAAGTAGCAGAATATTAATAATAATAACAACCTTCAAAGAACAGAGAAAACTCAAGCTTAGATGAGGGCCTCAATTATCCAATGTGCCCATCAAGATACAAGCAAAATCTGTGTGATTTCCTAAGTCTACAGGTGTGCCTCTTATGACACTGCTCTTGCAGGGAGCACACATAGCAAGGGCCCCTCAGACAGTGGGGGTCCTGTGGCCCTTGCTTACTCTCCCTTTCTATTAGCTGTGCTTTTGAAAGGGATTCTCAACTGAGCAGTAAGCTTCTTATTTAATAACTTACTTTTTTTTCTAGCAATACACAGTAAAGTAAAATGACTTTTTAATAAGATAGTCTCCTTTGCCAGAAAATTAGTTACTTAGGGGATTTTTCAGAATATGCATTTGCTTTAACTGATGGAGCAGAACAGCTCTTATAATATGCATTTTCTGTATGGAAAAATATGCATTTGTCCAAATGAGTGTTTACAAACCCAGAATTGAAAATGGGTCTCAGGTACCCATTATTCATTATAAAGTCCCCTCTCCATTCCCTATTCTGTCTAGAGGGGGGAAAAAGGCTTTAACTGTGTCCACATTTAATTTGAGATCAGCAGCAACGTTTTTCTTCCTATAAGTCACGCTTTTTGCCAAATGTACCATGAAAAGTTAAAGCTGAGTGTTTTTTTCCCTTTACTTTTTACAGAAAGGCATTTCAATAATTGATGCTAAGAATTTTCATGAATCAGGCTTTAAAAAATCTAATGTATCACCTTTTGTTTTATGAGAATTAAAGAGCAAAGTGAATGGCATGGAGGTACAATGGGTTTTAGGCAGATGAGGGAAAGGAATATAGAGTGGTGAAATTGTACAACCGGAAGAAATCTGAAATAATGTCTCCTTTTAACCTTTATCCCAGTTTCAGGGAATATATATAATCATGCATGCCAGGAAAGTCTCCAGGCTCAGGTAGATCAAAGTTCATCTATCTGGTTTGAAATTAGTTTCTGCAAAAGTATGATATTTTTGGCAATTTGCAATCCATTGAGTCAGGTTAAGAAGAAACGTCTAGAGGTAATCACAACAGGGCTTCCCTGGTGACTAAGTGGTACGGAACACTCTAGCCAGTACAGGAGACGTGGATTCAATTCCTGGGTCTAGAAGATCTCCTGGAGAAGAAAATGGCAGCCCACTTCAGTATTCTTGCCTGGGAAATACCATGGACAGAGGAGCCTGGCAGCCTTCAGTCCACAAGGAGGCAAAAGAGTCAGACATGACTTAGTGACTAAACTAAGATGACAACAACAACAATGTACACAATAATGAGTCATGTGTGTTTGTACTAAGTTGCTTTAGTTGTGTCCAACACTCTGCAACGCTATGGAATGTAGCCTGCCAGACTCTTCTGTATGTGGGATTCTCCAGGCAAGAATCCTGGAGTGGGTTGCCATGCCCTAATCCAATGGATCTTCCCCATCCAGGGATTGAACCCATGCTTCCTACATTGACAGGTGTATTCACTAATGCCACCTGTGAATACCCATCTATAGTGCAATATTTTGATTCAATCTTGGGACTTTCTAAAGATGGCATTTTGAAACTGAGAAGGATCCTAGAGTTCACTCTATCCACCCTTCTCATTTTACTCACAAGAACACTCAGATAAAAAACTGTTCCTAGTGACCCAGTTGTAGTAGTACACAGAGTTCTAGGATCCCAGACCTTCATCCCCAGATCCCTCACTCCCACCCCTACAAAAGTAGATTTTCAATCTAAATCTATCAAAATGACACCATGATGCATTAGAAAAATGACAAAGCACCAATCACTTGGGTCCCCAGAATTCACCGTCACCTGTGAAAAGCTTCTTCATCTATTTTATATAATGCCTTTATGAATAAGAATTTATCGGAAATTAAAATATCAGGGCTATTTTTTTAAATAGAATTCTTAGTGACACAAGAAATTGATGATATATGACCATCAGGGTAACCAAAAAAAAAAAGGGCAGTGTAATAGTGTGATCTGTGCCCAGTTACTCAGTCATGTTCAACTCTGCACCTTCATGGTCTGTAATCTGGCAGGATCTTTGGTCCTTGGGATTTTTCCAGACACGAATACTGGAATAGGTTACCATGCCCTCCTCCAGGGGATCTTTCCTACCCAGGGATTGAACCCGTTTCTCCTGTGACTCCTCCATTGAGCCACCTGGGAAGTCAACAGTGTAATATGATTCAAGTTAAAAATGTATCTGAAGTCTTCAAACAGGTAAAAGATGCCAGAAACTATTGAATCTCAACTTCAGTTCCTTTCTTTAGCTGTATTGCTTTCCCTTTATCTCTTCACTAGCTTGGTTCTTCATTAATTGAGTCTTTCTTTCCTCCTCAAACTCCTATAAATCAGAATATGGCCTCATTTGCTCTATGACCAGTTTCTCCTCAACAGTTCACCCCAGGTCTACCTATCCTGACTACACCCATCTCAGTTCAGTTCAGTTCAGTCAAATATATGCATTGAGATTTAATGGTCTTTATCTCATAGCATATCTATCCCTTTTTGAACGTAAATGAAGAAATTAGCCTTCCTTTGTTCTGGCACCCCCACACTCAAAGCCATTATGGGGTCTCTCTCTTCCTTTGCACAAACTTTTCCTAAGCATAGTTTTAATCCCAGTCCTGATTTCTGTGGGAGCCAGTGCTACTCAAAATTAGGGATTTAGCCCTAAATTAAAAATCCTCACATGGCTGTATAGCTCTATAGCAACATTTGGGTTAAAGCACTAGACAGTGTGGTAGAGAGTATCCAGACTAGGAAGCCAACTGTAACTCAGATCCCAGGATCACTTCTTAGTGTGTAATCTTGAGCAAATTATTTAGATTTATGGGCTTTGGTTTCCTTTTATGTAAACTGTGGACCATGCTACTTACTTTTCTCTTGGTCTGCATCAAAAATAAACAAAGCTGGATGCTGACTAAAGTGGTAAGAATAGATTTTAATCACAATAACTATTGCAATGGGGAAGAAGAGAGTCCAGTGTGAACTGAGTTCAACTTCACCAAAACAGGAGTCCAGAGATTTTTTTTCAAGATCCGGAGTGCTAGGGGAATGGCCTCTGCTGCTGCTGCTGCCGCCGCCAAGTTGCTTCAGTTGTGTCCGACTTTGTGTGACCCATGCTCTATACCAAATCCCTAGTGGACACAGTAAGAACTTAGGTAGATGAGAGAACCCTGAAGGCACTATGCACGGGGTATCTCCAAGGCCTGCAACACCTTATGAGAACATTTTACCACGAGTAGTACAGTATGGTTGCACAGAGTTGTTGTTGTTGTTGTTGTTTTCTGAACATATTTATGTAATTTATTTCCTCCATGTAATTTTTACCACAAAATTATTCATTTTTATTTAAAAGAAACATTACAAATAGTGTGCACAGTTAAATTTCGTGATTTAATATTCATGAAAGTAATATGCATGCTTTACGTTGAAATCCACAAAGTTAGTTGATTACATGACAATAAATGGACTGTCTACTTAAGGCATATATTCAATTTTTTTTTAACTTTCCTTTAAATTTAATTGTATGTTTTGATTTCATGTTGCAAACATTAAAATCTGCAGCAGCACATTCTCAGTTTTACCAGTCTTTTAGTACTACTTGGGGTCCATGTAGTTTTAAGCATACTTAAAATTGCACCAGCAAAACATGAGTCAAGCTAAATGTCACCATCCTCTTTTGCAGTACAGAAAAGCAGTGCTATTCCTGAGCATTCTTTTGGGGGATTATAATTTATGGATTTTGTCTTTTCCAAGTTTGCAGGCAGCAGTCAACGTGGCAGAAAAGAGTGCTGGCTTGGGGGTCATACACATTTAGCTGCAAAACCTCATCTTTATCAATTTCTTATTACTTGTGTGATTTCAGTTAAAACATTTAAACTCTATGAACTTATTTTTATCCATATATATTATATTTTATTCTAAACACAAGCTATAGTAGTCATTTCAAAAGGTCATTGTGAAAATCAAGAAGTATGATTCATTTATCTCATGAGGACTTAGCAAATGATACCTATTTGGCTTTTATTTTTAATGTACTATTTAATATATAAAGTAATTAGTGAGTGAGTGAGTGAAGTCGCTCAGTCGTGTCCGACTCTTTGCGACCCCATGGACTGTAGCCTACCAGGCTCCTCTGTCCACGGGATTTTCCAGGCAATACTCCTGGAGTGGATTGCCATTTCCTTCTCCAGGGGATCTTCCTGGACCAGGGATCTAACCCATGTCTCCTGCATTGTAGACAAAAGCTTTACCGTCTGAGCCACCAGGGAAGTATTAAGTAATTATGTAATATTATTTAATATTAATAATGAATTATATATTGCTATAAAATACATAATTGTATAGTTCACCACTTAAAGTATACTATTCATTGTCTTTATCCTTTAGACAGGTTGCTCTGTACTGGCTTGGGGCGAAAACGAAACTTTCACCCTTCACCTCCAATCATTGCCAAGGTCGTTTTGCCTAAGGATCAGAAGAAAAGTTGTGCAGTTACTCTTACAGCAGGATACCACTGAGAAGTAATAATCTCCCTTTGTCCCCTACAACTTACTTCCTTCTACTGTATCCATTGTCTTGAGAATTTGTTCTCTAAGAGCAAAATAGTTCAATTATTGGCTTTTGAATTCCTAAAGCAGACTTATGGCTTATACAATAGAATTGGAATATTTTCTGAGCTAGTTTTACTTCTTTTACCCAAGAAAAAAAATAAAAATTTCCAGAAAAAAGATACATGGATACAGTCAGGTCAAAAGGCTTCAAGGTCAGGTTTTTCACAGGGAGATTGCAAATAGGTCCCATGCTCCCTCCCAGTCTACCCACACACCCCCAGTGCAGCTCCCAGGCTGGCAGGATCTGGACATGGAAAACACCGACCAACTTGTCACCTGAGGTTCTTAAAGAGGTCACCTTCCCATCATGGCCTCCAGTCAACCAGGCTGAGACAGAAAGGCAGCTGTACTCGTCTTGCCTCTCCAGGAAGTTCAAGACTGCAGCTGGCCTTTCCAGGTCTTTGGGGGAGACTGCAGAGAGAGAATCTGTGGCATCTCAGGGGCTTTGTGATCAGGACAAAGCGATCTCACTGAGGATGTATATCAACACATATCCTGAGATGGGCAAGCAGATGTGCACACAGATGTCTCAGGAGGCGCCTACACAAACAGCTGAAGGAGAAAGGGCATCAAGTTACCCACTTGCCTCTGTAGGTGCCGGATGAGGAAGTAGGACAATTGTCCATCATCTGTCTGCTCCTTCTCAAAGCCACAGTGCTACTCAGGAACTTAGATGAAAGTCTTAGTAAGCTGCTTCTTCTCATGGTTTTGGTAATCAAGATGAAATCCTCGGTGCAAGAGGGAAGTGAGAATACCCAGTGTTGCAGTTTTTCTTGAAATAAGTCTCTGAAAAAGGGACACTGGAATTTAAAATATCAAAGTTTTGACACCACTGAGACTGATAATCTTAGAACTTTTATTTTATTTTTCTTATCTTTAATCCTTTTAATTTGTTTAATTTAGAATATGCTTGAAAGTCTTCCAGTAAATATGTTATTTGAATAATTAATTTATTTTTATTTTTATTTTTTACTTTATTTTACTTTACAGTACAGTATTGGTTTTGGCATACATTGACATGAATCCGCCACGGGTGTACATGAGCTCCCAAATATGAACACTCCTCCCACCTCCCACTCCACATCATCCCTCCGGATCATCCTCGTGCAGCATCCCCAAGCATCCTGCATCCTGCATCGAACATAGACTGGTGATTCGTTTCTTACATGATAGTATACATGTTTCAATGCCATTCTCCCAAATCATCCCACCCTCTCCCTCTCCCTCAGAGTCCGAAAGTCCACTCTACACCTCTGTATCTCTTTTGTTGTCTTGCATACAGGGTCATCATTACCATCTTTCTAAATTCCATATATATGTGTTAGTATACTGTATTTTTTTTTTTCTTTCTGGCTTACTTCACTCTGTATAATCGGCTCCAGTTTCATCCATCTTATTAGAACTGATTCAAATGTATTCTTTTTAATAGCTGAGTAATACTCCATTGTATATAGAATTTTTAAATTACTTTTTAATTTGGAATTTGGTGATCATTTGCTTGTAACTGAGTCTGGAAAACTAGTCTAGCTTTTACCTGTGCAGTCATCTGGAAGATATATCCTGCCAGATTTTTTTTTTTTCAAGTAGTAAATCCCTTATATATAAGCAGATTCCATTCTGAGAGAGTATCCTTAAGTCCAATATGTTCGTAAGTCTGACAAATTGTGGACTAGGTACCCAGGTAGCACAATGGGCTCTATGGTACTGTATGGGCTTCCCTGGTGACTCAAGCAGTGAAGAAACCTCCTGANCCATTCTGAGAGAGTATCCTTAAGTCCAATATGTTCGTAAGTCTGACAAATTGTGGACTAGGTACCCAGGTAGCACAATGGGCTCTATGGTACTGTATGGGCTTCCCTGGTGACTCAAGCAGTGAAGAAACCTCCTGCAATGTGGGATACCTGGGTTAGATCCCTGAGTTGGGAAGATCCCATGGAGGAGGAAATGGCAACCCACTCCAGTATTCTTGCCTGGAAAATCCCACGGACAGAGGAGCCTGGCTGGCTACCTTCCATAGTGCTGCCAAGTTGGACATGACTGAGCACATATACACACACATAATAAGTTTATTATAATTTTCCCACAAATAATAAATAAAAAGCAAACAAACACAAAATAAAGAAAACATTTTAATCTTGTAGGATAGTACCTTGAAAAGTACAGTACAACAGCTGGCATACAAGGGCATATTTGCATCTTTGAAAGTTTGCAACTTGAAAGTTTGTGTGTAAGGGACTTAATGTAATTTTGTTTTTGTTACTCAGCTGCAAAGTCCTCTCTGACTCTGTGACCCCATGGACTGCAGCATGCCAGGCTTCCTTTTCTTTCACTGTCTCCCAGAGTTTGCTCAAATTCATATCCAGTGGGTTGGTATTACTATCTAATCATCTCATCTTCTATATCCCCCTTCATTTGCTTTCAATCTTTCCCAGCATCAGGGTCTTTTCCCAAGAGTCAGCTCTNCAAGTAGTCACCTGCATTGCAAGTGAATTCTTTCCCAGCTGAGCCTTTGGGGAAGCCCCTCTGAAAGAATAGTAACCACAAATAAATGTAAAAAACACGAAGTCCAGTATTAATAATCCGAAAGAAAATAAACATTAGGAGAGAGATCCAGGGTTCAGTCCCTGGGTTGAGAAGATACCCTAAAGAAGGAAATAGTGACCCTTTCCAATATTCTTTCCTGGAAAATTCCATGGCCAGAGGAGCTTGGTGGGCTACAGTCCATGGGGTAAAAAAAGCGACATGTCTAAATGACTTACATGCATTTGTGTTTGTTGAAGGTACTGCATGACAGAAACTTGATATATACTTTTTCTTTTAACCTTCACATCCACTGTGCAAAGTATGGATGGTGATTCCTACTTCACAAATGGTTCCACTGTGGCTGAAAGAACTAAGTGATTTGTCAGAGGTCGTAAGTTTATCAAGAGGAAGCACTAAGACTCTGGCGTGTATCACTTAGACCCGAAGCACACTCTTCCCATTACACTACTGTCCCCCAGTGAGTATTGTTTAGCACGATACTTTTGCAAGATGATTCTTAAACAAAAGAACAACAACAACAAAAAAGATTTCACAGCAGAAATGTGGTTAAGTCCTAATAGGTTTTTTCTATTAGAGATTCATGCTCTTTAGTCCAGGCCTTGGCAAATTGTCACCTTTTTTAATGCACAAAGTTTTATTGGAGCAAGGCCATGCCCCTTCTTTCGAGTGTCATCTCTGGCTGCTTTAGTATTACAATGGCAGAGTTCAGAGAGTTGAGTTGCCACAGAGAACAGATGGCCTGCCAAGTCTAAAATACTTTCTATTTGACCGTTTAATAAAAAAGTTTCTTAATCTCTGCTCCAAACTACTAAGAGATCTAACAGGGCCAAAGTATTTTGGAGAAATAAATTCAATACATCCTTTTCTACATCTATTCTTTATTTTAGTAACATTGACTAAGGTCTACAGCTTGAGAAATGCCACTCTGGGCTTATACTGAGACCAGGCTTCTTCTCCACCATATAATTATTACTCACAGCTGAGTTATTTCTCACATTTTAGAATAAAATTTTAAAATTCAGTGAAAAAGATTATTGCTAAGTATGAACTACTGTATACTTGAGAAACTGGAATATTCCTTTAAACAACAACTTCTAGGACAGTTTAGAACATTTTAGAGATTCAGAAAATTCTAATAATTTTAATATATGTTTTGATAAATTCTAATATTCTAAGTTTTTTGGTAATTGAGTACTCTGGAAATTTAATTTCCTGAGTCTCCAGGAAAAAAACTTAACAACAGGAAGGCTTCCTTAAAACAATTGGAAACTTTCTAAAGTTGTATTAAAATTTTAAGGAAAAGTGTTTAGAACATATTGTCCATTTCAACTTGAGGCAAAATTTTCCCTAGTTGTCAAATTTGAGTTTAATGAATGAATGAATTAGTAAAAAATATAATTAAGTAAAGCAAGAATGAAATAACACACAGGTCAGAAGTAGCCCTGGAGTTAAAAGCATGAAATAAGAATGAAGTCTTGATTTATTACAATTATGAAAGGATCATTACAGCTATGGTCCATACCTTCATCAAAACCTTATCTGTATCTCTGGGAGTAGTATATTATAGACAGAAGAAGAAAATTGGAGTTCAGTCAATGCTTTTATTTATCTCACTTTCATTTGCAAATTTGCTAACTAGAGATAAACCAAACTGATGGTTTAAGATGACTTTGTTCTGATTAATTTTACGGTAATTCTGAGGGCTTCAGTTTTAAATGAATTGTTTGAATACTAAATTATGCAGCTTTATGATCCAGGAGATAAGCAGCAGCTCTAAAGATGCCTCTGAGACTTAAAAGAGACAGCATTAGAAGCTCATTATTGCCGGCACATTTAACATGGTTAAAGTAGGGGAAAATAGCCATTAAGTTAATGTAATAGTTAAACTGCATTAATTTGAAAAACTGCCCAATGAAATGCCTACAGCAGAAGGTCTTTTTTTTTTTTTCCCCCTCACGTGGAGACATTTTAAAAAACTAAAATAATAGACATTTCAAGATTTTATCCTCCCCTCCTCAAAGCACTCTGCAACTTGAAATTCTAGGCTTTTTCTAGTGNGCCCAATGAAATGCCTACAGCAGAAGGTCTTTTTTTTTTTTTCCCCCTCACGTGGAGACATTTTAAAAAACTAAAATAATAGACATTTCAAGATTTTATCCTCCCCTCCTCAAAGCACTCTGCAACTTGAAATTCTAGGCTTTTTCTAGTGTGAGTGTACTAAGGATTATTCTCTGTGATAAGGAACAGAGGAGGATTTGGCCTTATTTGTGGTCAATGATCCTTGAGGTCCCAAGTTGATCTGGGTGGTCAATTGAAAGAACAGAAAAGTATCACCAGAGTTCTAACTGGAAAGTCTCAGGGACCACGAGAATCGTGTCATAGGGAGTGGAAGAGGCTTTTTATTATCTTGCAATCTGGCTATTTTCTTGAGAAAACAATAAAAATTGGGTTAGAAAATGCTCATTGATAATTCCCAAATGACCATTTCATCAGTTCTCTCTATTCTTGGGAAAAAAAAAAAATAATAATCAAGCTTTGGCTGCTTGAAATCTTTCCCTCCATTAACCTTCTTGTTGATACATTGTCCTGCTTCTGTATCCTCTCCTCCTGTTCTTATTATCTTTGGTTGGCCAGTTTTTTCTCATATTTTTTTCTCAAAGAGGGTTCACTGTTTTATCTTAATTATGTGAAAGAGTAAAATGGTATACTGTGCTTCTTATGATGACAGTTACTTTTGAAGATTAGGACAGGAAGCGCATTATATCATATGACTTCATCCCTGTCTTCAGAGTGGAACTCTTATCTTTGTCTTTAGATTTCTAAGATTGTCAGTTATCGACTACTTCATGAGCATATCAACTTCAACATTTTACAAAAATTGAGTGGTCTAAAGGTTTAATGAATAAAAGTAAAATAAAATAATAAAATCTCATCATACAACAGTTTACTCCTTCTCAATTCTCCCTTTCAGGAAAAAAAACACTAACATGTTTTCAGTAACAGAAATCAATTAGGGCTCAGCTCAGTCGTTCAGTCATGTCCGACTCTTTGCTGCCCCATGGATGGCAGCACAGCAGGCTACCCTCTTCATTACCAACTCCTGAAGCTTGTTCAGACTCATGTCCATTGAGCTGGTGATGCCATTCAAACATCTCATCCTCTGTTGTCCCCTTGTCCTCCTGCCTTCCATCTTTCCTAGCATCAGGTTCTTTTCCAATAAATCAGCTTTTCGCATCAGTTGGCTAAAGTTTTGGAGCTTCAGCATCAGTCTTTCCAATGAATATTCAGGACTGATTTCCATTAGGATTGACTGTTTTGATCTCCTTGTAGTCCAAGGGACTCTCAAGAGTCTTCTCCAACACCACAGTTCAAAAGCATCAGTTCTTCAGTGCTCAGCTTTCTTTATGGTCCAACTCTCACATCCATACATGACAACTGGAAAAGCCATAGATTTGACTATATGGACCTTTGTCAGGAAAGCAATGTCTCTGCTTTTTAATACACTGTCTTGACTGATCATAGCTTTTCTTCTAAGGAGCAGTCATCTTTTAACTTCATGGCTGCAGTCACCATGTGCAGTGATTTTGGAGCCCAAGAAAACTTGGCAGTGCCAAAAGAATGTTCAAACTACCACACAACTGCACCTGTTTCACATGCTAGCAAAGTGAAATGAATTGAAAATCTCTCAGTCATGTCTGACTATTTGTGACCTCATGGGCTATACAATCCATGGAACTCTTCAGGCCAGAACACTGAAGTGGGTAGCTGTTCCCTTCTCCAGGGGATCTTCCCAACTCAGAGACTGAGCCCTGGTCTCCCCCACTGCAAGAGAATTCTTTACCAGCTGAGCCACTGGGGAAGACCATGCTAGCAAAGGAATGCTCAAAGTTCTCCAAGCTATGCTTCAACAGTACATGAACCAAGAACCAGCATATGTTCAAGCTGGGTTTAGAAAAGGCAAAGGAACAAAAATCAAACTGCCAACATTCATTCAATCATAGGTGAAGCAAGATAATTCCAGGAAAAAAAAAAATCTGCTTCATTGACTACACTAAAGTTTTTGACTGTGTGAATTACAACGAACTGTGAAAAATTCTTAAAGAGATGGAAATACCAGAAGACCTTACCTGTCTCCTGATAAACCTGTATGCAGGTTAAGAAGCAACAATTAGAACCAGACAGAGAACAATGGACTGGTTCCAAATTGGGAAAGGAGTAGGTCCAGGTTGTATATTGTTATCTTGTTTATTTAAGTTATACGCAGAGTACATCATGAGAAATGCTGGGCTGGATGAACCACAAGCTGGAGTCAAGATTGCAGAAAGAAATATCAATAACCTCAGAAATGCAAATGACCCCACCTTTATGGCAGAAAGTGAAGAAGAACTAAAAAGCCTCTTGATGAAAGTGAAAGAGGAGAGTAAAAAGCTGGCTTAAAACTCAACATCTCAAAAAACAGAGATGATGGCATCTGGTCCCATCACTTCATGGCAAATAGATGGGGGAAAAATGGAAACTGTGAAAGACTATTTTTTTGAGCTACAAAATCACAGCAGATGTCATCTGCAGTCATCAAATTAAAAGACACTTGCTCCTTGGAAGAAAAGCTATGACCGACTTAGACAGCATATTAAAAAGCAG
>SJYW01026281.1:157141-200750 GCA_006410735.1 Raphicerus campestris
GTAGTTTGAGCATTCTTTGGCATTGCCTTTCTTTGGGACTGGAATGAAAACTGACCTTTTCCAGTCCTGTGGCCACTGCTGAGTTTTCCAAATTTGCTGGCATATTGAGTGCAGCACTTTCACAGCATCATCTTTCAGGATTTGAAATAGCTCAACTGGAATTCCATCACCTCCACTAGCTTTGTTCGTAGTGATGCTTTCTAAGGCCCACTTGACTTCACATTCCAGGATGTCTGGCTCTAGCTGAGTGATCACACCATCATGATTATCTGGGTCATGAAGATCTTTTCTGTACAGTTCTGTGTATTCTTGCCACCTTTTCTTAATATCTTCTGCTTCTGTTAGGTCCATACCATTTCTGTCCTTTATTGTGCCTATCTTTTCATGAAATGTTCACTTGGAATCTCTAATTTTCTTGAAGAGATCTCTAGTCTTTCCCATTCAATTGTTTTCCTCTATTTCTTTGCATTAATTGCTGAGAAAGACTTCCTATCTCTCCTTGCTTTTCTTTGGAACTCTGCATTCAAATGGGTATATCTTTCCTTTTCTCCTTTGCTTTTTACTTTTCTTCTTTTCACAGCTATTTGTAAGTCCTCCTCAGCCAGCCATTTTGCCTTTTTGCATTTCTTTTTCTTGGGGATGGTCTTGATTCCTGTCTTCTGTACAGTGTCACAAACCTCCATCCATAGTTCATCAGGCATTCTATCTATCAGATCTAGTCCCTTAAATCTATTTCTCACTTCCACTGTATAATCATTAAGGGATTTGATTTAGGTCATACCTGAATGGTCTAGTGGTTTTCCCTACTTTCTTCAATTTCAGTCTGAATTTGGCAATAAGGAGTTCATGATCTGAGCCATAGTCAGCTCCCAGTCTTGTTAATTTCAATCTGAATTTGGCAATAAGGAGTTCATGATCTGAGCCATAGTCAGCTCCCAGTCTTGTTTTTGATGACTGTATAGAGCTTCTCCATCTCTGGCTGCAAAGAATATAATCAGTCTGATTTCAGTGTTGACCATCTGGTGACGTCTATGTGTAGAGTCTTCTTTTTTGTTGTTGGAAGAGGGTGTTTGCTATGACCAATGCGTTCTCTTGACAGAACTCTATTAGCTTTTGCCCTGCTTCATTCTGTGCTCCAAGGCCAAATATGCCAGTTACTCCAGATGTTTCTTGACTTCCAATTTTGCATTCCAGTCCCCTATAATGAAAAAGACATCTTTTTTGGATGTTAGTTCTAGAAGGTCTTGTAAGTCTTCATAGAACAGTTAAATTTGTGCTTCCTCATTGTTACTGATCGGGGCATAGACTTAGATTACCTTGATATTGAATGGTTTGCCTTGGAAATGAACAGAGATCATTCTGTCATTTTTTAGATTGCATCCAAGTTTGTATTTTGAACTCTTTTGTTGACTATGATGGCTACTCCATTTCTTCTAAGGCATTAAGGTTGGTAGATGAAATATTACTCTGAACTCTCTATACTTTATTCCAGCTTGAAACAGCAACATTGCTCAGGACAGAGGCCTCAGTGTTCCATATTCTGACTTCACTGTCTGGCCCTAGTTTCGAGAAATAAGACTAAAGTGATTGTGTTGACCAGGTAATGAGGAAACACATTTTTGTATAGGTGGAAATGAAGAATTCTCTAATCTAATATATCCCCTCTACTTCTCTCTCTTCATTGTGTTCTATATTTTAATATTCAGTCATAATATCAATTTTTAAGCCATACAATATCTGGGCTTTAAGGATAGACTCCATTTCCAGGTGAAAGTTCAATTTTTTGATGTAAAGTGTAAAAGTCCCTGGGCTGGGCATGTAGTTTGGTTCAGTTAAGTTCAGTCCCTCGGTCATTTCCGACTGTTTGTGACCCTCATGAATCGCAGCACGCCAGGCCTCCCTGTCCATCACCATTTCCCGGAGTTCACCCAGACTCACATCGATCAAGTCCGTGATGCCATCCAACCATTTCATCCTCGGTCGTCCCCTTCTCCTCCTGCCCCCAATCCCTCCCAGCATCAGAGTCTTTTCCAATGAGTCAGCTCTTCGCATGAGGAGGCCAAAGTACTGGAGTTTCAGCTTCAGCATCATTCCTTCCAAAGAAATCCCAGGGCTGATCTCCTTCAGAATGGACTGGTTGGATCTTCTTGCAGTCCAAGGGACTCTCAAGAGGCTTCTCCAACACCACAGTTCAAAAGCATCAATTCTTTGGCATTCAGCCTTCTTCACAGTCCAACTCTCACATCCATACATGACCACAGGAAAAACCATCTCTTGCATTTAATATGCCACACTTGAATCATAGACAAAAATGAGAGTGCTCTTCAGATTCGCTATGGTGTCTCAAACTTTAACTAACCCTCTGGGAAGACTGTTAAAAATGCTGTCCCTGCCGTCCATCTGCATTTTGATTCTATGTGTTGGGAGTCATGTCTCTGAATCTGGACTCATAATGATTCTCACATAATTCAGAAGTTGGACAGCAGGTGCTTCTTTAGTGATGCCTTAAGACACACTAACTTGGCAAAAGATAATTTTGATTCAATACAGAGAGAACTAGAATGAATGTATGATAGGCAGTGGGCTTCCCTGGTGACTCAGTGGTAAAGAGTCTGCCTGCCATTGCAGGAAACAGATTCAATTCCTAGGTTGGGAAGATACCCTGGAGAAGGAAATAGCAACCTATTCCAGTATTCCTGCTTGGGAAATCCTGTGGACAGAGGAGCCTGGTGGGCTACAGTCCATGAGGTTGC
The DNA here is from genome assembly GCA_006410735.1 of Raphicerus campestris. Classification (NCBI taxonomy): domain Eukaryota; kingdom Metazoa; phylum Chordata; class Mammalia; order Artiodactyla; family Bovidae; genus Raphicerus; species Raphicerus campestris. The sequence continues at coordinate 159,895 of SJYW01026281.1, forward strand.
AAAGAGTCAGACTCGACTTAGCAACTAAACAACAGTGGTGATGGTAGGCAGTGGGGATTCACCATCCTACTCTCATTTTTTCATCAATGTGAGATCATTTATCAGATCTAAGAGGACAGTGAGGGAATGAAGTGTATGTGACTAACCATTGCTCAAAATAAGTCACATTTGGGCTTCCCTGGTGGCTCAGTGGTAGGGAATTCACCTGCCAATGCAGGAGACAAAGGTTGGACCCAGGAAGATTCCACCTGATGTGGAGCAACTAAGCCCATGGGCCACACTACTGAGCCTGGGCTCTAGAACCTGAGAGCTTCAACTTCTAAGCCCATGTGCCCATACGCTCCACAATGAGAGAAGCCACTGAAATGAGAAACCCCTGAAGCTAAAATAGAGCTCAAGGGTAACTACAACTGGAGAATAGCCCCCACTTGTGTGCAATGAGAGACAAGCCCAATCAGCAACAAAGACCTAACAAAGCCAAAACATAAGTAAATACATTTATTTTTAAAATGATTCACTTTTAAGATCAAAAATGAATGCAAAATATGTTTCATACATTTTTAATTGATTAACAGGTCATATTATATTGATGGACTACATGTTCAAGGTTGTATTTTTATGGTTAATAAATTTGAAATATTTGACACTTTCAATTAATTCTTCTCTGTAGGACAGTGTTTTTAATTAAGTAAATTGCTAACATATCAAGTAAATTGAGAATAAGTTCATTAAATTGAATGTATTTTCAACTTAAATTTTTATTTAAATATTTTATTCTAAATATGATAAACTCAAAGATAATGTATTTCCCCCTCCCCCAGGAAGAACTCATTTGATGGATGTTTTTATAAGAAACTTGTCAACTAAGTTGGCCCTATATCCTTCTGTTTTACCAAATTTAGGGCTTCCCTAGTGGCTGAGACAGTAAAGAATCTGCCTGCAATGCAGGAGACTGGGTTTCAATCCCTGAATTGGGAAGATCCCCTGGAGCAGGAAATGGCAATTCAGTCCAGTATTCTTGCCTGGAGAATTTAGCTGCAGCAAAATCATAGTTCTTCTCAATTACATTCCACTGAACAGAAAATCACTCAATGAAATATAGAAAAAACCCTGTCAAGATATTCTTCCCTTGGGTTCAAGTATTCAAGGTGCAATTATTTAATAGTAAAATGAACTATTGGACTCATGGTTTATTTTGTTCAGTCCTTCCCTTGTTGTTGTATAAATAAATCCAAGATTTTCTTGTTTACAAGGTAAAAATTCATCAAAAGCTTCCAAAGCTGAGGTTTTTTTTTTTTTAAATTTTAATCAATAAATACTACAGTCAAAATTTCTAATTGATTTTGAAAATTATCTGAAGAATATTTTAATAATTTATTTTACACTTCTCCACTTTCACCTTAGGATACTTAGAGAGATTCATAAAATAGATTCAAACATTTTTAAAATGAGAAGATGAGCAGAAAGAAACACAAATACTGTACTCATGCATATATTTGTTTTATTCCATATCAGTGTAATAACAAAAATTTTGTAGTACTACTGTAAGTGAGTATAAGTATAGCTCTTTGTATTTTTGAGAAACATAGCTTTTATTTCAATCAATACTATGCTATTGTTGGTCTGGATGCAATTATAATATATAGATAGATGAACCCCAACCAACCCCAATTGCATTTCTGCTTCACATATGTCTAAATAAAGCAATAGTGTCCTTCTGTGATTAACCAATAGCAGTGTCCTTTAGTAGAATCCTACTAAAATTTATACTAATTTTATCACTGTGAAAATAAGTAATACTGTTTTGGCACTGAATTTTTAACTGAATTTACAATGGCATTCACAAAATTGTCAGATGTTTGATGTGAAACAAACAAAAATATTTCAAAAGCTTCACTTGATTCTGTGATATAGACAAAACCCATCAAAATAGAGTTAAATGAATTTTTTATGTGAAGTGTTTGGATGCAGTTTTCATAAAGGAAAAAGTAGTCTTTGAAGTAACAGCTGACACATCTCCCAGGTCTTATGTATGCACCATGGCTCTATGGTGGCCATTTTTGATAAGCATACTATACAAATTATTGGTTCATTGTCAGCTTTTGGGGGAAGTAGTAATTAAGGAATTGGTTTTTTTAAATTTGTATTTGTACTTTATTTTGCTTTACAATACTCTATTGGTTTTGCCATACATTGACACGAATCCGCCACGGGTGTACATGAGTCCCCAGTCTTGAGCCCCCTCCCTCCTCCCACCCCATATCATCTCTCGATTAGAAGTGAATTTTCATTTTTTTTCCACTCAGTAATGCCAAAGCAGCTTGAAAGTGAAAGTGAAGTCACTCAGTTGTGTCCAACTCTTTGTGATCCCATGGACTGTAGCCTACCAGGCTCCTCTATCCATGGGATTTTCCAGGCAAGAATACTGAAATGGGTTGCCATTTCCTTCTCCAGAGGATCTTCCTGATCCAGTGATCGAACCTGGGTCTCCCACATTGTGCACAGAAGCTTTACCATCTGAGCCACCAGCAGTTTATTGAAATGCAAAGGAAGTACTATCAATTTATTTGTTAATATCTTTATGCTTATATCATATAATAAAAGAACAAACCACTGTAGCAAGAACATTTGTTGCCATGAAAAAGAAAAAAAAAAAAAAAAAAGAATGAGTTTTTTTTCTCTTTACTTTTCCTAAGAACAAAAACAGTGAGTAGGCCTGAACATTCTTTTTTTTTTTTTTTTAACTTTAAGGCTTCTAAATCTGCATGTTTGTAACTAAGTTTGCTTTTTTGCCCCCTAATTCTGCAGGAGCTACACTTCACACCTATTCTATTTGACTCTATCCTAAATACATCTTGTATCTGATGTCTACTCTTAAAACACTTTTTCTTGCAGTTACATATCAGAGCGAAGGCCACAGAGACAAGGAACTGCCTAACTCAGTGACTGGGTTACTGACCCCAGCCTATGAGTGTCTTTGAAACAAGGCAAGAGGAAGAAAGAAAGATTCCAACACCTTTGCTCCTCATCACTGGCTCCTGCCGGCAAGCCTTCATCTTATATCAGCCCCTAGACTCCTCATGGGGTGGGGCACAGTTCTTAAGGCATGAGCCTATTGCATTCCCCTCTCCACTGGCTGGGCCGAGAATTCAAACTACTTTTCTATTACCTCCAAACTGTCTTCATATTTTTTTTATTTGACTTCAGTGTGTAGAGAAAGCCAAGATTTTGCCCAGCAACACATTCAAAGCGAGGTCTATCTGCTCTATGACAGGAATTCTCAGCCTTTATTTTCTATACTTACTTCAGATGCAATAAATTATAACTTTATCCTTCTGCTATGGGATCCAAGGGATGGTGGCCTGACAATTTTATGCTTCTCACCTACCAAAGTGAAGGTCAATCAATATGTCCTGCAGCTCCAAGTGATAACAGAAGAGCCCATCTTGACTGCTTTTCTCACCTCTTTAAAAAGCAAGTGGGGTGCTTTGTTTAGTCACTAAGCACTCTGCAAATTTCCCTTGAAAGAGGGGTGTTAATTTTGCCTCATCTGAAAAGGTGAAGAAAATGAAAACGAGCTATTCTTTGTTTTAACTGAATGAGAACTTTCTTCATTCTATATGCATCTCACGTGAATTTGGAGGAGACCATGACATAAGTTAAAAATACAAAGTGGGTATTTATTAAAAGACTTAGGTTTATTTCCATGCAAATAATATCCCATTAAAATACAAATCTGAGACAAATTCTCCACTGGACAGGATGCTGTGACATAGAAGTAAACTAGTCTGAGATGATGGAAGAGGATTTATGGTCACTGTGGTTACAAGCAATTGGCCCTGACATGTTTGCAAACATGGATCCAGGGTTCACAGAAGAGCAGGAGAAAATTAAGCAAAAGCAAAAATACATTGGGCACTATAAATCAGAAGGAAATGATTCAAAAGAAGACAGAAGGATGTAATTTTAATGGAAAAGATTTGTTGCAGGAACCTGATAAAATTTTAATATTGTGTGTTTGTTGATCATTAATAAAATGCATTAAAGGCACAAAGCTATGCATTTATCTTCAATAAAAGACAAAAACAATTATTCTTCTCTTCCTTCTTTTTCTTCTTTTCCTTCCCCTCCATTGCTCTTCCTCTTCTCAATAACCCCCTTCTTCCGCCTCCTACTCCTCTCTCTGTCATTTGCTTTTTGACATGCTGTTTCTTTGAACATATACTCTGCAGAAACATGACTTCATGTGACTTTGATTATACCTGAGTTACATAACACTGACGTAGTCTTGCAAGAATGGTTTCTGTGCAATCCAGTTGAGTAGGTATATTATTTTTGCTCAGGCTTACATAATGAAATATCACAAACTGGAGGAATTAAAGAGCAGAAATGCATTGTTCACGTTTTTAGAGGCTAGGCATTCATGATCAAGATATCAGCAGGTTTAATTTCTTCTGTCCAGTGTTCTATACCTATGTACATATCTGTATCCACTCTTCTCTTTTTATAAGAGCACTTGTCATATTGGATTAGAGTCTATCCATATGACCTCATTTTATTTTAATTACCTCTTAAAGTGTCCATTCTGAACATAGGCACATTTGAGATATGCTGGGTTGTTTCCGACTCTCTGCCATGGACTGCAGTACTACATGGACAGGCTTTTCTGTCCTTCATCATCTTCTGAAGTTTGCTCAAAAGTCATGACCATTGAGTCAGTGATGCCATTCAACCATCTTATCCTCTGTTGTCCCCTTTTCTTCCTGCCCTCAATCTTTCCTAGCATCAGGGTCTTTTCCAGTGAGTTGGCTCTTTGCATCAGGAGGCCAAAGTATTGGAAGTTCAGCTTCAGAATCAGTCCTTCCAGTGAATATTCAAGGTTGATTTCCTTTAGGATTTAAGAATTTGACCTTGCTGTCCAAGGGACTCTCAAAAATTTTGGAGGACATAATTCAGTCTGCAACAGCAGGGAAAAGTATTGAACTGATAATACAAATTCTGGAAAAAAAAAAAGTTTCTAAGTAGATCTGTAAATATGCCGTGCATCTTAGGTAAACAGTGAAACATATGTAAAAAATGCTTATATACATGTCCTGTCTCTAAGCTACATGGAAATGCTCAATTTGTATAAAGTGTTGAAGTAAAGTATCAAAAATCAATCAGATAAACTAAATGATTGGACTAAATAGTATATATAAGAGTTTTGGGTCATCTGCAATAGCTGGATCAGGATTGATAGCTGGAGCTCGATTCTTATTTTGTGCTCCAAGTACTACAAATTCTTTTTCAGTCAAGAAGCTCACACATTATTTTGTACCAAAGCAAAAGACTCAGTAAGGTGGTCATGCCCTGAAGGCCTGTAAGCAAGGAACAAACAGTGGCAATTAGTCCTAACATTGAGCTTGATGACCTTGGCATATCACTTCTTTAAAAATAATCTTATTAATAAGTCAACTTGAGTGTAGCCATATTACCACACACACACACCCACATGTATACGTGTGTGTATATGCATGTTCAGTCACTTAAGTTGTGTCCAACTCTTTGCAACCCCATGGACTATAGCTCATCAGGCTCCTCTGTCTATGGGCTTCTCCAGGCAAAAATGCTGGCATGCGTTGCCATGCCTTCCTCCAAGGATTCTTCCCAACCCAGGGATTGAAACCGTGTCTCTGGTATATCCTGCATTGCAGGTGGTTTCTTTACTGACTGAGCCACTTGGAAAGCCACATATATTTATAAACATATATATGTTTATTAATATATCCATCTTATATGTTTATGTAGATAGCCATCTGTGAGTTGTCTACTTAGGAAAAGTAAATCAGCAAAAGTAAAATAATATGAAATGTTGGTCAGAGGGTCTGGATCTAGAAAAATTTAGGTTCACTCATATGAACAATATAACCAACTATTCAACAAAATAACCAACCAGACAAAAATTAAACAAAGACACATCTTCACTAAGAACCAGCAGTGAGTAAAGGCCATGGTCTAGGATCGTCACAAGCCAGTTTTAGTCACAAATCATAGTATTGCCTGCTTCGAAGAGAGGAGTCTACATGGCTCTAACTTATAATCCCAGGGGCCTTAGGGACTGTTTCTATCCCTCCGCATCTTCAGAAGACTTGCACATTGAGAAACAAAACTCCATGTACTCCTCATTACAATGGTGCTCAGGATATCAGATGCAGAATAGACCATTTATCTCTGTTGAGTTTAAAATGGAGTACTTTATTTTAGGTGTAGCGAGACAAGTTCAAAAGAAGAGAATTGCTTTCCCAAGATGACACAATTAGTTAGTAGCAGATCTGAACTAAGCTAAGTAGAAAAATTAGCTTCAAAATTTTCCCATGAAAAGAGACAGCTTTCACCTAGCTGGTCTCACACAGACTCCAAGTTAGAAACCGACTTTCACAGTTCCCTCTGAATGACTAAAACATTATATTAAGCAAAGCAAATGATTAAAAGAAAAGCTGTCCAAGTTGATTTAATGACCCAACTCTATTTCTTACCAGGTAGAAATGAGAGTTTTGACCTAGGGTGCAGCACAATTTATATTTGATGTGGATAAGCTCTGAGTTAAACTTGAGAAGGAATGAGAAAGAAAAAAACCTAACAAACATAATTAGCTCTAGTGTCTTTTCATTTTCCTCAAGAACATAGCACATATCTTGCAATAAGATTCCTATCTACTCTCACAACCTGGCCTCAGCTGGCATTTCATCATCACTCATCACATCCTTTCTCGTGTGCTTTACCCTAATTATACCAAATGTACTTATCATTCCCTAAACACACCATGTACTTTCTATTTTCGAAACTTAACATGTGACAATCCTTTCATTTCTCCTTTATGTATATCTATGGGAAAAATCTTTAGCATTTACAGAGTGTACATTCTATATAGATATTTTACCTTAATTTTTTTAGTTCTGATAAAAAGTTGACTCTGAGCCTCTAGTCATTCAACAATTTTTAAAAATGGAATTTTTTGCTATGTTTTAGTCTCCAGAAAACCATCTATTTCTGCTTTATTGACTATGCCAAAGCCTTTGGCTGTGTGGATCACAATAAACTGTGGAAAATTCTGAAAGAGATGGGAATACCAGACCACCTAACCTGCCTCTTGAGAAATCTGTATGCAGGCCAGGAAGCAACAGTGAGAACTGGACCTGGAACAACAGACTGGTTCCAAATAGGAAAAGTACATCAAGGTTGTATATTGTCACCCTGCTTATTTAACTTCTATGCAGAGTACATCATGAGAAACGCTGGACTGGAAGAAGGACAAGCTGGAATCAAGATTGCCGGGAGAAATATCAATAACCTCAGATATGGAGATGACGCAACTTTTATGACTGAAAGTGAAGAGAAACTAAAAAGCCACTTGATGAAAGTGAAATAGGAGAGTGAAAAAGCTGGCTTAAAGCTCAACATTCAGAAAACGAAGATCATGGCATCCGGTCCCATCACTTCATGGGAAATAGATGGGGAAACAGTATCAGACTTTACTTTTGGGGGCTCCAAAATCACTGCAGATGGTGACTGCAGCCATGAAATTAAAAGATGCATACTCCTTGGAAGAAAAGTTATGACCAACCTAGATAGTATATTCAAAAGCAGAGACATTACTTTGCTGACTAAGGTCCATCTAGTCAAGGCTATGGTTTTTCCAGTAGTCATGTATGGTTGTGAGAGTTGGACTGTGAAGAAGGCTGAGCATCGAAGAACTGATGCTTTTGAACTGTGGTGTTGAAGAAGACACTTGAGAGTCCCTTGGACTGCAAGGAGATCCAACCAGTCCATTCTGAAGATCAACCCTGGGATTTCTTTGGANCTGACTGAGCCACTTGGAAAGCCACATATATTTATAAACATATATATGTTTATTAATATATCCATCTTATATGTTTATGTAGATAGCCATCTGTGAGTTGTCTACTTAGGAAAAGTAAATCAGCAAAAGTAAAATAATATGAAATGTTGGTCAGAGGGTCTGGATCTAGAAAAATTTAGGTTCACTCATATGAACAATATAACCAACTATTCAACAAAATAACCAACCAGACAAAAATTAAACAAAGACACATCTTCACTAAGAACCAGCAGTGAGTAAAGGCCATGGTCTAGGATCGTCACAAGCCAGTTTTAGTCACAAATCATAGTATTGCCTGCTTCGAAGAGAGGAGTCTACATGGCTCTAACTTATAATCCCAGGGGCCTTAGGGACTGTTTCTATCCCTCCGCATCTTCAGAAGACTTGCACATTGAGAAACAAAACTCCATGTACTCCTCATTACAATGGTGCTCAGGATATCAGATGCAGAATAGACCATTTATCTCTGTTGAGTTTAAAATGGAGTACTTTATTTTAGGTGTAGCGAGACAAGTTCAAAAGAAGAGAATTGCTTTCCCAAGATGACACAATTAGTTAGTAGCAGATCTGAACTAAGCTAAGTAGAAAAATTAGCTTCAAAATTTTCCCATGAAAAGAGACAGCTTTCACCTAGCTGGTCTCACACAGACTCCAAGTTAGAAACCGACTTTCACAGTTCCCTCTGAATGACTAAAACATTATATTAAGCAAAGCAAATGATTAAAAGAAAAGCTGTCCAAGTTGATTTAATGACCCAACTCTATTTCTTACCAGGTAGAAATGAGAGTTTTGACCTAGGGTGCAGCACAATTTATATTTGATGTGGATAAGCTCTGAGTTAAACTTGAGAAGGAATGAGAAAGAAAAAAACCTAACAAACATAATTAGCTCTAGTGTCTTTTCATTTTCCTCAAGAACATAGCACATATCTTGCAATAAGATTCCTATCTACTCTCACAACCTGGCCTCAGCTGGCATTTCATCATCACTCATCACATCCTTTCTCGTGTGCTTTACCCTAATTATACCAAATGTACTTATCATTCCCTAAACACACCATGTACTTTCTATTTTCGAAACTTAACATGTGACAATCCTTTCATTTCTCCTTTATGTATATCTATGGGAAAAATCTTTAGCATTTACAGAGTGTACATTCTATATAGATATTTTACCTTAATTTTTTTAGTTCTGATAAAAAGTTGACTCTGAGCCTCTAGTCATTCAACAATTTTTAAAAATGGAATTTTTTGCTATGTTTTAGTCTCCAGAAAACCATCTATTTCTGCTTTATTGACTATGCCAAAGCCTTTGGCTGTGTGGATCACAATAAACTGTGGAAAATTCTGAAAGAGATGGGAATACCAGACCACCTAACCTGCCTCTTGAGAAATCTGTATGCAGGCCAGGAAGCAACAGTGAGAACTGGACCTGGAACAACAGACTGGTTCCAAATAGGAAAAGTACATCAAGGTTGTATATTGTCACCCTGCTTATTTAACTTCTATGCAGAGTACATCATGAGAAACGCTGGACTGGAAGAAGGACAAGCTGGAATCAAGATTGCCGGGAGAAATATCAATAACCTCAGATATGGAGATGACGCAACTTTTATGACTGAAAGTGAAGAGAAACTAAAAAGCCACTTGATGAAAGTGAAATAGGAGAGTGAAAAAGCTGGCTTAAAGCTCAACATTCAGAAAACGAAGATCATGGCATCCGGTCCCATCACTTCATGGGAAATAGATGGGGAAACAGTATCAGACTTTACTTTTGGGGGCTCCAAAATCACTGCAGATGGTGACTGCAGCCATGAAATTAAAAGATGCATACTCCTTGGAAGAAAAGTTATGACCAACCTAGATAGTATATTCAAAAGCAGAGACATTACTTTGCTGACTAAGGTCCATCTAGTCAAGGCTATGGTTTTTCCAGTAGTCATGTATGGTTGTGAGAGTTGGACTGTGAAGAAGGCTGAGCATCGAAGAACTGATGCTTTTGAACTGTGGTGTTGAAGAAGACACTTGAGAGTCCCTTGGACTGCAAGGAGATCCAACCAGTCCATTCTGAAGATCAACCCTGGGATTTCTTTGGAAGGAATGATGGTAAAGCTGAAACTGCAGTACTTTTGCCACCTCATGTGAAGAGTTGACTCGTTGGAAAAGACTCTGATGCTGGGAGGGATTGGGGGCAGGAGGAGAAGCGGACGACTGAGGATGAGATGGCTGGATGACATTACTGACTCGATGAACACGAGTCTGAGCGAACTCCAGGTGTTGGTGATGGACAGGGAGGCCTGGCATGCTGTGATTCCTGGGGTCACAAAGAGTCAGACATGATTGAGTGACTGAACTGAACTGAACTAAGTCACCAATTTCTTACTTTGTTTCCCAGTTTCAAAGACTACATATTATGTGCCTTAATTCCTTGGGCTTCCCTGGTGGTTCAGATGGTAAAGAATCTGCCTGAAATGCAGGAGGCATTCAGTCTCTGGGTTGGGAAGATCCCTTGGTGAAGGGAAAGGCTGCCCACTCCAGTAATCTGGCCTGGAGAATTCCATGGGCTATATTGTCCATGAGGTCATAAGGAGTCAGACACAACTGACTTTCACTTTCTTTCACTTTCAAAAGTCAAGTCAAACTAGTGAAGAAAAAAAGGAGGGATGGAAATTGCAGATCACATACATGAGAATTCTTATTAAGTATCACCATGTCCAATGAATATAAAGACCTTGTTCTTCTCCCACCATCAGTTCTAATGGACTATTACACTATCAGAAAAGAAGCCATGTGGACTGCTAAAAGTGCAGTCTTTTATGTCCAAGATCAACAGAAAATATGATTTTTTATCCCAAGAGTGTCAGAAAAAGCTGTGGATTGAGTCTTTTTATAATCATTGATATTAAGCATTCTTTCTTTCCACTTCCATTTAATCCACTTGTTCTTGAAAGGTGGAAGAAAATTCTACATAAAAAATAAAGATTGATGAAGGCAAAATGTGGATGAATATGTCCTGGGAAATGAAAACGACAGATAGCAATGAAACCAGGTTTGCTTTATCTTGCTCTCAGTCATTTCCTATCGCATGAATGTGTGCATGCTAAGTCGCTTTAGTTGTGTCTGAATCTTTGAGACCTATGGACTGTAGTCTGCCAGGTTCCTCTGTCCATGGGATTCTCCAGACATGAATATTGGAGTGGGTTGCTATTTCCTCCTCCAGGGGATCTTCCCAATGCAGAGATCAGATCTGAATCTCTTACATCTCCTGCATTGGCAGACAGATTATTTATCAGTAGCATCACCAAATGTCCCAAATATCCCATGACATGTCATGAACCTTCTCTGACAGTAGGCTCTGCTTCATGCCTTCTCCTCGGTTTATTTCAGATGTATCCTCCTGTCTAATGCTTTTTAGTTAGACCAAGCAGAAGAAAACTGACTCTGAGTTAATTACTTAAAAAGGAGAGAGCTGACTCTAAAAGTAGCATGATTTTAAATTATTAAAGAAATGATATTAAAATTAAGGCCTTGCAAGTCAATTGATTTTCTAAGAGCTAATCTGAAAATCTTTGTGAGCTGGCTGTTAAGGTGGCTCAAACAGATTCAGGTTGCTAAGGACTGGTGACCTGAAGGTTTACATCGGTGGCTGCTTCTGAATGAAAACATTTTTAAGAAGACGGCACGCAGTGAGACTTGGAATGAGTCAGTTTTACTTTCAGAGTCTCAGTTTAATTCAATGTAGATGAATAGATTTAGATGTGATTATTTACTCAAAAACAACAAAAAGCTATTATTCACTTACTGACTGCCAAACACTGGAAACTTGCCAAGAAAAGAGTCCCATGATCTGAATCTTGAAAGAAGAGAATGTATTCGTTAAAATGACAAAGTAGGGGGCAGAGCTAGCATTCCCAGAAAAAGGTGCATTATAAGCAACAGCATGGATAATGAAACAACCCAGCAATTAAAACTATATATATTTATTAATTTTTATTTTTAGCGGCTTTGGGTGTTTACGGTTGTACGTGGGCTTCTTTTCTAGTGTGGCGAGCAGGGGCCATGCTCTGGCTGCAGTGAGTGGGCTTCTTGCTGTGGAGGCTTCTCTTGTCACGGAGCATGGGGTCTAGGGTTATGACTTTAGTAGCTGTGGCTTGAAGGCTTCACAGCATGTAGGATCTTCGCAGATCAAGGGTTGAACCAGTGTCCCTGCACTGGAAGATGTATTCTTAGTCACGGGTCCACTAGGGTAGTCCTAACTTGGCAATTTTGAGTGCCTGAAAGCAATAAATGATGTGAGGAAGTGAAAAGTGAGATTAATGGATCTTAAATGCAGTGCCAATCCTTTATCATGTTGCATTTTGAATTTCCAAAGATGAATTTTGCAAGTTGTCTTTCAAGTTCAAATTTAGTAAACTTGGGTCCAGGTTAGAGGGAGGACCAAGGCACTTTACTTGCAAAAAGAAATGGTCATAATATGATTGACATCTGTGTTTGCTTTGAAGTTAAAAGGACAAGCTATGGAACTGCCTGATTTAGGCTGAGTATAGTTTGGACTGTTGTTCAGCAAATATTTATCGCCTTTCTCTTTTACTGTGGACATAGGAATCTTTTCCACCTACTGAAATTAGACTCAAGTCATTGCCCATAGCAAGAATGTTCCCTATTTTTCCTGCTGATTCAAAGAAAAGAAAGGAATATATATATATATTCCTCAAAAGAAATGTATTTGTTATATATATATATATATAATAAATAAATGAATATATATAGTTTTAATTGCTGGGTTGTTTCATTATCCATGCTGTTGTTTATAATGCACCTTTTTCTGGAAATGCAAGCTCTGCCACCTACTTTGTCATTTTAACAAATACATTCTCTTCTTTCAAGAATATACACCTGGCACTCAGAATTGCTGGGTTGGAACTACCCTAGTGGACCAGTGGTTAAGAACACATCTTCCATTGTAGGGGACACTGGTTCAACCCTTGATCTGCGAAGATCCCACATGCTGTGGAGCCCTCAAGCCACAACTACTAAAACCATAACCCTAGACCCCATATATATATTATATATATGTGTGTGTGTGTATATATATATATATATATATATAGGAGTGGACCTGAACAATGCCCATGGCCTAGAATGAAGCAGCCCAGGTGAACCATAGTCTAAAAAGGAATCATCGAGTCTAGAACAGACAAACCACAGTGGATATAAATAGCCAAGGGGCATGAGAACAAAAGTGTTATTGAAAGCTGCTGCATTTTGAAATAGCTTGTTATGAGCATTATTGTGGCAATACTAATTGAGTCTTTTCTAAATTAATTAGAATATCTATTATCTCTCCACTCCTTGTCCCGATCATCCTTCCTATTTCAATTCACAAAGACCAGAGTATTTTGGGCTAAAACTATGTGCAGCTATATAAAATTTACCTAAGAGAAATCCATAGATAATTTTTTGTTGATTCACATATGTCTCGATACATCTATTCGTCCTGTGTTGTGAATCATTAGGGACAAAATAGCAATCTAGAAAGTAGCTCATATTAGTGACAGTGTCATGAGCACAAGCATATTGCTCACTGACAACTGTCACATAAGTAGAGAAAGTGGTCGTTCTCTGTCCTCTCTTTTCAGTTGAGTGGAGGCTGAAACAAAAGCTCAGGAACGCTATTATTAGAACTCTGGAAGACTTTCAGTTCCTGGAAGTGATGATTTGTTGTCTATGTAACTGGATAGAAAATGAGTGATGGTAAATTATATCTTAACCACTTCATTTTATTCTGTTGCAGAGTCTGGTCTTCAGGGCTCTGTTTCAAGATCTTGTTTATAGTGACCACACACACACACACACACACACAGAGTTAGCCATAAAACACCATAGTAGCTTGTTAAAGCACTAACAAAGCATAAAGGAGCTTTTATAACCTAGTCTTTGCCTTTATTTGTCTTTATCTGATACCAATTTACCCCTCATCTTGAATCTGTCAAGTTCCCTTCTGCCTGGGGCCTGTGCGCCCCATGCTGCTGTTGCTTGGGGCTCTTTTCATTCTCTCTCTTCACCTAATTAATGCCTATTCACATTGTTGCTCTCAGTGCAAACCTCCTAAGAAAAACTTTCCCCGAATCTCCAGCCTATATTGGGTTTCCCTGGTAAACGTCTGCATTGCCCCTGGTCCATTTCCTTCATAGACCTCATCAGAGTTTGTAATTAGGTTTTTATATAATTACTTGATTAACATATTCTCCTCCACTCTGCTGGAAGAGCTACATGAACTTGCCCTAATGGCAAATTACTATTTGATATGCAAAGCTTAGTGTGAGACCTGCTATATAAGTGTGATGAATATATTAAATACATTCTGGTTTACTCAGAAGAGTCATACTTCGTGCATACTGTCTGGCATAATTACTCACAGAGTTCTCTTTTATTCTTATAATTGTCCTGGTATGGATAATACATCATAAAGTCATGGCCCATGGAGAGGATCCCAGTAATATTTGTTGAATGACCCTCTTTCCCATTAGTAAAAATTTGTTCAACTAAGCCTCTTTGTTCCATCACATACAGTGGTTTTACTCTAGACATGACTGGCTGCATCTGAATTTACAACAAACATTTAGCTCTGATTGTCACCTGTGCCACAGAGCTCTTTGAGAAGAGTTGAGATCAGTGAGTTACATATAAAAAAAAAAAAGAAAAATATCCAAGGTCCACTGCCATGATGGTTCAATGTTTTAATGTGTGTCATTGGTTTGAGACTCTAATTGCATTTATTCATTTATATCTGAAGTCCACAATCACATCCAGAGAAAACTGGGCTTTATAGCATATTGGTTCAAGAACATATGCTCCGGTACCTTATTCTCATGGGCTTCTGGTATAAAGATCTCACCAATGAAAGGAACAAAAGTGGTACACACAGACACAGTGTGTCTGATATATATGTGTTTTATATATACATATATATCAAACCTGTTTAAAATAGCTGGAAATTATCCTGAGGTCATACAGAAAATGAAAAGAAAATGAAGAATTCTACTAAAATCTATTAAGAACAAGAGAGGACTTCATATGAATATAGACACACCCATCTTTTACAATATACCAGCAAGCTAATCTAGAAGCATATTACAAAAAATAAAAAATAAAAATTTGCTATGACAAAGTGAACTTTATTCCAGGAATTCAAAGTTGGTTTAATATCTGAAAATCAGTTCATGTAATACACTATGTAAATAGAATAATAGACAAGAAACACATGAACATTTCTATTGATATAGGGAAAAATATTTGGATAAAATCCAACATGCTTTCATAATTAAAAAAAAAAACTTAAGAAACTAGGAATAGTAGGAAGCTTTCGTCTGAGAAATGACATTTTTTTTTTAAAAAAAGGTCACAGACAACATCATTCTAACTGCCAAAGGACTAGATGATTTCATTTTAAGATTAAGGACTATTAGAAATGCCCATTCTTACTATTTCTATTCAACATCATACCAGAGAATCTAGCTAGGACTATAATATAGAAATAAAAATTAAAAGTATAAAAATTGGATAATGAGAAATAAAACTGCTTGTGAAAATATCTTAAACTAAATGAAAATTAAAATATACCATCAAAATCTGCGGCATGCAGCATTGTTATGTCAGCAATGTTATTGTCTAGGAATTCCTGAGTCACTTGCATGGGCGCGTATAACTTGTGGTGAACCCCACAGATATTTCCCAGATTGGAGTCAATGTTGTATCTGAATCAGCTCTTGTGGTTCTTACACTTGCAAGAGGACACCCTTCAGTAAGAAACCATCAGGTAACTTTGAAGAAGACAATCTATTACTCACAGATTGGGGAGGGCTTATGGTATACATGAAGATTACAAAATAAGGCCATGGAAAGTGAAAGAGAGAGTGAGTACAGATTTGAGGCTCTGTATTTAATAGGGTCCGAAAATGAGTTGTCTAGGATTTTACAGGTTCATTCTTTACTGGAAAATTTAAAACAGAAAAGCAGAAATCAGGGCATGGTAAACAAGAAAATTGATTCTAGTTGTCAGGTATCAAGGCTACCCAGGGCTTTCTACTCTTCCTTAATTGTAAAATATTATCATAGAATATTTTGTAATCCTGACTTGAAGCCTTTCCTGTTTTATCATCCTCTCAGAAGAATGTGGGGAATTTCAGGCCTTGAAACAGCAAATGTCCTCTGGTTCAACTTTCCAGGTGCCTTTCTTCACTGTTGTTACCATCACTCTCTCCCAGTCTTGGTCCCAGGATTGTTGTTGTTCACCAAGGCATGTGAGACTCTTTATGACCCCACTGACTGCAGCTCACCAGGCTCCTCTGTCCTACCACTATCACCTGGAGTTTGCTCAGACTCGTGTCCACTGAGTTAGTGATGCTATATAACTATCTTATCCTCTGTCATGCACTTTTCTTCCTGCCTTCAATCTTTTCTAGCATCAGAGTCTTTTCCAATGAGCTGGCTCTTCACATCAGATTTAGCTTCAGCATCAGCCCTTCCAGTGAACATTCAAGGTTGAATTCCTTTAGGATTCACTGGTTTGATCTCCTTGCAGTCTAAAGGACTCTTACGTGTCTCTTGTGGCACCACAATTTGAAAGTATCAATTTTTCAATGCTCAGCCTTCTTTATGGTCCAACCCTCACACCTATGCATGACTACAGGAAAAACCATAGCTTTGACTATAAGGGCCCTAGGATATCTACAGGAATATCCTTCTAGAGACAGTTAATCTTGTAGCATTGAGCACAAATTTGGTATATGATGGACATTATACATAAGTATATACTTGTGGAAAGATTTAATGTGTAACCTGGACCGGGTTATAGGTGTGTGCTAAGTCATTTCAGGCATGTCTGATGCCTTACAACCCCATGGACTGTAGTCTTCCAGGTTCCTCTGTCCATGGGAATTTCCAGACAAGAACAGTGGAGTGGGTTGCCCCTTCCTACTCCAGGGGATCTTCCTGACCCAAGAACAGAACCCACGTCTCCTGTGGCTCATGCCTTACAGGAGGATTCTTTGTCACTGAGCCAAATGGGAAGCCCAGGTCATAGGGGATCTAGTTCTATTTTCAGTGCCCACACAAGCAAACATTAGGTGTTCTGAAAAGCAAAGCTAAACATATAACTTCTTGCCAACAGTAATTTTTAATTGGTAAAATAAAATTACTGTTCTAGAATCAATCTAGGTTTTCTGTTTGTTTGTTTCAAATTCAATGTTTTGATATCCAATATCATTTTATTCATATGTGTATATGCTGCAACCTATGAGGTCGCAAAGAGTCAGACAAGACTGAGCAACTGAACTGACTGATATATGCTTAAGGCTGACCACAGACTTTACATTCTAACCGATTTCTGTAAAAATGTTCAGTTCAGTTCCATCCAGTTGCTCAGTCTTATCTGGCACTTCGCTACCCTGTGGCCTGCAGCGTGACAGGGTTACATGTCCGTAGAATCAGTGATGCCATCCAACTATCTCATCCTCTGTTGTCCACTTCTCCTCCTGCCTTCAATCTTCCCCAGCATCAGGGTCTTTTCCAGTGAATCAGTTCTGCATATCAGGTGGCCAAAGTACTGCAGTTTCAGCTTCAGAATCAGTCCTTCCAATGAATATTCAGGACTGATTTCCTCAGGATTCACTGTTTGATCTCCTTGCAGTCCAAGGGACTCTCAAGAGTCTTCTTCAAAACCACAGTTTAAAACCACAAGTTTTTCCATGTTCAGCTTTCATTATAATCCACCTCTCATATCCAACATGACTATTGGAAAAACCATAGCTTTGACTAGACTGACCTTTGTTGATAATGTCTCTGTTTTTTCATATGCTGTCTAAGTTAGTCATAGCTTTTCCTCCAAAGAGCAAGTGTCTTTTAATTTCATGGCTGCAGTCACCATCTGCAGTGATTCTGGAGCCGGGAAAAAAAAAAAAAAAGTCTGTCACTGTTTCCATTGTTTCCCCATCTATTTGCCATGAAGTGATGGGACTGGATGCCATGATCTTAGCTTTTTGGATGTTGACTTTTAGCCAAATTTTGACTCTCCTTTTTCACTTTTATCAAGAGGTTCTTTAGTTCTTTTTCACTTTCCTCCATAATGATGGTGTTATCTGCATATCTGAGGTTATTGATATTTTTTCCAGCAATCTTGATTCCAACCTGTGCTTCATTCAAACCAGCATTTCACATGATGCTCGCTGCATATAAGTTAAATAAGCAGAGTGACAATATACAAACTTGACATATTTCTTTTTTAAAAAAATTAAATTTATTTACTTTAATTGGAAGCTAATTACTTTACAATATTGTATTGATTTTGCCATACATCAGCATGAATCCACCATGGGTGTACACTTGTTCCCAATCCTGAACCCCCCTCCCACCTCCCTCCCTGTAACCATCCCTTGGGGTCATCCTAGTGCACCAGCCCCAAGACTGGTGATTCATTTCTTATATGTTATTATACATGTTTCAACGCCATTCTCCCAAATCATTCCACCTTTTCCCTCTCCCACAGAGTCCAAAAGACTGTTCTACACATCTGTGTCTCTTTTGCTGCCTCGCATACAGGGCAACTACCTTATGACCCAGCAATCCCACTGCTGGGCATACACACCGAGGAAACCAGAATTGAAAGAAACACGTGTACCCCAGTGTTCATCTCAGCACTGTTTATAATAGCCAGGACATGGAAGCAAACTAGACATCCATCAGCAGATGAATGGATAAGAAAGCTGTGGTACATATACACAATGGAGTATTACTCAGTCATTAAAAAGATTACATTTGAATCAGTTCTAATGAGATGGATGAAACTGGAGCCAATTATACAGAGTGAAGTAAGCCAGAAAGAAAAACACCTATAAAGTATACTCACACATATATATGGAATTTAGAAAAATGGTAACGATAACCCTGTATGTAAGATGTATTTCTTTCCAAATTTGGAACCAGCCTATCATTCCATATCTGGTTCTAACTTTCTTCTTGACCTGCATACAGATTCCTCAGGAGTCAGGTAAAAAGTTCTGGTATTCCCATCACTTTAAGAATTTTCCACAGTTTGTTGTGATATGCAGAGTCAAATGTTTGGCATAGTTAATGAAGCAGAAATAGATGTTTTTCTGGAACTCTCTTGCTTTTGTGATGAGCCAGTGGATGTTTGGCAATATGATCTCTGGTTCCTCTGCTTTTTCTAAATCCAGCTTGAACATGTGAAAGTTCATGGTTCACATACTGTTGAAACCTTGCTTGGAGAATTTTAAGCATTATTTTGTCAGCATGTGAAATGAGTGCAATTGTGTGGTAGTTTTACCATTCTTTGGCATTGCTTTTCTTTGGGATTGGAATGAAAACTGACCTTTTCCAGTCCTGTTTTCCAAATTTGCTGGCTTATTCAGTATAGCACTTTAACAACATAATCTTTTAGGATTTGAAATAGCTCAACTGGAATTCCATCATCTCCACTAGCTTTGTTTGTAGTGATGCTTCCTATGGCCCACTTGACTTCTCATTCTAGGATGCCTGGCTCTAGTTTAGTGATCATACCATCATTATTATCTGGGTCATAAAGATCTTTTTTGTGTAGTTTTTCTGTGTATTCTTGCCACCTCTTCTTAATATCTTCTGCTTCTGTTAGATTCATACCATTTCTTTCTTTTATTGTGCCCATCTTTGCATGAAATGTTCTCTTGGTATCTCTAATTTTCTGGAAGAGATCTCTAGTCTTTCCCATTCTATTGTTTTCCTGTATTTCTTTGCATTGATCACTGAGGAAGCTTTTTCTTATCTCTCCTTATTATTCTTTGGAACTCTGCATTCAAATGGGTATATCTCTCCTTTTCTCCTTTGCCTTTAATTTCTCTTCTTTTCTCAGCTATTTGTAAGGCCTCTTCAGACAACCATTTTGCCTTTTTTGCATTTTTCTTCCTTAGGGATGGTCTTGATCACTACCTCTTGTACAATGTCATGAATCTCGGTAGCTCTTCAGGCACTCTGTCTATCAGATCTAATCACTTGAATCTTTTGTGAATTCCTTATATAATTGTAAGGAATATGACTTAGGTTATAATTGAATGGTCTAGTGGTCTTCCCTACTTTCTTCAATGTAAGTCTGAATTTTGCAATAAGGATTTAATGATCTGAGCTTCCAGTCTTGTTTTTGCCAACTATATAGAGCTTCTCCATCTTTGGCTGAAAAGAATCTGATTTTGGTATTGACTGTCTGGTGATGTCCGTGTGTAGAGTCTTTTCTTGTGTTGTTGGAAGAGGGTGTTTTCTGTGACCAGTGAGTTCTCTTGACAAAACTCTGTTAGCCTTGGCCTTGCTTCATTTTGTATACTCCAAGGCGAAATTTGCCTGTTACTCCAGGTATCTCTTGACTAAGAATGTACTGTTTGCAAAAATTGAAGAAAAATACAGATCAAGGAGATGATACAAGTTGGTAAAAGTTTTATGCTGCTTGTCAAAGCCAGTCATCTGGATCAGAGAATTTTAGTTTCAGAAGTGTCTCTTAGCGTTATTCAGAATTTTGGTAATATAATTTTGTGCCATGTGTAAAAGTGACCATCTAATTCACATTAAATATTATGGACTGGCCGTTCATATCCTTAGAAAACTCATATATTTAAATTTTAGTTCACAGTGTGAAGATACTTGGGTGAGTGGGAGGAGATTTTAGGAGGTATTTAGGATTAAGTTAGGTAGTGAGGGTGGGGGCCCTCATAATGTGATCAGTGTGCTTATAAGAATCTGAAGTGAAATCCCACATGGAAAGGCTGACTGGAAAGAACAGGAAAAGAACCTGACTGGAACACTGACTTCAGATTTCCAATCCCATAACTGTGAGAAATAAATGTCTGTCATTTAAAACACACGTATGATGGTGCTTTGTTGTAGAAGTTTGAATTAACTAAAACGCATTTAGAGAAATAATGTAAGAGTTGGCCATATACATTAATCCTTGTGTCTATCAGCAAAGAACACAGGACTTGGATCATAGCTTTTTGTGGAATTTTGACTATGTTATAAGAAATAATCATGTATGTGCTCTTATGAAGAAGCCACATGTATAAATCAGCTTGGGCTACCTAAAACAACAAAATACCGCAGAATGGGTCATTTAAACAATAGAACTTTATTTCCTCAAACATCTGGAATAACTGTCCTGCAAATGGCCAAATTCTTGTTGTGTCCTTATGTCACTGAGAGGCCTAGTATCTCTTCCTCTTCTTATAAGGCACCAGCCCTACAAGATTAAGGCCCTGAAATTAGAACCTAACTTAACTTTTATCACTTCCTCGCAGACACTAACCTCAAACAGTCACATTGGAGATTAAAGCTTGAACATGTTTATTTGGGGAACATCACTCAGTCCAGCCTCAGAGGATAAAGAATCTTCCTGCAATTCAGGAGATCAAGGTTTGATCCCTGGGTCAGGATGATCCCCTGGTGAAGGGAATGGCAACCCTTGATTGGAGAATTCCATGGACAGAGGAGCCTGGCAGGCTACAATCCACGGGGTCTCAGAGAGTCCCTCAATACTGAGCAACTCACACTTTCACTTTCACTCAGTACACAACACTTTAGCACCCACTTTTTAATAATTCTAAGGGGATTATATTTCAAAAAAAAAAAAACTTTGGAGGAAGCTACCTTTTCTCTATGAGTCCCTCATTGTTTCTTTTTAGCTTTATATCTTTGTATTGTGAGTCAATATTCACACTTCAAAAAATATGAAAGAAGAGTGCCGTGCTGCCTATCCTTGTCTCCCATTTCTCTAGTATGGCCTGGAGATACTGCTCTAGGCTGGACCACTAGATTCCCATAGAGCATCTTTATATAAATGAGAAGAAATGAAGCGTAATTCGACACTCGTTTCCTCTGAGGAGGCAGCTCCATGGTGGGCCCGCGACTTGGCAAGCAGGCTGTACGCTGAAATTCATCCCCCATTCATTCCCATCTATTTATGCATGCAGCTGGCAAAACCTGTGCTCTGTGTAGTCGCCATCACTGGATGTAGGTATTTCATTCTTACTCATCTGAACTTATCCAAGAAACCTCTCACAATCTCAAAAGCTCTAAAGGGGTGAGTTTGGGGTTGGCATGGATACACTGCAATAGTTAAAATGGATAACCAAGACCTACTGGATACACAAGGAACTCTGCTCAATATCGTGTCACAGCCTAAATCGAGCAAGAATTTGAAAAAATGTAGATACATGTATCACTGAATCATTTTCTATGCACCTGAAACTAATATATTGCTAATCAATTATATTCCAATATATAATTAAAAACTTACTACTTTTAATGTAAGACAAAAAATAAAAGCAAGCAAATAAACAAAATAACCGAAAGGTGTAAGGGGGGGCGGT
The DNA here is from genome assembly GCA_006410735.1 of Raphicerus campestris. NCBI lineage: Eukaryota > Metazoa > Chordata > Mammalia > Artiodactyla > Bovidae > Raphicerus > Raphicerus campestris. The sequence continues at coordinate 182,178 of SJYW01026281.1, forward strand.
GAAAACCATGTAATCTTAACATATCGTGGTGGCATTTGTATCCCTTCCTCCTGTGGTGTTAGTGATGCTATGTAACTATCGTTCAACTGCATTTGCTTATTCATCATGTTATTTCTGCTCTCAGACACCACTGTATCTTCTCCCCTTCCCCAGACACACACAAGAACATTCACATAAATTGACAACCATAAACACACACAAGCATCCACAGCCACTCATAGCCTCACTCACATACACACATGCACACGTATATAAACTCACACCCAACCTTGCCCTGTATTCCCAGGACTCTATGCTGCCTTCAGTGTCAAATATTAGCTCTGACTCACAGGGTTGAAGTTTATTGCTTTCCTAATAAAGGCTGGATTTGGTTGTTTTGTTCTTTGTTTACTTGACTTCAAGTCCAAGACACAAACTCGTACAAAAACACTCCAGAAGGTAGTTCTCTAAAGCTATTAATCCCTACTGTATCTGACACCTCAGAGACGGTGTATTCTCTCATCTCATTTCATTCTAACAAAAAGGAGGTGATTTTTATTGATTTATTATGAAGCATCATCATTGTTTATATTTGTTATCTCACTTGATCCTTCAATGATCAAACAAGACTGCATTGCCATCCCAAATTTACAGATCAGGATCTGAGGCTCAAGAAGTTTGCTCTATACTGAAGACAGTATAGCTAGGGATTTGTAAGTATGGGAGCTTAATAAATTATTTTTTCCTTTAGATCTCCTACTCATCTTCCAATATTAATCTCACATCTAAGAAGCTCCAATACTTTGGCCACCTGATGTGAAGGGTTGACTCATTGGGAAAGACTCTGGTGCTGGAAAAGATTGAGGGCAGGAGGACAAGGAGGCAACAGAGGATGAGATGGCATCACTGACTCAATGGACATGAGTTTAAGCCAACTCCAGGAGACAGAGAAGGACAGGGAATCCTGTCATGTGACAGTTCATGCAGTTGCAAAGAATGGGGCATGACGTATGGACTGAACAATAATAACAATAGCAAAAAGTTTTTAAGGGCTTCCCTGGTAGTTCAGATGGTAAAGAATCTGTCTGCAATGCAGGAGACCCAGCTTCAGTCCCTAGGTAGGGAAGATCCCCTGGAGAAGGAAATGGCTACCCACTCCAGTATTCTTGCCTAGAGAATTCTAAGGATGGAGGAGCCTGGTGGGCTACAGTCCATGGGGTCACAAAGTATCAGACAGGGCTGAGTTACTAACACACACACAAACAATTCATAGCAATTCTTATGATTAATATCACATCTCTATCCACCATAGGTAATGAGAATGTACAGATTACATATCAAATTTATTATAATTATAGAAAACTTAAATCTTCATCATTTTTCTTTTTCTGGATTTTACACTCTCTTTACCCCTTTTCTCAATTTCTTTCCCTGACTGTTGTGAAACTACATACTTTACACTGATTCTGTCTCAGTAAGACTTTGTCTACAGAGTCATGAATACAACACCAAAGTAAAGATGAAAATTTATTTTACTTTATTCTATTCACATACGTCAGAAATTGGTATGAATATAGAGCTGGGTAAAGGGTAGGGAATAACAAATGCTTCCAAAAAGAACTTGTACAAGAAGGAACAGCTTGAACATTTTGGATTAAAGCTGGTTTGATGGGCTGAATGTATGTCCCTCCCCCAAATTTGTATGTTGAGATCCTAACCCCAAGGTGATGGTAATAGAAGGTGTGGCCTTTTGGAGAGCATTAGGTCATGAGGATGGCATCTCAATGAATGAGATCAGTGTTCTTAAAAAAGCAACCAGAGAAGTATCTTGATGCTTCTACCATGTGAGGACACGGTGAGAAGCCCAGAAAATGAATCCTCCCTGAACTGAATAGACCAGTGCCTTGATCTTGGACCCCAGTCTTCAGAACTGTGAGATAAATGTTTGATGTTAAAAACTCCTAGTTGTTACTATTCCTGTTATGGCAGCTCATACAGACTAAAGTATGGTTTATGTCCTGAAAAGCTGAAAGGGGTAAAAAAGTGACAAATAAGGACCATTTTTATTGAATGCTGTATCTAATGTGTGTTTGAACACTTCTTGAAATAACATTCTTTATAGAGGTCAGGCAGTTTGGGAACTATTTTATTAGTTGAGTTTAAACCTGACTCTCAAATATGTCTCTTCTTAATTCTGACTTTGGAAGTCACTAAACCTTTTCCACATTCATATACTGTTGTTCTGTTGTTTACTTGTGTCTGATTCTTTTGTGAACCCCTGGGCTGTAGCCCAGCAGGCTCCTCAGTAAATGAGATTTCCCAGGCAAGAATACTGGAGTGGGTGGCCACTTCTCTCTCTGGGGGGAATTTTCCCGACTCAGGAATAGAACCTGCATCTCCTGAATTACAGACAGATTCTTTAGCACCCAGCTACCAGGGAAGCCTTAATTCATGTAGGTGCTCGTGCTAAGATGTGTACGACCCCAAGGACTATAGCATGCCAGGTTTTTCTGTCCATGACATTCCCAAGGCAAGAATACTAGAGTGGGTTACCATGCCCTTCTCCAGGGGATCTTCCTGACCCAAGGATTGAACCCATGTCTTTTACGTTTCCTGCATTGGCAGGTGGGTCTTCACAAGCAGCACCACCTGGGAAGCTCAATTCATGTATAATAATGATGAATCATCCAAACACATCATCATCTATTTTCAGAATCAGCATGCTGGAACATCATCTCCATTATGAATCCGCAGTCAGTGGAGGAAGAAAAGCCCCTAGCTGTTTCTTTCTCCTGCCCTACATATTAGTTGGATTCATTTCTTGATATGTGTCTCCCCAGGCCTTATACTAAAACCAGGCTGAACAACAAAACCACCCACTGGACACTCTGTGCCCCTTTCCACTTTTATACCATGAATATTACTGTGTCCTTAGCCTATAGTGCCCTTCTCAGCTTTCCTGGATATCAAAAGTCTATTCATTTTTTAAAACTCACTTAAAATATCATCCAATAGGTGATAAAACATAAAAGTACAGACTTTGGGGTCAGACAGGATTTAAGTTTGCCATTTGCCCTGAAAGGTAGAACAAATTATTTATCTTCTCTGAGAGAATGAGCCTGGCTTAGGTTTATGTTCCTTGCTTTTCTCCACATAAACTTATTTTAGGTGATCTCATGCCTTTAAAAAGCATTCATAGCCTCTAAACCCAAAGTATTATCTGCAAGAAAACAGTGTGAACTTGAACCATATATGCCCACATCTCTCCTGGACATCTTCAGTTTTATATTCCAAACAACATGTCCAAGTGGCACAATTAATATCCGCTGCACTGTTGTTGTTTTTTTTTTATATATAAAATAAAATGAAACAGAAAACTATGTTTTTCTTTTCAGCAAAGGAAATTCTCATGAATCTAATTGCTTGTGCAGAAATTTTATAAGTTTTGCCCTCTTTTTCTTTCTCCTATATCCAATCTGACATCAGTGCAGTTTCTGGAAACTCCTGAGTCCCCCCACATCCATCCAATACCCCTATCCTAGTACAAGTTTGCATCATCTTCATTTCCGGCCACCTGAACAGCATCTTAAATGGATCCCCTGCTTCGGTTCTCACCCTCTGTTGTCCATTTTCCAGAAAATGACAACCAAATAAATTTTTTAAATCACATAGCCATTCTGCTTTAAAACTTTTCCTGCCCCCCATTATTCTCACCATGCAGTAGAAGCCCTTTCCCATCATATACAAGGTGTATGGATTAGGCGCTGCATGCCACCTGTCTGAACTGGCTCCCACCACACTCTCGTTGTCCACTTGCTTGTCTGCTGTGTTGCTTCTGTCCATTTTCTAGGTCTTTGCTCCTGCTTTTCTCTCCACAATGTTCTTCTGTAGAATCTTCCCAAGGCAGGCTTATTTTCAGCCTTCAGTGTTTGACACAATTAACAGATTTCTGGGTTTTTTTTTTTCTTGTTAATTTTGTGTTCTGTTTACACCTCTAGAAAAATAGTAGAGCCATAATAAATGTCTTGAATATTCTGTTCATAGATATATCCCAAATGCCAAGTGTAATGCCTGCCAAACAGTAGATCCTAATATCCAACATCCTAGATCCCAAATAAATATTTGTGTTTGAATGAATGTGTGTTTCAGTGTTGTCTCTGCCAATAAGGATAATGACAGTCTTTTCTTCAAGATGCATTGGAGGTTAAATGAGATAATGTTGCATATTAAACTACTTTAGAGTTTACATTGTCTTCTATTTCATTCCTGAGTGTTTGACAGTTTCTGGAACAATGTAAGTGCTTGATATAATCTGGACACATTTTTTAAAAAATTAGGAAAAAGAAATGTGCTTTGTTTCTAAAATTACACCACATGTCTGAACATAAAAAAAGTTAAATCCTCATCTCCCAGCATTTTTATCATATTTAAAAGACTTCTAATTTTAGCCATATTTCTAAATAGCATCATTTTTGTTGGCTTTAATTTCAAAACCCAAAGCTTGCAATAAGCAGAGAAGGAACTCAATTAAGCATAGCCCATAGAGCAAATATTTAATTCCATTCTCATCACTCTGTCATTAATAGGGCAATCACCCAGAAATGGGGGGATTGATCATCAGCAATGGAGTAATAATTGTGAAATAATAAAGAAAAGATAGTGCAAGATTATTAGAGTTTTTGAATCAGTGTTTATATCCACTAGTTACAGCTCATTTAAAAAAAAATGTCTTCTCTCTTCTTGGATCAACAATTCTTAGAATTTAACTAGATAAGAGGCACATTGTTCTTTATTCATAAGAAAAGAAAATTAGGTATAAAATGAGGGGCCCTGAAAAGATGAATAAATTAAATTAAAAAGCATTATGCTATTTAGTCATGGCATTAATTACCCATTCTTGATAAATATTTATAGAATTAAATCATTAAGTAATGATAGTAAGCTTTAGTTTCTATATAGTATTCTTGTGTTTCTATATAGTATCTTGTGCTTTACAAATTAATTATACCAAAAGAATAACCCTATTTGATATAGTGATATGGGTAAAGCACTTACTGCTTAAATATTTTAAGCAGAAAGAACAGTAAAGCCACCCCAAGGAAAGGAAAATAAACACTTATGATGTGTAGGTTAGTCTGTATCATATTTGCCTTTTTAATCTTTAAAAATTATAGGTAAGTCAGATTTGGTCCTATTACATACATGTGAAACTCAAGGTTTTTAAAGACTCATTTAAGGCTACACAGCTTGTTTAGAGGCATGGCTGGGGTGAGTTGATGGCGAATGTCTGAAGTACTGAGTGGGGAATCATGGAGAGCTGGTGAATAAGGTATTTTCTATATATAATCGCCCTCTCTGTTTTTATTGGAGTACAGTTGCTTTAAAAGTTACTTTGCACTTCTGCTAGTTTCTGCTGTACAAGGAAGTGAATCAGCCTCATGTATACATATATCCTCTCTTAAAATCCCCACCAGTGTCCTGTATCCTGTAGAATTCTACGCCTCAACAAAGAGAGTATTATTGTTATTACTTCACAGACAAGGGAGGCCAAAGTTCAGAGAGGCCAGGGTGTTTGTTTGGCATCACACAGCTAACAAAGCAGAGGAGTCATCAGACTGAAATTCCAATACGGGCTCTAAACCTCATGTTCTTGTACCCCGGCTGTGGGGGTAATAGTCATAACGAAGTCTTCACATGGTCCAAGTTCAAGTCCTTCAGTGACTTGTCATCTGTGTGACTTCATGCTGGTCCCTTAATCTCTTTGAGCTTATTTCCTTTCCTGCAGAAATGGAGAAGATAAACAATCTCCTTCCTGAAGTTGGTCGAGAGGATGAAATGAGATTATTTGTAGAGAGCTTAGCCTGGTGCCCCTCTCCTACTAAGTTCAGTATACTTGAGTAACTATTATGAAAGCCAAAGTCTCTGCTTTATAATTCCCAGGGTCACAGAATAAGGACAGGAATTTCATAAAACACCTTCTGGCTTCAAATCTAACATCTCTTCACCAGCCATGAAATAGCCATATTTATTAGATAATATCATTCTGTCCTATTTTTCTGTTCTCTCATAGATCTATTCTTGTGACAAAAGGAGTGTTTCAAGGAGCAATAGAAGCGGTTCCCAGCGTTCTCACTAAAGACACAGGAATAGTCTTAGAGCTCCTGGAAATCCCCCAAAAGACACAGATGTGAGCAGAGCTGAGGAACCCATTCAGCTCACAGGGGAAGATGGAGCTGGCCCAGAATCAGAACAATCAAGCGCGGCATGTTTCGGAGAAGTTTGCCACCATGCAAGAAAGAGGAGAGGTTTTGACAGTTTTTGACTAACAGCCTTGTGTTATTTTGAACTTTTGCTCCAGCTGCTCTGTGGGGAGGAGATGAAGAAAGTAAATGTTTATTCGCTTGGCTGCCTTTCTCACCGTCTTCAGAGGCTCCTCTCTCTGAGGTGAGTCTTTCAAGCACTGACATGAAAATAAAGCTGAGGGAACTGGCAGCCCCTACTGCCCACAGGGACAGAGGTGACACTCAGCAGTCCGGAGACGGAAAGGAGAGTGAAGGGAGGTGCTCAGGCCTTTCCATGTCCCATCTGGATCTCAGTCATCATCCTGGTTCAAACCACATTGACCTCAAACCTGCACTACTGCAGCCTCCCACGTGGCCTCCCAGCTTCCAGACTTGTAGCCCATCACCTTTACAAAGCACACCTCAGATGAGGCCACTGCCTTGACTTTGCCTCTTTACAGCCCTACTCTGGAAGAACTATATGGATTATATGATCAGCCTCTAAATATGGCCAACATGACCTAGAATGACTGGCCAATGCTCTTCGCCTTATCAGAGGGCTCCTTCCTAATTCTCCAGAGCTGGAACTCTTCATTCTCTTATTGGAAAGCCCCAACTCCCTCCTGGAACTGGGCTTTTGCATATACACCATTTCCTTTGTCTGAAAAGCACTCCGCCCTTGCTTTCTCTGTTGACTCCTCTTCATGCTCCCTTCTCAAAGAATAACACACCACCACTCCAGACTGTGTCTCCCTGGATAGCTCCATTGGGCCAGAAGGGGTCTGTTATATGCTGCCCCATGTACTGTGCCTTCCTCTGGAAACAATTCAGTTGATGGTCCACACCAATCCAAGTTTAAGCAGAAAAACAAAGATCCAAACAAACAGCCAGAAATGTCTCCAGGTCTCAGAGGAGGAAATATAAAGTAGATAATTAGTTGCATGATTGATGGAGGAATTGAGAAACAAAACAATAGAAAGTGAGACAATCCAGATATTAACACCAACAAGGACCTACTAGGAACCCTACATGGGAAAGACAAGAAGTGCTTTCACTTCACAAAGGAGATGCAGTCACTGCCAAGGGCAGAGAGGAGGGTAAATGCCCAGTTCCTCTCTTCTCCTGGCCTTCTAAACACATGCTACTGATATCCATCAGTCAGACTGAGCCAGAACCACAGGGCCAGGCACTGTCTAATACTCAGCAGATCAGGAAAGGGACAAAGTCTGGACATGAGGGCACCAAGACCCATTATCATCAGATGTTGTTACAAATGTTTATTTTAGATATTGTTTTATTTCATATCAATTTCTTAATCTATAGAGTTTGCCACAGACTACAGCTATTTTCAGTCACTATGGTATTCACTCTTGCACAAAGCAGTTATTAAATGAGCAGTTTTGCAGGTATCCATCTGTTCATTCACTGGGGCCTCCTGTGGCTCAGTGGTAAAGAATCTACTTGCTAATGCAGGAAGATACCCTGGAGTAGGAAGTGACAATCTACTCAAGTATTCTTGCCTGGAGAATCCCATGGAGAGAGGAGCCTGGCAGGCTACAGCTCATGAGATCACAAAGAGTCAAACATGACTGAATGACTGAGCACAAAGGTACACTCGTTCACTAGGTATTGAGCAACTGCTCCATGCCAAATAGCCCACAAAGCAGACTCCATCCCTGCTCTGATAAGCCTTATATGTTAAAGGAGGGAGGAAGATAACAGATGAATAATCATGGGAAAGTTAGAAAGAAAAACTGCAAAGAATATTCTGCCATTAAGTCGTTTCAGTCGTGTCCGAATCTGTGTGACCCCATAGACAGCAGCCCACCAGGCTCCCCCGTCCCTGAGATTCTCCAGGCAAGAACACTGGAGTGGGTTGCCATTTCCTTCTCCAAAAGAAGATTCTAGTTATAGGTTAACTATGGGAATCCCTGGCTGAGGAGGGAATTCCGGGCAGAAGTTGGTAAAGCCAGGAGTGTAAGGAGGCAAAACAGCAAATGAGAGGACATCTGATGAGTTCAGGGTTGTGGATTTGGGATAAGAGTTGGAAGACGTTTGCTTCTGGTGTTGCAACCAATTTTACACTGAATGAGAAGAAAAGGCACTGAATGCATGAACTGTCAGTGAAGGAATTTAAAACTCAACATTCAAAAAACTAAGATCATGGAATCCGATCTCATCACTCCATGGCAAATAGATGGGGAAACAATGCAAACAGTTACGACTTTATTTTCTTGGGCTCCAAAATCACTGCAGATGGTGACTGCAGCCATTAAATCGAAAGACACTTACTCCTTGGAAGAAATGTTATGACCAACCTAGACAACATATTAAAAAGCAGAGAAATTACTTTGCCAACAGAGGTCCATCTAGTCAAAGCTATGGTTTTTCCAGTAGTCATGTATGAATGTGAGAGTTGGACTATAAAGAAAGCTGAGTGCCGAAGAATTGATGCTTTTGAACTGTAATGTTCAAGAAGACTCTTGAGAGTCCTTTGGACTGCAAGGAGATCCATCCAGTCAATTCTAAAGTAAATCATTCCTAAATAGTCATTGGAAGGGTGATTGCTAAAGCTGAAGCTCAAATATTTTGGCAACCTGATGTGAGGAACTGACTCACTGGAAAAGACCCTGATGCTGGGAAAGACTGAAGACAGGAGGAGAAAGGGACGACAGAGGATGGGGCGGTTGGATGGCATCACTGACTCAATGGGCATGAATTTGAGTAAGCTTTGGGAGTTGGTGATGGACAGGGAAGCCTGGCATGCTGCAGTCCATGGGGTTGCACAGAGTAGGACACGGCTGAGAGACTGAACTGAACTGACTGAAGGAATAAATGCTAGGTTGGTACCCAATCCTAAAGGAATCATAAAAGTTTTAGGAAATCTCAACTCAGCCCAGCCCACCTCATCCATTAAATCTTGGATTTGTTGAGGCCTCCACAGGTCTGAATCTCCAAGACATTCAGAAATATCTGCTAAGAAGATTAAAGAGGAATAATGTCTCCTGATAACCTAGAGACAGAAGAGCCATGAGAAGGAAGAGGGAATTAGCAATTTGGATTATGTATCAGGTGGTTTTCTATCCACTGATTTTTAAATTTTCCTAGATTATTGCAAGCAATATACCCTCAGGTTTCAGGTTAGAATATTGAAGTGCAGCAAGTTTGCAAGACTGTACATTGGAACCTAGACTTACTGGTTAATGATCATTACATACTGTACACTATGACACTATTATATCTTACTGAATTTTGGCAACACCCTTTGGGGCAGATGACTGAGAAAACCACAGGGAAAGATTAAAGACAGAATTTTATTAAAAAAATAAAAAGTAAAAGAACAATAGACATTGAAAAGGGGGAAAATAAAACAGCATAACTGTGTTAACAGTTTCAAGATAATCCATTTATTTACTAAAAATTAATAATGATTGTTTTGACTGAAGCATTTGAAATGCCTATATATACCCACAAAAAGTATTTACAAGTATCCTTGTGGTTTTTCTTAAATGATGACTACACACCATGCATTTACTTGGTAAATTGTTAAGTTGAAGATGCTTCAAAGTTAAGAACTGTTATGCTTACTTTCTGTATGAGGAAATGCAGGTACAGAGAGCTAAATAGATTTGTTAGGTTCACAGGACTAGAAGAGAAATACTGGAATTTTGATGTGGTGTCCAGAAGTGCTCTTGAACCTTGCCCAGATCAGATCAAAGGGGCTGCAGGAGGAGCAGGCAGAAAAGATGGGTATTAAGATTGGATAAGGGGAGATTTTTTTTTTAAATTTGAGGAGCAGGGCTTTAACCAGGCTTGACCATCAAATTCTCAGTGAATTCATTGTTGCTAGATGATTGTCAACCTCTTCTTCATCATACACAGTCTCTTCCTATTTTGTTCTCAATGAAGGAGGAACTTGACTCTTATTTTCGTGTTTGATGACTTAATAATTATTGCCATTTTCCATATCTGTGATAATGCACAGATTCTCTAGAAAGAATGACTGTGTGTTTATTATTCTTCACAAGGGCTTTCCTGTACTCTGTCACTTTTTTTTTCTTTTTTCTTTCATGGAGTGTGGTGTTCTTAGACTAAACTTCAATCCTCTTGTATTAAAAGGGAATAGCAGCACCCACAGAATTATTATGAGGCTCATACATGACAAAATACTTAAAAGAATTTATTTAATACTAGGTCTAGATCTCAGCATTTTGTACTTCTTAGTTCATTTGATTTACAGAGCCCTCTGCAGTGAAGGCAAAGCAAAGTAAAATAAATTCTCTAGAGACAAATAGGTAGCAAGCCCAGAGTTGATATTCAAAGTCAGGAGTTTGATGTCCTTGCCCTTCAGTTCTGGGCAATGTTGTAAGTAGGAACAATACATGTAAAGGCTTCTAACACTGAAGTCATTTCATGAGATGTCACAATTGTGAAAACTGTGCTTTTCTCTGTGGATGAACAACTTAGACTTTACCTAAAAACTTTTTGAAAATCTCGTTTCAAGCATGTTTGTTATTTGATCTTGGACATTTTAAGGCACCTGCCATTTCTGAGCATCATTATTTTTAATTTATTGATTCTTATCTATAAAATAGAGTTAATAATACTGGCAACAAAGTAATTGTTGATAATCAAATTGGATAATTTTGAGTTAAAATACTTTGGAAAATATTTTATTAATAGTTCAGTCGCTCAGTCGTGTCCGATTATTTGCAAGCCCATGAATCGCAGCACACCAGGCCTCCCTGTGCATCACCAACACCTGGAGTTCACTCAGACTCACATCCATTGAGTCAGTGATGCCATCCAGCCATCTCATCCTCTGTCATCCGCTTCTCCTCCTGCCCCCAATCCCTCCCAGCATCAGAGTCTTTTCCAATGAGTCAACTGTTCACATGAGGTGGCCAAAGTACTGGAGCTTCAGCTTCAGCATCATTCCTTCCAAAGAAATCCCAGGGTTGATCTCCTTCAGAATGGACTGGTTGGATCTCCTTGCAGTCCAAGGGACTCTCAAGAGTCTTCTCCAACACCACAGTTCAAAAGCATTAATTCTTCAGTCCTCAGCCTTCTTCACAGTCCAACTCTCACATCCATACATGACCACTGGAAAAACCGTAGCATTAAACATCAATTACTTCTTGTTAAAACTTATAATTTCTTTTTTTCAAACTTTACTTTTTTAATATAAATTTATTTATTTTAATTGGAGACTAATTATTTTATAATATATAATTTCTAATTGTTATCCTTATCATTATAAAGCCAAGATATGTCATGCCAATCCCACCTCCAATGGTCTTGGATTTTTGTTTTAATAAATCTCTATAACATTTCCTGCCTGCCATCTAACCCACTCTATAACCTGATTTCACCTTCATATTTGTTGCTTTTGCTCATGCACTGGGTTCTAGGCTAACATGACTCCCAATATTTATTTGCAGGTTCCCCTCTTCCTTATTTTTGATCACATTTTTTTTCCTGAAACTGATTGACTTTTCCTTTTTTCCTTACTTTTCCAAATTCAATACAGTGTTATGATTAAAATCATGGATTCTATGGTCTGTCTACATTTAAATTTTGCTGAGAAGCTCACTACCTGTATAATTGTGTATATATTCTTAACATCTTTCAGCTTCAGTCCTGCTATGATCTGATGTTTGTGCCCCTCCAAATTCACATGCTGCATTCCTAAGGCTCTTTGCAATGGTGTTAGAAGGTAGGCCTTTCAGAGGTGATTAGATCATAAGGGTGGAGCCTTCATAAATGATATTAGTGCCTTATGAACAAGACCCTACAGAGCCTCCTTTCTGCTTCCATCCTGTGAAGATACAACCAAAGGTCTGAGACCCAGGAGAGAGGTCTCACTTGACCATGCTGGCATCCAGCTCTCAGAACTGTGAGAAATGANCCTCAGCCTTCTTCACAGTCCAACTCTCACATCCATACATGACCACTGGAAAAACCGTAGCATTAAACATCAATTACTTCTTGTTAAAACTTATAATTTCTTTTTTTCAAACTTTACTTTTTTAATATAAATTTATTTATTTTAATTGGAGACTAATTATTTTATAATATATAATTTCTAATTGTTATCCTTATCATTATAAAGCCAAGATATGTCATGCCAATCCCACCTCCAATGGTCTTGGATTTTTGTTTTAATAAATCTCTATAACATTTCCTGCCTGCCATCTAACCCACTCTATAACCTGATTTCACCTTCATATTTGTTGCTTTTGCTCATGCACTGGGTTCTAGGCTAACATGACTCCCAATATTTATTTGCAGGTTCCCCTCTTCCTTATTTTTGATCACATTTTTTTTCCTGAAACTGATTGACTTTTCCTTTTTTCCTTACTTTTCCAAATTCAATACAGTGTTATGATTAAAATCATGGATTCTATGGTCTGTCTACATTTAAATTTTGCTGAGAAGCTCACTACCTGTATAATTGTGTATATATTCTTAACATCTTTCAGCTTCAGTCCTGCTATGATCTGATGTTTGTGCCCCTCCAAATTCACATGCTGCATTCCTAAGGCTCTTTGCAATGGTGTTAGAAGGTAGGCCTTTCAGAGGTGATTAGATCATAAGGGTGGAGCCTTCATAAATGATATTAGTGCCTTATGAACAAGACCCTACAGAGCCTCCTTTCTGCTTCCATCCTGTGAAGATACAACCAAAGGTCTGAGACCCAGGAGAGAGGTCTCACTTGACCATGCTGGCATCCAGCTCTCAGAACTGTGAGAAATGAATATCTCATGTTTATAAGCCATCCTCTCTCTGCTATTTTGTTACATCAGCCCAAATGAACTAAGTCAAGTGCCCTTAACTTATAAAGTAAGTACCTATTCACTGGGTTTTAATAAAGATTAAGGTAAGGTAAGGTCGCTCAGTCATGCCCGACTCTTTGCGACCCCATGGACTGTAACCTACTAGGCTTCTCTGTCCATGGGATTCTCCAGGCAAGAACACTGGAGTGGATTGCCTTTTCCTTCTCCAGGGGATCTTCCTGACCCAGGGATAAAACCCAGGACTCCTGCATTGGAGGCAGATGCTTTAACCTCTAAGCCACCAGGGAAGCCCTTAATGAAGATTAAATATCTGAAATCTACAGAACAGAGTTAAAATATTACTTCACATATAGTAGATGTTAAATAGTTATTATAACAACAATAATAATTAGAAATAATCATTATTTGAGATCCAGATCACCTTACTTGCCTTCTGAGAGAAACATGTATGCAGTTCAAGAAGCAACAGTTAGAACCAGACATGGAAGAATGGACTAGTTCAAAACTGGGAAAGGAGTATGTCAAAGGTATATATTGTCACCCTGTTTATTTAACCTACATGCAGAATACATCATGAGAAATGCCAAGATGAATAAAGCACAAGCGAGATTTAAGATTTCAGGGAAAAATAGCAATAACCTCAGACATGCAAATGACACTGCCATTATCGCAGAAAGTATAGAGGACTTAAAGAGCCTCTTGATGAAGCTGAAAGAGGATAGTGAGAAAGATGACCTAAAACTCAACATTCAAAAAATGAAAATCATGACATCTGATCTCATCACGTCATGGCAAATAGACTAGGAAACAATGGAAAGAGTGAAAGACGTTATTTTCTTTGGCTCAAGAATCACTGCAGATGGTGACTTCAGCCATGAAATTAAAAGATGCTTGTTCCTTGAAAGAAAAGTTATGACAAACATCATATGTATGTGCTTGGTTGCTCAGTCGTGTCTGACTCTTTGTGACCCCAGAAGAGCCCAGCTTCTCTGTCCAAGGGAATTCTCCAGGCAAGAATACTGGAGTGGATTGCCATGCCCTCCTCCAGGGGATCTTCCCAATATAGAAATCAAACCCAGGTCTCCCACATTGTAGGCAGATTCTTTACTGTCTGAGCAACCAGTGAAGCACATGACAAACCTAGACAGTATATTAAAAAGCAGAGACATTGCTTTGATGACAAAGGTACCTACAGTCAAGGCTACGGTTTTTCCAGTAGTCACGTACGGATATGAGAGTTGGACCATAGTGAAGAGTGAGTGCCGAAGAATTGATGTTTTTGAACTGTGATATTGGAGAAGACTCTTGAGAGTCCCTTGATCTGCAAGCAGATCAAACCAGTCATTCTGAAATGAAATCAATCCTGAATATTCATTGAAAGGACTGATTCTGAAACTAAAGCTCCAATACTTTGACCACCTGAGGCGAAGGACTGACTCATTGGAAAAGACCCTGATGCTGGGAAAAATTGAAGGCAGTAGGAGAAGGGGGTGACAGAGGACAAGATGGTTGGATCGCATCACTGACTCAATGGACATGAGTTTGAGCAAACTCTGGAAGATGGTGAAGGACAGGGAAGCCTGGCATGCTGCAGTTCATGGTGTTGCAAAGAGCTGAAAATGACTGATCAACTGAACAACAGCATTGGAAATCCAACTCTTGCTCAATGCGTTAGTTCATGATAAACATTCTAGCATAATTTCTCTTTTATGGCACATCACTGAACTTTCTGTAAGACTTTTTTTTTTTTTTAACTGAAGATCCCTCACCTGGGATTGCAGATTATTGCAGATATATCCCTAGTCAGTAAGTTATTCAGTCATCAATTGGTCAGAATAGGTATCTAGGGATCACCTATGTGGTTGATACTTTGGGCAATAAATATTCAACATAGATGAAGAGAGACAAAATCCTTGCCTACTTAAAATATGCACTATATTCATGTTAGTCTCATCTGACTCCGTGTGATCTCATAGACTGTAGCTCACCAGGTTCCTCTGTCCTTGGATTCTCCAGGCAAGAATACTGGAGTGTGTAGCCATTTCCTTCTTCAGGGGATCTTCCCTAAACAGGGATCAAGCCTGGGTCTCCTGCATTGCAGGTAGAGTCTTTATCATCTCAGTTCACCAGGAAAGCCCTATGGGACAGCCTCTAAAAGAAGGGACTGTAGATGATTTGTGAATAACAAGAAGTAGTGAGCTGTGTAGAAATCCATGAGATGATCAGACAATGTAGAGAGGCAAAAAATGCAAATGTTCTGAGTCAAATATTCACTTGGGTTGTTTGGGAGATAGAAAAAATGTCTAGTGTGTTGGCATGGGGTGAGAAGGGTGGAGATTACAGGAGGTGGGCTAGCAGAGACAGAAGGGGGCAAGATCATACATAGCATCCCTGGTGATGATAATGATTTTAGATTTTATCTTAATAGAAAGTCATTAAAGAGCTTTGTGTGGGAAGAAACATTGTTAGAGTTACAGTGAGAAAACTCGTTTTGGCTAGTAGGTGTAGAATGGCTTATCTACATTCTGGGGTGTTATCACAGTGCTTCAGATGTGGAAAGACTATGGCTTATTCTAGATTTAAACAGTAAATTTGACAAATTCATAAATTGCCATTTCTTCTACTTCTACTAAATTGTAATGCAATATTTATTAACTTACTATTTGTCCCCAAGATGACTAGCACTCAAACTTGCAAATATTATACACGACTACTCTCTTATAATGAAGTAATACAGCATGAAGAAGTTAAAGCTGGGAAATGTAGGTGAAAACAGGCAAGACACCTGCTTTATCTTAAGATCAAAATATTCAAGAGACAGAAGGAAAAAACAAGCTACTCAGTAACTCTTAACTGCTTCTATTTTTATCATTGCAAAAAAATTATGCACATCAAACATAAAATGTGCTTGTCAGCAAATTTATCACATTTTCAACTTTTTCACAGAGCAGCTGATATATAAATCACTTGGTCGTTTGCCACAAAGACTTTTAAATAACTGACTTTTGGCAAAGGCCAAAAAAATAATCACATGAACTCTGCTGTCTTCCAAAGATCAAGTCTGCTTCATGCCAGCTTGGAGAGAAAATTAAATATATAGCCAGAGATTTTATATTCTCTAGGAAGTCTAAATTTAGGAAGAAAATATCCTGAGGTGAAGAGACAGAAATCCGCATTTCATCTCATTATGTTTTCCCCCAAAGGGTTCTTCCTTTTGTGTTCCTTGTTGAGTGGTGGTTAAAAACCCAGCTTGTGAGTCAGTGACCTTAATGCCATTTACTATCTACTTGACCTTGGCCAAGTTAATTGGCTTTTTGGAGCCCCAGGTTCACAATGTGCATGTAAAATTGATAACATATTGATTGTCATGACAGCAGTTAATATTTGTTTAGTATATACTCTCTTCCAGAGGCCATTCTAATACTCTACATATGTTAAGTCTTTTATTGCTATAACAGTATCATGATGGTTTAGTTGTTAAGGCTTGCCTGAATTTTATGGCCCCATGGACTGTAGCCCACCAGGCTCTTCTGTCTGTGGGATTTCCCAGGCAAGAATACTGAAGTGAGGTGTCATTTTCTTTCCTAGGGGTCTTCCTAACTCAGGGATTGAACCTGCTTCTCTTTCATTGCAGATGGTCTCCTGCATCCCAGGCGGATTCATTACCATTGTACCACCAGGGATTCCAAACAATGGCATGAGGCAGTACTAAAATTATGCCCTGTTTCAAAAATGAGAAAATTTTTGTACTGAGGTAGGTGGAGAGGAAGTTTATATCACTTATCCAAGGCATCACACCTAGTAAGTTGCAGGGTCTAGAGTCAAAGCCATGATTTGTGGCTTAAGGTCCTGAGATATTCTCTGCTGACCATCTACTGTCTTTATCTATTATGATGCACTGCTACAGAAAGATCCAGCCTACAAAGTTCTTGTAAAGATTTAATAAGATTGTATATGTAAGGCAATCAGAGCTGTGCCTAGTATAGAACAAGCATTTAATAGCTATTATTTTTCATACGTAAAGAGCAAGAGTAAATGACATCTATATAGGTACATAAGGCAAGCTTCCATATTTTTAAACAAATATTTATTGAATTCCTAATGTATGTCACACACCATTTCGAGTGCTTTGCCATCATAAAGAACAAAAGTTACAAAAATACAGCAGTTGCATGGCTAACATTATAGTGAAAGAAAAAGGATTCCACAGTAAATAGTAATTGTAATGAGTAAATTACATTATGTGCTGGGATGCAATAAGAGCTACAGAAAAAAAAAAAAAAAGAGGAGAATGAATAAAGATAATCTTAAAAGCCAGGTTGGTGGTGGGTGAGTGTTAGTCTAAAAGTGTTTAAAGGATAGTTGAGATCAGCCTCACTGCCTGGGTCCAATTTGAGGCTGATGAAGATAAAAAAAATTCGGGATTTATATCTGTAGGAAGAGTTTCTCAAGCAGAAGGATAACCAGAGGTGAAGTTCTAAGCAGGGGTTTTGAAAAAAGAAAGCTGAGGTGTTTGAAGTGTAGTGAATCTAGGAGAGGAGTAGCTGGTAAATAGGTAAGGTTATAGGGAGCCTGTCATGTAGAGTTTAAGCACGCTGGCTGTTATTTTCAGTAAAATTAAATTTGAGCAGAACCATCCTAATGGGGCCCTCCAATATATAAAAGTCTTCTGATGTTCCTAATTTCTTGTCTGTGGGAAAAAAATTTTTCAACTTTCTAGAACTTCCCTGAGTTCCAAAGGGCAGATTCAAATAGTCACTAATTATAGGAGAGAGGGAACATAGGAACAAAGGAAAGGCTATCAAGAAACAATGGTGCAGCAATAAGACAGGGCCCCAGTTCCTCATCAAGGAGTACACACAACAATCCGATGCATACCTCTAAGTTCTTCTGTAGGAACTGAGGCCACCACCCAGGTGGCAGATGGTAGCTTCAGGCTGAGTACAAGTACATAGACACCTTCTATTGGAACCAGGAGGCTGATGATTGAGATTCCTGGGAAGGCACACTGTAACTTCCCCACCAATAAATCAGGACTGTTCCACACCCGGAAGTACCCTTGAAGAACCTAGGTTAAAAACCAAAGTCTCTTTTGTGTGTTAGGACCCCGGAGGCAGGCCATGCCTCATGGAAAACAGCTTTCCCCTTATCTGATGACCCAGAGCCTCCTGATCTTTGACACAGCCCCACTATAGTAGTGTGTGAAGGTATCTATTAATTCTTAACTGATGACTTATAGTCCAAACTCCTGGCTTTGGAAGGGACCTTTTAAATTGTCTTTCTGTTATTTTCTTTAGAAAATTGGTCGGTCAGTCGCCTCAGCTTGGCAACTTCCAGACCTATCTTGCGGGGAGATGCCTCAAAAGGGGGGCTGGAAAAACACATAGCCTTGGGAAAGCTCAAAAAGTTGCTTTCTCTGTCCCGCCACCCCCTGATTGATAAGTAACCTGTGGCATTTCAAGCCTGAACTCCTTGAGGAAAAACAGATTGTTCTCTGAAGTAGTCATACGTGCCTG
>SJYW01026281.1:219534-277406 GCA_006410735.1 Raphicerus campestris
CACCGAAGAATTGATGCTTTTGAGCTGTGGTGTTGGAGAAGACTCTTGACAGTCCCTTGGACTGCAAGGAGATCCAACCAGTCCATTCTGAAAGAGATCAGCCCTGGGATTTCTTTGGAAAGAATGATACTATAGCTGAAACTCCAGTACTTTGGCCACCTCATGTGAAGAGTTGACCCATTGGAAAAGACTCTGATGCTGGGGGCGGGGGAGAGGGGTTGGGGGCAGGAGGAGAAGGGGACGACTGAGGATGAGATGGCTGGATGGCATCACTGACTCGATGGACTTCAATCTGAGTGAACTCCAGGAGTTGGTGATGGACAGGTGGGCCTGGCATGCTGTGATTCATGGGGTCGCAAAGAGTAGGGCACAACTGAGTGACTGAACTGAACTGAACTGTTCTGAATTTCTAAGCTTGATTTGTCATAGCAGCATCTATGGCCATACTACCCTAAACATACCCTATCTTTTCTGCAGCAATCAGAAAATAGTATGCCTGGGTATCAGCTGAGTCCATCAAATAAAAGTAACAGTAAGGATTACTGGGTAGAGCAGGGAAGTGTTGTACTTATCTGTAGGGCCCAAGGAATTTTTCATGAGGTTTAAAACAGGCATGACATGGTTGGAATTCTGATTAAAAGGTCTGTTCTATCTAATGAATGGAGATGGATTAAAAGAGCATAGAAGTGGATCCCAGTAGAAGTTACAAAGGCAGTAGAGTGGCCCATGCAAGAGTGATGCTGACAGGGTAAACAGGTGACAGTGGTAACAAAATGGAGTGGTCAGACTGAGAGCGTTTTAAAGCCTTTAGGTACTGAATTTAGAGAATGTTTGTAGATGTGTAGTATGTAGCATAGATGGTATTAATTTTGACTCCCAGTGTGCTAGAGAAGACTTGAGAATCCCTTGGATTGAAAGGAGATCAAACCAGTCAATCCTAAAGGAAATCAGTCCTGAACATTCATTGGAAGTACTGATGCTAAAGCTGAATTAACCATACTTTGGCCACCTGATGCAAAGAGCCAAGTCATTGGAAAAGACTCTGATGCTGGGAAGGACTGAAAGCAAAAGGAGAAGGTGGCGGCAGAGGATGAAATGGTTAGATAGCATCATGGATTCAATGGACATGAATTTGAACAAACTCCAGGAGATGGTGAAGACCAGGGAAGCCTAACATGCTGCAGTCTATGGGATCACAAAGACTTATACATGACTTAGTAACTGAACAACAACAATTTCTGTCTTGAACTAAAAGGAGGATGGAGTTATTATTTGTAGAATGAGAGAAATCTGCTTAGGATCAAATGTGACCTACAGGCTTATGGGAGATCATGAAATAAGTTCTATTAATTTTGATAAATTTTAGAAATAGCTTAGGGGAAAATGTGGGTACATTGTAAGTGGGTCTGGACTTCAGGAGAGCAATCAAGTCTGGGCGCATAAGTTTGGCAAACAGATGAGACTAGATACTGATATCAAAAGTTTGCCTCTGTTCCCTGGTGCCAAATCAAATCTCCGAGTACCGGGAGGGGTAGCAGAAAGTAGCCTTCTTGCTTTGCCAGGCGAAGGGTCCACTGTGGCTCCTGCTCTGCAATACTGTGCACTTCAAGCTGGGAGTATTTGGTAAGGAGTTTTATACCAGTAGTTCCAGTGGAGTTGCTGACAAGATTAGGGGATGTGGAGGGCAAGTTCAGTTCAGTCGCTCAGTCATGTCCAGCTGTTTGTGATCCCACTGACTGCAGCAGGCCAGGCTTCCTTGTCCATCACCAGCTCCCAGAGTTTTCTCAAACTTATGTCCATCAAGTTGGTGATACCATCCAACCATCTCATCCTCTACCTTACCCTTCTCCTCCTGTTTTCAATCTTTCCCAGCATCAGGGTCTTTTCCAATGAGTCAGTCCTTTGCATCAGGTGGCCAAGGTATTGGGGCTTCAGCTTCATCATCCCATCCTTCAAGTGAAAATTCAGGGTTAATTTCCTTTAGGATGGACTGGTTTAATCTCCTTGCTGTCCAAGATTAGTCATAATACACCAATAGATGCATATTTAGTCAAGGACTTTTGGGAAGCATGCATTTCTTGACTGATAGCAAAAAGGAATTTGTTTGAGCTCATGTCCAGTGTTGGTATAATAAGATACTCAGCCACTATCAATAATTTTTTTTAAATAATAGCAAAGAAAGATTAAAGAGAAATCCTTCCGATTATGTGTGACTGCTTTCCTCTCCAAAGCTTCCTGCCTGGTCAGTTGATGAAGAACTTGGGCTTCTGGGAAATTTTCCAATCCCAAAGAGAGGATTTGGGCATTTTTTCCCAGGAAAATACTTTCAGGAGAAAAATAAAGATATCTAAAGGTAAAATTAAATCATGCATAAGTGGAACAATATTTTGAATGATCTAGCTATTATTTTATCAGAAATGTGTGAAGGTAACACTCAAAACACAGATATGTGCAAAATAGGATTCAGCAGAAGTAACTTGTCTTGTTCAAAATTTTAGTGATGCAAAGATTCATGTTTTATACAGGTGCTTCTACTTGGAGGCAACATGCAACAGATATTTTTGGAAATTATTTATTTTTCAGATTTGTTTCTTTCCATTAAAAAAAAGCCTTCATCTCTGAATTTATTTTAGTTAGTGAACTGTCTATCTTTCTAAGATTGAGATTTATGCATTCCACTTCATTTGCATATAACTTTTCAAAACACAGCTATTGCATATATGATGGTCTAGTAATACTTGATGTCCTCAGATGTAAGAAACATTTCCCTGATATATATCCTGTTTATTTTTGAAATTATTTTTCCAGGCAGATTTTATATTAGTTCCTACAGGAGACTTTCACTGACTATAAAACCTGGAATAAGATATCTGTCGCATCTCCCAAACTACTGCCCCTATGTTTTCACTGCAAATTCCTTATCAGTGTGTTTATATAAAATTTAATTCTCTTCTAAAATTGATAACCAAGAAGGCCCTACTGTATAACACAAGGAAGTCTGCTCAACTTTATGTGGCAGGCTGAATAGGAGGGGAATTTGGGGGTTAATGATACATATATAGGTACGGCTGAGTCCCTCTGCTGTACACCTGAAGCTATCACAACATGTTAGTTGGCTCTCAGTTCAGTTCAGTTTAGTTGCTCAGTCATGTCTGACTCTGGGACTCCATGGACTGCAACACTCCAGGGTTCCCTATCCATCACCAACTCCCAGAGCCTATCCAAACTCACGTCCATCGCCATCGGTGATGCCATCCAACCATCTCATCCTCTATCATCCCCTTCTCCTCCTGCCTTCAATATTTCCCAGCATAACTGTCTTTTCCAATGAGTTAGTTCTTCGAATCAGGTGGCCAAAGTATCAGCTTCAGCATCAGTCCTTCCAATGAATATTCAGGACTGATTTCTTTTAGGATTGACTGGTTTAATCTCTTTGCAGTACAAGGGAATCTCAAGAGTCTTCTCCAACTCCACAGTTCAAAAGTGTCAATTATTCGCCACTCAGCTTTCTTTATAGTCCAACTCTCACATCCTTACCTGACTACTGGAAAAACCATAACTTTGACTAAATGCACATTTAGTAAAGTAATGTCCCTGCTTTTTAATATGCTGTCTAGGTTGGTCATAGCTTTTCTTCCAAGGAGCAAGTGATTTTTGTTTGTTTGTTTGTTTTAATTTCATGGCTTCAGTCACCATCTGCAGTGGTTTTGGAGACCATAAAAAATAAAGGCTCTCACTGTTTCCACTAGTTTCCTATCTATTTGCTGTGGAGTGATGGGACATAGGTATGACTGAGTCCCTCTGCTGTCCACCTGAAGCTATCACAGCATTGTTAATTGGTTATACTCCAATGTAAAATAAAAGTTGAAAAAAAAATCTCTTTTATAACCCCATCTAATTTGTTGTTTACATTTTCACACAATTGTTGCATAACAACCCCAAATACTCTTTAACATACAGTAATAAACATCTACTTATCTCACAGTCTACAAGGTTTATCTGATCTGCACGGTGCTCATTCATGCATTTGTAGTCAGTTTCAGATGGCTAGGAATCTGTACTGATCCGGGCTAGAAAGTGACCATCTGTGAGCTCATTTGGGATGGCCTTTGCCTGAAAAACTGAGATACCTCAACTCTGTTCCTCATGTTTCACCTTCTAGTATGGGCAGACAGTCTCAGACATGTCCTCATGTCCGTGGTAGAAGGAGAATAATCCCAGTCAAACAGTGTTCAAGTCTCTACTTGCATGGTGTTTTTAAAGATTCCTTGGCCAAAGAATTCGTGGCTGAATCTAGTGTCAAGGGTAAAGCAGACCCCATCCACAGGAATGCGAGGGGACTTCAGGTCACATGGCAAAGGGCATGAATGCCAAGATGAGTGAATACTTAACATGGTCGGTTCACTGCAAGTCTCTGTTAATGATTAGGTCAATAATGGCAAAGAATGTATTTAAGCACAATTTTTTTATCCAAACTACCTGGGTATAAATCCCAGCTTCTGTATAAATAGCTGTGCAATTTTGTATACATTACTTATCCTCTCTATCCTCTGTTTTGATTTTCTCATTTATAGAATAGTGATAATATTATCCACTAATAGATTTATCATACAGAAGAAAAGTATTATTACATGTAAATTTGTCAAAATATTTCATGAAACAAAGAAAACGCTTAATAAATGTAGCTAGTAGTCGTAGTAGTGGTGGTAGCAGTATTTTTTGGAGAAGGCAATGGCACCCCACTCCAATACTCTTGCCTGGAAAATCCCGCAGACAGAGGAGCCTGGTGGGCTGCAGTCCATGGGGTCGCTAAGAGTCGGACACAACTGAGCGACTTCACTTTCACTTTTCACGCATTGGAGAAGGAAATGCCAACCCACTCCAGTGTTCTTGCCTGGAGAATCCCAGGGATGGGGGAGCCTGGTGGGCTGCTGTCTCTGGGGTCGCATAGAATCAAACATGACTGAAGCAACTTAGCAGCAGCAGCAGTATTTTTGCTTAGAATTAAGGCTCAAGAATTAATTTTGAATTAAACTTTGGATGATATATAAGGAGTGTTGGAGTGTGTATTAGAATAAAACTTGCTTGCCCTATCAAATTCTAATTTTAGTAGTTAAGCATCATGAAAGGTTAAATTCTGTTCATAAAATAGTACGAGTGTTTCTAACCAAGAGTATCTGTCCTCTGGGCATCTCACCTGAGTCTAACCAACATAAGTGCTCAAGGAAAATTTATCCCAGTCTGTATAGGAGGTAATATTTCCACTTAACATCCACAATCTTGCAGACAGTGGTGATGTAGTAGACACTGTAATATGTGAGCATCTAAACCCTCATTTAGAAATTAAGAACCACATACCCAGCTTCTATGGGAGCTTTCAGTCCACAGTCCTCAGCTTTAGCCCTCTCTGGGGACCATCTCATCTGAAGAGAGCTGCTTACTCTCTCTGGTGAGGCCAGCTTCCAATGACTGATCAAAACAGGTATATGAAGGACTGTCCTATTTCAACATGAAGTAGTTCTTCCGTGTCATCCCGTCTACTGAGTTGCTCATGGAGTTGACTAAGTAGTCCACGGAAACTGCATCACAAATTGATCTCTCCCTCCCCAGTTTTTCGTTTGTCTTCCACCTCCACAGGTGTTACCTTCAAGAGGACCTGCAATAATCCTCCCGAACCCCCATCTCCATCTCGGCATCAGCTTCCTGGATAACCCCACCTGCAAAAGGTTGTGTGAAAACTCAGTGGACCACCTGAGTGAGACTCCGGAGTCTACACCGTGCTGTCAGCAATGAGTTTGAAACACAGTGGTTGTTGTTGTTGTTGTCGTTGCTTGTTTGTTCATTTTGTCAATTTATCTGTTTTGGGTTTGTTAGTTTTAATCCACAATGTTCACCTCATCATGAAAAAGCTTCCTTGAAACAGCTTTTGCATATTATACAGAGAACACAGTACCGCTCTTCGGTATATTTTACATTCATCAAATGATATGGACATGCATTTTCCATTTCTGATACCATATTACTTTTCCCAGTGCATTGCATTAATTGATGACTAACTATATTAAGCTAACAGACAAATGAGTATAGGGTTCTAACTCATGAAACCTTTTTTTCTACCATGAATACTGTTTTTCTTTTTTTTGAGGTATAAAATTAGGCTTAGATACTGAAATTAAAACACTAAAATAATAACAGTCTGGAGGCTGCCTCACATACAAGAAATCTTCAGTTATTGGAAAGGAGCAAAATTTTAGGAAATAAATTGGAAAGAGAGAAGATGGGTAGCAATGTCAGACTTATGAAAGTGCAGTAACGAAATAAAGAAGCACTTAAGTAAGAAATTATGCCGAATCACTAAAGGTACTTTGATGCTGCTTGAGAATACCATTTCATGCTGACCTTTACGTTAGAAGATGTGATTGCTGACAGCCATGCTTTGGGAGATGATGAATGCTAAGTAGAAAGGTTGGGTTTCTTTTTGGATTTTCATAGCAGGTTGCTGATATCTTTGAGTGTGTTGAGAGTTAGTTATCCACATTGTGTGGCTTCTAGAAACCGTGGGCTCCATCCACCATGTTCTTCATGATCACACATTGTCCGCAGTGTGACAGCATGAAATTACACAATTCAACCATGCCCTTCTGCTGGCCAAAGTCATTCATAGATCCTTCATTATCTGAAGGATAAAGTTTAAACTCTTTATTGTGGCATAAAAGATGCATCCGAATTTGACCCATTTCATGTTCCAGTGATATCAAACCTCTCACAGTTCCTATTTATTTTAACTTGGCCAACAGCTCTTCCCATTTCTTCTGGTAAAAAGCACTTATATTTCCTTTGGGAAAATTAACCATCCATTTTATGTGTCTTTTAGAGGGACTGTCAGTCTCAATGTCCTGCCTGTCCCGCTGCCAAGAGAAGCATATGGCCTAGGCAGACTACCGGCTTGATTCAAGGTAGTTGCATGAGGGCCAAAGACATCAGTGAACATCGGTACATGGATTTGTGAAACACAAAATCTTTCTTCTGTTCTCTCAACCATTAGAATGTAGGTTTGGAAGCATTGCAAATCATATTTTTCACCAGATGCAGTAATCAGGCTTGTTTGCGAATAAAGCCAACGCAGTGAGAGAAGAGCCATGGAAAAGAGGAGGAAGGGAAAGCTAGTCAGATAGACGATAGAAAGAAAAAAGAAGAGGGAGGGAGAGAGAGATGAAATCCTCACAACATCACATGAGACCCTGTATTCATCACACTTAGATTCTCCCTCAAATTGTTCTGTTGTGTCTGACTCTGCAACCCATGCAGGCCACCAGGCTCTTCTGTCCACGGTAATTCTTCCAGGCAAGAGTGCTGTGTGGGTTTCCATGCCCTCCTCCAGGGGACATTCCCAACCCAGGGATCAAACTCAGGTCTCTCTCACATTGCAGGCAGATTCTTTACTGTCTGAACTACCAGGGAAGTCCCAAACTGTCCTTAAATGTGATTCAATAAAAAACCTTTTAAGCTTAATCTGGTTGAGCTTTTTCTCTGACATGAGAACCTATATGGCCTAATATAGTCTATAACATTTATTATCTCACAGAAATTATACAATTCTCTTGTTCTCCTTGGAATACCTCTTCAGTGTTAGACTATTCAATCAATTTCTACTGGTTCTTCAAAATTCAAATGAAATGTCAGCATGTCTGAGAAAGGTATTTCTTCCCCTTCCCGTCCTCCTTCTAAGCTGAGAGTTAATCAGTCCTTCTCTGTGCCACCTGTCTCGTGGCTGCTTTTTTACTGCCCACATTAAAAGATAAGAGTGATATCTTTGCTTCAATGTCAGTTTTTTCCACTTATTTGGAAAACCTTTTTAAGCAATGGTTGGTTGTGAAAATTTTCCATTCTATCATTATCATTCCTACAGCCTGGCAGAAAGAAAATGTTTATTAAAGGCACAATGAATGAAATACGGATTCTATTATTAAATTACATGTTAATTTGTGATTCTGCTTAAATTTATAATATATTTTTATATTAGGCCTCTTGTAGCTACCTAGCATGTGTAACCATGCACTGTACATGCAAAATGGAAACAATGTTTTAGATATGAGTACATCATGAAAAACGCTGGGCTGGATGACGCACAAGCTGGAATCAAGATTTCTGGGAGAAATATCAATAACTTCAGATATGCAGATGACATCATCCTTATGGCAAAAAGTGAAGAAGAGCTATAGAGCCTCTTGATGAAAGTGAAAAAGGAGAATGAAAAAGTTGTCTTATAGCTCAACATTCAGAAAACTAAGATTATGGCATCCAGTCCCATCACTTCAGGACAAATAGATGGAGAAATAGTGGAAATAATGGCTGACTATTTTGGGGGGGGCTCCAAAATCACTGCAGATGGACGGTGATTGCAGCCATGAGATTAAAAGACACTTACTCCTTGGAAGGAAAGTTATGACCAATCTGATGATAGCACATTAAAAAGCAGAGGCATTACTTTGTCAACAAAGGTCTGTCTAGTCAAGGCTATGGTTTTTCTAGTAGTCATGTATGGATGTGAGAGATGGACTATAAAGAAAGCTGAGTGCAGAAGAATTGATGCGTTTGAACTGTGATGTTGGAGAAGACTCTTGTGAGTCCCTTGGACTGCAAGGAGATTCAACCAGTCCATCCTAAAGTAAATCAGCCTTGAGTGTTCATTGGAAGGGCTGATGTTGAAGCTGAAACTCCAACATTTTGGCCACTTGATGCAAAGAGCTGACTCATTTGAAAAGACCCTGATGCTAGGAAAGATTGAGGGAGGGAGAAGTAGGGGATAACAGAGGATGAGATGGTTGGATGACATCACCAACTCAATGGACATGAGTTTGGGTGGACTCCGGGAGTTGGTGATGAACAGGGAGGCCTGTCACGCTGCAATTCATGGGGTTGCAAAGAGTCAGACACGATTGAGAGACTGAACTGAACTGAACTGCTATTTATTTTAAAAAACAGGCTGACTGAGGATCAGAGGGTTTTTTTTTTTTTTTCCAAGTTTCCAGAATTCAAAATCTATGTTTCCATTGCTAGATCTTGATTCTCCATAGCTACGCTCTTATGCATTTCACATAAATAGAATCCCTCAAGATTCAGCCAGGATAAGCGTCACACAGGCAAACCCCCTCAATCCCACCAAATGACACAAGCTCTGCTGGCCCAGGAGAGGGAGTAACTCTCTGTCAGTGGGTATGGGAATGTATTTATCTTTTATTGTTTTGAAATACATTATTTCACATTTTACAGCTTTTGTGTGTATTGGCCGCTCAGTTGTGTCCACCTCTTTGCAATCCCATGGACAGAGGAAAGTTTGTCCATGGGATTCTCCAGGCAAGAATACTGGAGTGGACAGCCATTGCTTTCTGTAGGGGATCTTCCCAATCCAGGGACTGAAGCCGGGTCTCCTGCATTGGTGGTGCTAGTTGTAAAGAACCTGCCTGCCAGTTCAAGAGACATAAGAGACACAAGTTTCGTCCCTGGATCGGGAAGAACCTCTGGAGGATGGCACAGCAACCCACTCCAGTATTCTTGCCTGGAGAATCCCATGGACAGAGGAGCCTGATGGGCTACATCCATAGGGTCGCAAAGAGAGAGGCACACCTGAAGCGATGTAGCAGACACACAATCCCATAATACAGGCAGAGTCTTTACCAAATGAGCCATCAGGGAAGCCCATTTAACAGCTTACAACAGTGCCACACCATTTCACAGGTTAAATGTTGAATCAGTTCCAAATTAGGTTCTCTTCTGAGGGTCTCATATTCATGGTGTTTTCCAGCTTTCATTCTTATCTGAAGCCTCTGGAGAAGGTACTTTTCTATTCACTAACTGCTAGCAGAATCTAGTTTCTTACAAATGTAAAACTGAAAACCAGTGTTCTCGTTGGCTCTTGGATGAAGATCACCATTGGCTCCTAGAAATTACTTTTCATTATTTACCCAGGTATTCCCTCCATCTTCAAAGTCAGCAGTGAACACTATCCTACCTGTTGGACCTGCCACACCTTTCTTTGCTTTTTCCCTTGAAGGATTCTTGTCTCTTTGAAAATGTTATCTGATTAGTTTGGACTCATCAAGAATAACCTCTTTATCTTAAAGCCAACTAATTTGGGAACTTAATTACATCTGCAAAATCCCTATAGGATCACTTAGATTAGTGCTTGGTTGAGTGACTGGGAGATGGCATGTGCTCACTAGAGATTGGGAATCCTGGTAAGCATCTTAGAATTCTACTTATGGAGTAATGCATCATTTTATGAGAATAGGATTTATATTTCCTTATTGATATCTTCCTACCATGGAACCTCTTATAGTGACCCATGATTTCTCAAAAATCCCTGACAGAATCTTCAGTTTCTCTTAGGGCCAAATGAGGAAGTTAGATAATATAAATGAAGGCCTGGCTTGTCATCAGACATTGTTATCAGACCACGACCAAAAATTGGGTTTCTCAGGTGGCACAAAAGGTAAAGAATCCACCTGTCAATTCAAGAGACCCAAGAAACACAAATTCAATCCCTGAGTCAGGAAGATCCCTTGGAGTAGGAAATGGCAACCCACTCCACTGTTTCTTGCCTGGAAAGTTTTATGAACTGAGGAGGCTGGCAGGCTACAGTCCATGGGGTTCCAAAGAATCAGACATGAACAAGCGTTCATAAGTACTCTATGACCAAAAATTAGTACTCGCTTTTGAATGGTAGACCAGAGTACAAAAAGAAGTGATGAGATTTTGATGATATGAAAAAAATAAGACCCTAAGTGGAGGAAATGTAGGCGTTTAGTCTTTCATGTAAAAGTGAAGAGGGCATCATGGTGAAACTGAAAAAGAAAACATAAATCAGGTCTTTAGATGGAATTGCGGTGAAACTAAGAAAACTAATCTCACCAACATTTGTTTCCCAATAACTTTCCCTAATGATTCAGTGGTAAGAATCTACCTGCCAATGCAGGAGACACAGGAGACATGGGTTCGATCCCTGGGTCTTGAAGATCCCCTGGAGGAGGATCTTGCCTGGGAAACCTCAGGGAGAGAGGAGCCTGGAGGCCACAGTTCATGGGATCACAAACAGTCCAACATGGCGGAGTACATACACACACAAACACATCTCTTGTTAATACATAACCTTATTTCCACTGGGAGAAACATACTTTCTGGATTCATTGAAATAAGGTGGAAACTGCAAAATTATATCACATCTTCTTTCTTCCCATTCATCCTGGTATTGTTCATAAAGCAGTCTTACTTACAAGGAACAAGTCTTTCCCCAATCCATTGTGAAGCCAAAATCTATTGATATTTTCAAGTATGTTTACTTCCTACAACATTAGTATGTAGTATGAATAAAATACAAGAGTTTGTGTGTGTGAATTAATTAATTTAATCATGTTGAACCATTACATAGATTTCAGAAGCAAATTATCTTCTTAGTTGCTTCATTATTTTGAATTATTCTCTTAGTCATCCTCTGATTACTTATATAGCTCTTTAGACATAAACTATCTTTTTTCATTCACATATCTTCCAGCCCCAAAAGATCCTGAGAATAACTTAACTTAGACAAGAATTGCTAATGAAAAATATTCTGATTTGACTCAGCAGTATGGCAGCAAATGATCTTACAGAAATTTTCATGAAGAGTAAAGTGAAAAAAAAATGCAAAAGTTATTTGTCTCCAACATGGTGAGAATTCAAACTTAATGTGTGTATCTATAGCTAATCCTTTGACATTGGATGCTAATTTGATCATATTTTTGTTCAATCTATTTAGGGACACGGACGAGTGAAAAAGTAGGTTCACTTAATTTGCACAAGATCAAAAAAGGATGGATGCTTAGAAGCAATAATATTATTCTACCTTGAACTACTTACAGTCTCATGAATATAGATCCACATATATATATACACACACATATGAAATATTTATTATATAAAATATATATACATATGCACATATTTTATCTTACTTATATAGCTGTAACTATATCAAAATAGGTCAAATACTTCATCTAGCCAGAGTCTGGTAGCAGCTTGAGTTGATTTGATATCTAATTTTTGGGGAGAAACAATGACTGTTCCATGTGTCTTATTTTTAGTTCCTCTATAAGAAGAGGTTAAAACAAAATTTCAAGTGCAAGTTATTAATTTAGGAACTGAAGAAACCTTTAGTATCTGAATATATAAAAAAATGAAAAGAAAGACAGTTTTCAGGGTGGATCACCAGGTTAGCTTCACTGTGGGCAACTAACTATAGTTTAATCCTGCTAGTGTAGGCCACGTACCTGGAGTTATCCTACCTGAGGGTCAAGGGAATTAGAATATTTGTGTACAAAGTCCCATCAATATATAAATGAGGGCTCCCTCATGGGATCAGGTGGTGAAGTCCCCACGACTCCAGAAACCAGAAGAAACTGGCAGTGTGCATATGTGTATGTACACATTTCCAGTAAAAAGGAGCTAAAAGGAGGAAATCACAAGGAGAGAGATGTAATTTTCTTCTTTGGACTCCCTTTTACTAAGACTCTTGGAGTCATTTCCAGCTGATTTGGATAAGGCAGGATTGTCTCTCTATCTTGAAATCTGATGAAGTAACCTTAGTTCCACCTGCAACCTTCACTTTCAACCCTGTGATTAGCTTACAAGATTCCAGAGATTAAGACTCAGGCGTATTTGAGGAGACCGTTTCTCTGCCTACCATATAGGTTGAATTTTGTTACTTTGCTTTGACTTTGTATTTTCCTAAATGGGATGCCTATAGTTGTTGTTCATGCATGTTATAACACACAATGTTCTCTGAATTGTAAAAGAACTCATAGTATATAAATCATCATAACAGGACTTCCAATGTTAATATACAGGGTCTGCCAAGCAACTTAGAATCATATCTTAGACTTACTTAGCAAATAAAAAATAGAAGAGCTGGCATTTGGAGGTCAGGTAGCCATTTGTGCTGAAGTGGTATGGGCATTATATGAGCAGGACACCAAGGTCAAGAAGTCCAAGAAAGTGAGTTCAATCCAACAGTATTATACAGTGAAAATGATCAGGAACTGGGAAACATTTTTGAAAGGCTATCAATAGGCTTATATCTATTGATATGATATCTATTGATAAGAGCTCAGAATTAAGACAGAGAAGATGTGGCTGGTGACCAGAAAGGAGCACCCAGGGCTTCTGCGATGGTTGTCTCTTCTTGAGTGGGCAGGTGGTGACATTTAAACAAGTATGACTGGTGCAGCAAAATAATTTTCAAAAGGGAGACGGGACTATGTCTTGCAATTTTATTCTTCTCTGACCATTCTAGTCCACTATCCTGGAATGTAGATTCCCCGGGTACTTTCCTTTTAGATGATCTACTTTCATGGATCCCACGGGCACTAAATTAAACTTTCTCTCCATGACCAAAGCACACGGCACTTGCTCCTCTTATTGTTACAGTTGCCCCTGTGTGCTTCTATCTTAGCCTCCCAGGTTAAGTTCCTCAACAGCTAGAATATTTGTGTGAATACTTAGGTCCCGGGGCACCTTATGTCAGAACACCTTTGCTCTTTGGTTTGGTAAAGAGTGCAGAACAGCTTGCATAGAACTTCATTGTGGGTATTTTGTCCGGACATTGGTATAAGTCACATCTCATCTGATGTTTGCATATGTAGAGAGATTGGGCAGATATTAATGGGCAGATATTAAACAGATAGCTTAAGGACTCCAAGGTTAGAACCAGGTCTGACTGTCCAGGAGAGGGTCATGTATTTTTTCCATTCATTGTGCAAATATTATTACAGGTATTCTCTGATATCACCAAGAACTGGGAATTTAAAATGTAAAAACATTATAGGAGAGGTTCAAACAGAGTCAACAAACCAACGTTTAAGTAGGGGCCAAGATAGAGGTAATTGGAAGTAGGGTAGTGCATAGTATAAGCATTTCAGAAGCTTGAATGTGTGGCTTTAATGACTACTTCTACATCTTGTCCAAGTAGTAGGCACCGTGCAGCCCTTCACTGAGTCAAGAAACTCCCCTCACTCTCCATTTGAACTTATTAACAAGTATTAAGATCAGAAACCTAACATTAGCTATGTGCAGGTCAAATATTCAAGCATAACTAAACTAAATCTTGCAGGCAAGAAACAAATAGTAAAAAGAAAAAAAAAGATATTTCATCCTATACTTTCCTCTTCTCCACGTACTGTTTTCAGTAATTTTTCATTCTTTGTGTTCAGCGCAAACCTCTGACACTATCTTCTTAATGATGGATAGCATCAAAACCTCAGCGTTTGATCCACTATTTTTCTTTAGAATGCTTCTGCTACTTCTTTATCTTTCTGGTCTATAATGTTTTATGTATCTTTGAAGACAGCCTAGATTTTCCTGAAATGTGAGATCTAGGTGTTGAGGTCTTTTATCAATTTCAGTTGGGCTCAATTACAAGAGGAGAAAAATCAAATTAAACTAGCTTAAATAAGATAAAATGTATCTCATTAAAGCTGTAATTTAAATATACAAAATTAGCAGCTCCATTCTTTCTATAATATCTTATGAGATGTTAGGTAACTTCAGAATTCAATATGGATGCTAGAGACTCATCCATTTAAAATACCTTTTAGCCAACATGAAACCTGATATGGGGAAAGATTGAAGGCAGGATTAGAAGAGGACAACAGAGAAAGAGATGGTTGAATAGCATCACCAACTCAGTTGACATGAGTTTGAGCAAACTCCAGGAGATGGTGAAGGACAGGGATTCCTGGTGTGCTGCAGTCCATGGGTTCACAGAGTTCACAGTAACTTAGTAACTGAACAAAAACAGCGTAAGATAAAAATAACAGAGGGCAGGCTCTCTCTACAAATACATTTCACAAGGTGTATTTACCACATCCACAGGCATTCTGTTGGCCAGACTTACAAAGTCATATGATTCTGAAAGGAAGGATAAAATTCTAGTCTGCTTTTTTCAGATTATCATTTGTCTATCTTAAATATATGTGTGTGTGTGTGTGTGTGTGTGTGTGTGTGTGTGTGTGTGTACCACATCTCTAAAGCAGAAAGATATATTGGAGAGTGTGCAAAGTTGGCATTCCCATTTCCAACATACAATAGAAAATTTTCCAATTAAAAGGTAGCAGATTAAAAGAAGTTTTACTCTACTGTTCTACCTTGAGATGAACAGAGGAAAAGGGAATATCAACTAACTCAGTTTGCAAAACTTAATAAGACAACTCAATAATAAATGAGTAAATGATGTGGACAAATACTTCACAAAAGAAAACATAGGTAGTCAAAGAAGTACATGAAAATGCATTTAACATAGCTAGTCATTAGGGAAGTGAACACTAAAAACACAATGAAATACCACTAAGATTCACTAGAATGACAGAACGAAACAAAACAGAAATAAAAACCTGACTATCTCAAATGGTGACAGGGATGTGGATCAGTTAGAACTCTCACACATTGTTAAAATAGATGCAAAATGGGACAGCCACTTTGGGAGCTAGTGGGGTAATTTCCCCTTAAGGTTAACATAGATTTCTCATACAACCCTTGTGGCTCACCTGGTAAAGAATCCACTTGCAATGTGGGAGACCTGGGTTTGATCCCTGAGTTGAGAGGATCCCCAGGAGAAAGGAACCACAACCCACTCCAGTATTCTGGTCTGGAGAATTTCATGGACTGTATAAGTCCATGGGGTCACAGAGTTGGATATGACTGAGTGACTTTCACTTTCGCTTTTCTTATACAGCCCAGAATTTCCATTCTCAGGTGAAATTTGAGTGAAATAAAAGCTTATGCCCATACAAAAACCTGGACAGTAATGTTTATAGGATATTTATTAGTAATTACCAAGAAGTGGAAACAAATCAAATGTCACTCAGCTGGTGTCTTTAAGTAAAAAGCAAAGCAAAGGCTTTGGTATACCCATGCAATAGAGCCAAAAACAAAACAAAACAAAACAAAGCAAAACACAACTTATAAAAGTAACTAAACGGATCAGTCTCAACTGCATTATGATAGATGATAGTAACTAGCTCCAATAGGTTACAAGCTGTATAATTTGCTTTATAAAACATTGTGAAGATAGCACAACTGTTTCAGAGACTGAATCAGTCATTACCAGGAGCTAGGCATTAAGGGGGATTTGATTTAAAAATTAAACAAAAAGCCAAAAGAGGGTAGGTATTGCATGGGAACGTGTGCGTGATGGAAATGTTCTATATCTCAACTGTGATAGTGATTTGTCGTTGTTCAGTCTCTTAATCATGCCTGACTCTTTGCAGACCCGTGGACTGCAGCACACCAGGCTCCTCTGTTATCCAGTATCTCCTGGAGTTTGTTTACATTTATGTCCATTGAGTCAGTGATGCTATTTAACCGTCTCATCCTGTCATCCCTGTCTCCTTTGGCCTTCAGTCTTTCCCAGCATCAAGGGCTTTTGCTATATGTTGGCTTTTCTCATCAGGTGGCCAAAGTATTGGGGCTTCAGCTTCAGCATCAGTCCTTCAAATGAATATTCAGGGTTCATTTTTTTAAGGATTAATTGATTTGATCTTCTTGCAGTCTAAGTGACTCTCAAGAGTCTGCTCCAACACCACAGTTCAAAAGTACCAATTCTTTGGTGCTCAGCCTTCTTTATGGTACAGCTCTCACATTCATACCTGACTACTGGAAAAGCTATGGCTTTGACTATATGGGCCTTTGTCGGCAAAGTGATATCTCTGTTTTTTAGTATGCTGTCTAGTTTCGTCACAGCTTTCCTTCCAAGGAAAGTGGTAATGGTTACATGCTTATATATACTATAAACTATACTCTAAATTGTACTGTATATAGTTGAGCATTAAGTAAAAAATGTAAAGCAAATTAAAAAAAAAAAAACTAAGTCAATTTTGAGGCAAGTAAGAAAGACACCATCACCATAACACCTAAAATCTCTTGACTGGTTAAGTGTATCATGGCAAAAATCAGCTTAAGTTTATTCTGACCCAGTGCATTTTTCTATTAGATAAAATTTACTCAGGGCAATAATCAGATTAAGATCAGAGGAAAAATACAGTTATTTTATAGAAACTATTTTGGTGAGAGAAAGAAAAAGAGAGAAAAAGAGAAGAGAGCAGGGGGGAATATGTTGAAAATAAATAAAATGTAGCAGAGCTGAGAAATTTTCCTTTAAAGCGAGAAGCTGGTAGCAGTTACTGGAACATGGAATTTGCTAAAATCAAATATATAATATCTTTTAAAAAGAATTGTTCTGACAAACCCAACCAATATTTATGAAAGATTCTTATAAAAATTATTCTTAAGCTGTGACAGATATTGAGTGAGAAGGGAAGAGAGAGAGAGAGAGAGAAAAAAGCAATATAGTTCAAGGAGAGTATATTCCTTAACACTTTCTTCAAATGTAGTCAAGGAAGATAATGGAAAACAAAAACACATCAAGAAGGGGATTATGAAGAACTATAGATGAAGAAGAACTTTTCAGAGGACACAGTCTTAATGAAAAAATAAGACCATAGGAAGGATAGAGGGAACTCAGTGTCTGCCCAATAGAAATGAAAAATTGCTAAGGACCAGTGACTAGAGTGAATCTTTCTCTGTTCTATGGTAGGAATGTGGGAGTGGAACTAGGCTTTTTGATCATAGTTATCTGGACCAAGTGAAGAATTTCTGGACTTGAAGTAGCAATGATTTTGCAATATTTAGAAAATCCTGTCCTTTATTATGCTCATCTGTGCATTTAATGTTTCCTTGGTATCTCTAGTTTTCTTGAAAAGATCTCTAGTCTTTCCATTTCTATTATTTTCCTATATTTCTTTGCATTGATCACGGAGAAAGCCTTTCTTATCTCTCCTTGTTATTCTTTGGAACTCTGCATTCAAATGGGTATATATTTCCCCTTCTCCTTTGCCTTTAGCTTCTCTTCTTTTCCCAGCTATTTGTAAGGCCTCCTCAGAAAACCATTTTGCCTTTTTGCATTTCTTTTTCTTGGGGATGATCTTAATCACTGCCTCTGTACAATGTCACAAACCTCTATCCACAGTTCTTCAAGCACTCTATCACATGTAATCTCTGGAATCTATTTGCTATTTACACTGTATAACCATAATATACAGGGATATTGTATATTGATATAGGGAATACCTGAATGATCTAGTGATTTTCCCTACTTTCTTCAAATTAAGCCTGAATCTGGCAATAAGGAGTTCATGATCTGAGCCACAGTTCAGCTCCCGATCTTGTTTTTGCAAAGGTGGGCACAATAAAGGACAGAAAAGGTATAAACCTAAAGAGAAGCAGAAGATATTAATAAGAGGTGGAAAGAATACACAGAAGAACTACACAAAAAAAAACTTCATGACTCAGATAACCACAATAGTGTGATCACCCACCTAGAACTAGATATCCTGGAATGCGAAGTCAAGTGGGTCTTAGGAAGTATCACTAAGAACAAAGCTAGTGGAGATGATGTAATTCCAGTTGAGCTCTATCAAATCCTATAAGATGATCCTGTGAAAACACTGCACTCAATATGCCAGCAAATTTGGAAAACTCAGCAGTGGCCACAGGACTGGAAAAGGTCCGTTTTCATTTCAATCTCAAAGAAAGGCAATGCCAAAGAATTTTCAAACTACCTCATAATTGCAATCATCTCATATGCTAGCAAGGTAATGCTCGAATTTTTAGAAGCCAGGCTTCAACAGTACATGAACCATCAACTTCTAGACGTTCAAGCTGGTTTTAGGAAAGGCTAAGGAACCAGAGTTCAAATTGCCAACATCCGTTGGATCATAGAAAAAGCAAGAGAGTTCCAGAAAAACATCTACTTCCACTTTATAGGTTCTGCCAAAGCCTTTGACTTTGTGAATCACAACAAACTGTGGAAAATTCTTAAAGAGATGGGAATATCAGACCACCTGATCTGCCCCCTTAGAAATCTGTAGGCAGGTCACGAAGCAGCAATTAGAACTGAACATGGAACAACAGACTGGTTCCAAATCGGGAAAGAAGTACATCAAGGTTGTATATTGTCACCCTGTTTGTTTAACTTATATGCAGAGTACATCATGAGAAATGCTGGGCTGGATGAAGCACAAGCTGGAATCAAGATTGCCAGTAGAAATATCAGTAACCTCAGATATGCAGATTACACTGCCCTTATGAAAGAAAGGGAAGAAGAACTAAAGAACCTCTTGATGAAAGTGAAAAAAGAGAGTGAAAAAGTTGGCTTAAAGCCCAACATTCAGAAAACTATGATCATGCCATCTGGTTCTATCATTTTATGGCAAAATTTTCACTAGATGGGGAAACAGTGGAAACAGTGAGAGACTTTTATTTTGGGGGGCTCCAAAATCACTCCAGATGGTGAATGCAGCCATGAAATTAAATGATGCTTGCTCCTTCAAAGAAAGCTATGACCAACCTAGACAGCTTTTTAAAAAGCAGAAACATTGCCAAAAAGTCCGTCTGGTCAAAGCTATGGTTTTTCCAGTAGTCATGTATGGATATGAGAGTTGGAAAGCTGAGCACCAAAGAATTAATGCCTTTGAATTGTGGTGTTGAAAAAGGCTCTTGAGAGTCTCTTGGAATGCAAGGAGATCCAATGAGTCAATCTTAAATGAAATCAGTCTTAAATATTCATTGGAAGGACTGATGCTGAAGCTGAAACTCCAATACTTTGGCCACCTGATGTGAAGAACTGGTTC
Organism: Raphicerus campestris; assembly: GCA_006410735.1. Taxonomy (NCBI): domain Eukaryota; kingdom Metazoa; phylum Chordata; class Mammalia; order Artiodactyla; family Bovidae; genus Raphicerus; species Raphicerus campestris. The sequence continues at coordinate 239,253 of SJYW01026281.1, forward strand.
ATTGGAAAAGACCCCAATGGTAGGAAAGACTGAACATGAGAGAAGGGATGACAAAGGATGAGATGGTTAGATGGCCTCACTGACTCAATGGACATGAGTTTGAGGAAGCTCTGGGAGTTGGTGAAGTATAGAGCACCCTCATGTGCTGCAGTCCATGGTGTTTCAAAGATTTGGACACAACTGAACAACTGAGCTGAACCGAGAGATTCCTGACTTTGACCATGATGAGCTTATTAGCTTGAAGTTGGAAATTGAATCACTTCCCTATGGAAAAGGATGGCTATGCTAACACACATGCTACCCACTCTCCCACATTTTCCCAAAGTCTTTGCAGTTAGACAGGAGAATGTGACTAGAGCTGATTGACAGGCCTTGAACAGAGTGAGAATATGTTCAGAGTATGTAAAAGCCTAATACATTATCATACAGCTGTCTCTCCCTCTGTCGTGAAGCCCCAGATGCCCCTGCATTTCCATTAATGAAGTTACAAAATGGTAAATCACGTATCAACTGTTTCTTGGATGAACAAAATAGAACCCTCTCCTGTCCTCAGCCATGGGGGCTTCCCAGATGTCTCAGAGGCAAAGAATCTGCCTACCAATGCAGATTGCATTCCCTTGGTAGGCAAGATTCCCTGGAGGAGGAAATGGCCACCCACTCCAGTATTCTTGCCTGAAAAATTCCATGGACAGAGGAGCCTGGTGGGCTGCAGTCCATGGGCTTGCAAAGAGTCGGACACGACTAACCATGCATGCTTGTCATGAATAGGATACTATAACAAAAATAAACTTGTAATAAGCCACCAGAACAATATCTAGCAATCTTAACAAAAATGTTTTGCAAACCCACAAGTCATTATGTCTCAAATGTACACAGTATTAGAAAATGAATTTCAGATTTCTTAAAAGTGTATCTAAACAGAGAAGTTCTTCTAACTAACGAGTCATTTTTTAATTTAAAATATTCACAGAGTGAATTTAGCCAGAAAGAAAAACACCAATACAGTATACTGAAGCGTATATATGGAATTTAGAAAGATAGTAATGATGACCCTGTAAGTGAGACAATATAAGAGACACAGAGGTATAGAACGGACTTTTGGCTTCTGAGGGAGAGGGAGAGGGTGGGATGATTTGGGAGAATGGCACTGAAACATGTATACTATCATATAAGAAATGAAGTGCCAGTCTATGTTCAATACAGGGTACAGGATGTTTGGGGCTGGTGTATGGGATGATCCGGGGAGATGGTATGGGGAGGGAGGTGGGAGGGGGTTTCAGCATTGGGAGATCGTGTACACCTGTGGCTGATTCATGTCAATGTATGGCAAAACCAATACAGTATTGTAAAATAGAATAAAGTATTAAATTAAAAAAAAAAGAACCAGAAAAAAATAAAATAAAATATTTCTTGAGTGCAGGACATCTCTACCTTGACTTGAGTTGATTGTACTACCATGGTTTTTGTGATCATATTTGTGTCCTCTTTACCAAAACGTCTTTTGACTACTACAAACCTCTCTGATACCTCTGTTTCCTGTACCTCTTCATCTTTTCCTCTAGTGTTCATTTTGTTATTCAACTACATAAGCCTTCTACAATTTATGGGTATTATAAAAATGAGAAAGTTTTTTCTTTGTCCCACTGAGACTAAAAACTCTTTGAAGGGAAACCCATTTCTGATATGGGAACATGCTTCAACTCAGAGGGAAAGAATCACATTACAACAAATATACAGAAAGTGTTGCTCAATCAAAATGAAACAAAAGATAGATCTTCACAAAGCATATTTGACAAATGTTTATTGGCCACTTATAATTTCTACTCCTCTTTGTTTTTGGACAGAGCACTCAAATTGCATATAGATTGCCAGCTCTTTCATAAATGCATCTGGTTTCAGCTGTTAAATCTGAGACTAATTTTCACTAGTTTTCTGGATAAAAAAAGGGGGGGGGGAATAATCCATCCCAGAGAAGAAATTCTGAATGCTTATCATATCAGACCTTTGGCTTGATTTAATGTATTCAAGAAAACAAAATTCTCATCTGCTTTATAAATATGCTGAGAATCCATGAGAATTTGCCACCCATAATTTGAGCTGATTAACCTCATGAGCTCTGAAAAAACAGACTGAGTTTCATCTTAGATTATAAAACCCTAAAGACAGATCATGAATTAAAAAGACAGCCAATCATAGAAAGCATGTTTATGTATACAATCCAGAAATAGATACAATAAACTATCATTAAGTGAACGTTTAACTATGTTTTGGAAACTTGTACTGATATCATCANAAGGTAATGCTCGAATTTTTAGAAGCCAGGCTTCAACAGTACATGAACCATCAACTTCTAGACGTTCAAGCTGGTTTTAGGAAAGGCTAAGGAACCAGAGTTCAAATTGCCAACATCCGTTGGATCATAGAAAAAGCAAGAGAGTTCCAGAAAAACATCTACTTCCACTTTATAGGTTCTGCCAAAGCCTTTGACTTTGTGAATCACAACAAACTGTGGAAAATTCTTAAAGAGATGGGAATATCAGACCACCTGATCTGCCCCCTTAGAAATCTGTAGGCAGGTCAGGAAGCAGCAATTAGAACTGAACATGGAACAACAGACTGGTTCCAAATCGGGAAAGAAGTACATCAAGGTTGTATATTGTCACCCTGTTTGTTTAACTTATATGCAGAGTACATCATGAGAAATGCTGGGCTGGATGAAGCACAAGCTGGAATCAAGATTGCCAGTAGAAATATCAGTAACCTCAGATATGCAGATTACACTGCCCTTATGAAAGAAAGGGAAGAAGAACTAAAGAACCTCTTGATGAAAGTGAAAGAAGAGAGTGAAAAAGTTGGCTTAAAGCCCAACATTCAGAAAACTATGATCATGCCATCTGGTCCTATCATTTTATGGCAAATAGATGGGGAAACAGTGGAAACAGTGAGAGACTTTTATTTTGGGGGGCTCCAAAATCACTCCAGATGGTGAATGCAGCCATGAAATTAAATGATGCTTGCTCCTTCAAAGAAAGCTATGACCAACCTAGACAGCTTTTTAAAAAGCAGAAACATTGCCAAAAAGTCCGTCTGGTCAAAGCTATGGTTTTTCCAGTAGTCATGTATGGATATGAGAGTTGGAAAGCTGAGCACCAAAGAATTAATGCCTTTGAATTGTGGTGTTGAAAAAGGCTCTTGAGAGTCTCTTGGAATGCAAGGAGATCCAATGAGTCAATCTTAAATGAAATCAGTCTTAAATATTCATTGGAAGGACTGATGCTGAAGCTGAAACTCCAATACTTTGGCCACCTGATGTGAAGAACTGATTCATTGGAAAAGACCCCAATGGTAGGAAAGACTGAACATGAGAGAAGGGATGACAAAGGATGAGATGGTTAGATGGCCTCACTGACTCAATGGACATGAGTTTGAGGAAGCTCTGGGAGTTGGTGAAGTATAGAGCACCCTCATGTGCTGCAGTCCATGGTGTTTCAAAGATTTGGACACAACTGAACAACTGAGCTGAACCGAGAGATTCCTGACTTTGACCATGATGAGCTTATTAGCTTGAAGTTGGAAATTGAATCACTTCCCTATGGAAAAGGATGGCTATGCTAACACACATGCTACCCACTCTCCCACATTTTCCCAAAGTCTTTGCAGTTAGACAGGAGAATGTGACTAGAGCTGATTGACAGGCCTTGAACAGAGTGAGAATATGTTCAGAGTATGTAAAAGCCTAATACATTATCATACAGCTGTCTCTCCCTCTGTCGTGAAGCCCCAGATGCCCCTGCATTTCCATTAATGAAGTTACAAAATGGTAAATCACGTATCAACTGTTTCTTGGATGAACAAAATAGAACCCTCTCCTGTCCTCAGCCATGGGGGCTTCCCAGATGTCTCAGAGGCAAAGAATCTGCCTACCAATGCAGATTGCATTCCCTTGGTAGGCAAGATTCCCTGGAGGAGGAAATGGCCACCCACTCCAGTATTCTTGCCTGAAAAATTCCATGGACAGAGGAGCCTGGTGGGCTGCAGTCCATGGGCTTGCAAAGAGTCGGACACGACTAACCATGCATGCTTGTCATGAATAGGATACCATAACAAAAATAAACTTGTAATAAGCCACCAGAACAATATCTAGCAATCTTAACAAAAATGTTTTGCAAACCCACAAGTCATTATGTCTCAAATGTACACAGTATTAGAAAATGAATTTCAGATTTCTTAAAAGTGTATCTAAACAGAGAAGTTCTTCTAACTAACGAGTCATTTTTTAATTTAAAATATTCACAGAGTGAATTTAGCCAGAAAGAAAAACACCAATACAGTATACTGAAGCGTATATATGGAATTTAGAAAGATAGTAATGATGACCCTGTAAGTGAGACAATATAAGAGACACAGAGGTATAGAACGGACTTTTGGCTTCTGAGGGAGAGGGAGAGGGTGGGATGATTTGGGAGAATGGCACTGAAACATGTATACTATCATATAAGAAATGAAGTGCCAGTCTATGTTCAATACAGGGTACAGGATGTTTGGGGCTGGTGTATGGGATGATCCGGGGAGATGGTATGGGGAGGGAGGTGGGAGGGGGTTTCAGCATTGGGAGATCGTGTACACCTGTGGCTGATTCATGTCAATGTATGGCAAAACCAATACAGTATTGTAAAATAGAATAAAGTATTAAATTAAAAAAAAAAGAACCAGAAAAAAATAAAATAAAATATTTCTTGAGTGCAGGACATCTCTACCTTGACTTGAGTTGATTGTACTACCATGGTTTTTGTGATCATATTTGTGTCCTCTTTACCAAAACGTCTTTTGACTACTACAAACCTCTCTGATACCTCTGTTTCCTGTACCTCTTCATCTTTTCCTCTAGTGTTCATTTTGTTATTCAACTACATAAGCCTTCTACAATTTATGGGTATTATAAAAATGAGAAAGTTTTTTCTTTGTCCCACTGAGACTAAAAACTCTTTGAAGGGAAACCCATTTCTGATATGGGAACATGCTTCAACTCAGAGGGAAAGAATCACATTACAACAAATATACAGAAAGTGTTGCTCAATCAAAATGAAACAAAAGATAGATCTTCACAAAGCATATTTGACAAATGTTTATTGGCCACTTATAATTTCTACTCCTCTTTGTTTTTGGACAGAGCACTCAAATTGCATATAGATTGCCAGCTCTTTCATAAATGCATCTGGTTTCAGCTGTTAAATCTGAGACTAATTTTCACTAGTTTTCTGGATAAAAAAAGGGGGGGGGGGAATAATCCATCCCAGAGAAGAAATTCTGAATGCTTATCATATCAGACCTTTGGCTTGATTTAATGTATTCAAGAAAACAAAATTCTCATCTGCTTTATAAATATGCTGAGAATCCATGAGAATTTGCCACCCATAATTTGAGCTGATTAACCTCATGAGCTCTGAAAAAACAGACTGAGTTTCATCTTAGATTATAAAACCCTAAAGACAGATCATGAATTAAAAAGACAGCCAATCATAGAAAGCATGTTTATGTATACAATCCAGAAATAGATACAATAAACTATCATTAAGTGAACGTTTAACTATGTTTTGGAAACTTGTACTGATATCATCATAATAATTTATTTTTCAAATAATCATACAAGCTAAGTGATAAAATTGTAATTTTTGAATCAACAAAAGAAAATTTGCATATAGTACAATAACCTTAGCAGATTTTGTGCTGAAGAATCAATGCTTTCAAACTGTGATGTTGGAGAAGACTTTTGAGAGTACCTTGCATAGCAAGGAGATCAAGCTAGTCAATCCTAAAGGAAATCAACCCTGAATATTGATTGGAAGGACAGATGCTGAAGCTGATGCTCCAATACTTTGGCCACCTAATGTGAAGAGCTGACTCATTGGATAAGAACCTGATGCTGGGAAAAAGTGAGGACAGGAGGTAAGGGGATGATAGAAGTTAAGATGGTTGAATGGCATTACCAACTCATTGGACATGAGTTTGAGCAAGCTCCAGGAGATAGTGAAGCATAGGGAAGCCTGGCATGCTGAAGGCTATGAAGTCACAGAGTCAGAAATGACTTAGCAACTGAACAACAACAAAAGCCTTCACTATCACATAAACTAATTTCTTAAAACCTCTCTCTCTGTCTCTCACTACCTCTCTCTCCATTTTGCTCATCTCTGTCTCTACCTGTCTCTATATAGGCATATATATATAATGTTATGCATATACATATCCTGATTCTTTATTTCTGGAGAACTCTGACTGGTATTTTTGTTCAGAGATGTGGATTGTTGCTGCAACAATATATAGAAGTGATTTTGAACAGGACAGTTGCTGAAGCAGCTCTGAGTTACATATTAGGAACAGCCTAGACTACCTTAAAGAGATTATTGATAGAAATAACAATACCCAGTTGTGCATGTGACTGGTGATAGAAACAAGATCCGATGCTGTAAAGAGCAGTATTGCATAGGAACCTGGAATGTCAGGTCCATGAATCAAGGCAAATTGGAAGTGGTCAAACAAAAGATGGCAAGGGTGAACGTCGAAATTCCATAAATCAGCGAACTAAAATGGACTGGAATGGGTGAATTTAACTCAGATGNACTCTGATGCTGGGAGGGATTAGGGGCAGGAGGAGAAGGGGACGACTGAGGATGAGATGGCTGGATGGCATCACGGACTGGATGGATGTGAGTCTGAGTGAACTCTGAGAGATGGTAATGAACAGGGAGGCCCGGTGTGCTGCTATTCATGGGGTCGCAAAGAGTCAGACATGACTGAGCGACTGAACTGAACTGAACTGAAGGTGATTCAATGAGGTATCAGGGACTTCCCTGGTGGCTCAGCAGTAAAGAATCTGTCTGCCATGCAGGAGACCAGGGTTCGATCCCTGGGTCGAGAAGATCTTCTGGAGAAGGGAATGACACCTCATTCCAGTATTCTTGCCTGGAGAATCCTATGGACAGAGAAGCCTGCAGGATTTCATAGGGTCACAAAGAGTCAGACCCCACTGAAGCAACTGAGCACACAGCAAAGATGAGATATCAAGTAAAAACGAGGACCATGTTCTTGAAAATTGGAGAAAAGAAAATTCTTGTTGTAAAGTGGCAAATAACTGGATTATACCATGCTCTACTTTTTTGTGGACAGTAGAAATTGTAAGCAATGAGCTTGAATATTTTAGTTGATGAGATATCTGAACAAAATATTTGATAGTGCAGTCTTTTTTTGTCTTGGTACTTAGAGCAAAATGTGAACCATTTCCTTTATGACTGAATTGCTGAGCATTTTATTCTTGAACAGATATTGAATTGTTATAAAACTTTCCTGTGTCTATTGAAGTTATCATGTGATATCTTCCNTTTTTGTCTTGGTACTTAGAGCAAAATGTGAACCATTTCCTTTATGACTGAATTGCTGAGCATTTTATTCTTGAACAGATATTGAATTGTTATAAAACTTTCCTGTGTCTATTGAAGTTATCATGTGATATCTTCCTTGATTTTATTAAATGTTAGAATACACTCATTGACACATTTTGAAATGTTGTAAGTAACCTATTTATGGTATAATCCCCATTTAGATGTAGTATATCACCCTTTTAATATAATGCTAAGTCAGATTTGCTAGCATTTTAATGAAGGATTTTGCATCTATGTTTATTAGAAATATTGGTTTGTAATTTTATACTATTCTTGCCAGTTTTATTGTGAGAATAATACTGGCCTCATTAAATGGGTTGGAAAAGTCTTTCAATTGCTGTCTTTTTATAAAGCAAATTGTGTATTATCCCTTATTTAAATAGTTAATATAATCCATCACTGAAGCCATTTAAGTCTGGAATTTTCATTGTGAAATAGTTTTCAATTATGACTACAATTTTGTTAGTAGACATAGGCTATTATAAATTCTAAAGTATCTGTTATCAACTTTGTTAATTATGACAGTATCTTCAGAAAAGTTGAATAATTTGTTTAATTTTTTTGTCATGAAAGTTCTCATCATCTCAGTTATTATAGTCTCAGTGTCTATAGGCTCTGTAATGATGTCTCTTCTTTAATTCTTTGAAGTTAAGCATAGGATGGTTTTCTGCGCCAACTGTACAAACAATAAGTAAAACTTGATCATAAGTAAAGTTACCTCATTTTCAGGAGCCCCACTTTTGTTTAGCAGGACATAAAGTTGTCTTGAATCCACAGGCAAAAAATAATATTTCAGAGCCAGTGCCTAATACTTCCCCTTAAATCTGGGTAAAATTTTTTTAATGCATTATCACTCTTATGAATGGTCATAAATCCCTTTGGGGAAGGTTTAGAGGATAATTTAAGCTGTTTACTTGTTGCATGCAAGATTCTTCCATAAGAGGACTTGTCTTCTCTATTCAAGGGATTTTTGTGTGTGTGTATGTGTCTATGAATTAACTTGTGTTTACCTAGGTCAGATTCTCTGACTTTTTATTATGGAAATTCAGGTATGTTTTAGCTACTAAGCCTATTTTTTCCCCCATGTTTAGATCAAGAAACAGGCTAGTAGGCTATTTAGCCTGTTTTGAAGATAACATGTGCACTGCTTACAAGTTTACTAAGATGTCATACAGTAAAATAGGTTGTGTCATATTCCCTCTGGTGTGTGGGAAACTCTCTATAGGAATATTTGCTGTTGATGGCCACTCTTAACACTGCAGTGTTCTCAATTTAGCAGTAAGATTTTTAATGCTATTCAGACAACATATCTTCATGTGAAAATCTAAATATTAAATCTTTCAGGCTTGCCATAATATAAGGTCTCTAATACAGTACTTAAAGTGAAAGAGGAGAGTGAAAAAGTTGGCTTAAAGCTCAACATTCGGAAAATGAAGATCATGACATCTGGTCCCATCACTTCGTGGGAAATAGATGGGGAAACAGTGGAAACAGTGTCAGACTTTACATTTTTGGGCTCCAAAATCACTGTAAATGGTGACTGCAAGTCACGAAATTAAAAGACACTTACTCCTTGGAAGTAAAGTTATGACCAACCTAGATAGCATATTCAAAAGCAGAGACATTACTTTGCCAACAAAGGTCCATCTAGTCAAGGCTATGGTTTTTCCAGGGGCCATGTATGGATGTGAGAGTTGGACTATAAAGAAAGCTGACCACCAAAGAATTGATGCTTTTGAAGTGTGGTGTTGAAGAAGACTTTTGAGAGTCCCTTGGACTGCAAAGAGATCCAACCAGTCCATCCTAAAGGAGACCAGCCCTGGATGTTCATTGGAAGGGCTGAACCTGAGGCTGAAAGCCCAATACTTTGGCCACGTCATGGGAAGAGTTGACTAATTGGAAAAGACTCTGATGCTGGGAGGGATTGGGGGCAAGAGGAGAAGGGGATGAAATAGGATGAGATGGCTGGATGGCATCACCAACTCGATGGACATAAATTTGGGTAAACTCCAGGAGTTGGTGATGGACAGGGAGGCCTGGAGTGCTGTAATTCATGGGGTCACAAAGAGTTGGACATGACTGAGCAACTGAACTGGACAGTACTTAAATATAATGAGTAAGCAAATGGTTGTGATTATGTGTCAATAAAAGTTTCTCTGCAAAAGCATGTGGTTTTCCTACAAGACCATAGTTTCCCAGTGCTTTCTTCAAGACAAACAATATGCCTAGGTTGCTTTCCCCACTTAGATATGGTAAGAGCATTCCTGTCCAAATCAACCTTTCATTGGGATATTTTTTTAAAAAATGAATTAGAGGCTGTAGTTCATAAATTTTGGAAATTCTACATAGATTGACTAACATGGTAAGAAAAACAAGACTAAAATAAACATACAAACAAAGCTTTTCTCTATTCTTTTAGCATAAATATTATTAATTCTTTGAAAAGATACTTAGCAATACCAAATTTGAGTTCTGAAAGTACAATTTAGCTCTAAAGTCTGGATATTGATTTTATTGTGTTCATAGAGATTTCATAATAAGCATGGGTTTGTATTAAAGAATGTTAGCATTCTTTATGTTGTTATCATTGAGCTATCAATATATTATCATTCAATTTCACTAAAGAAATTCTAAAGAGAATATTCCATAAATGGACATATTTTGAGATGGGCAGCAGGATGGCAATAGTGTTCAACTTTAGCTCAAAAAAATGGTCTTGAAAATGATTTGATTCCCTGATGAGTGTCAGCCTCTGCCACTCTTTGGGGTTCCAGGGTACAATGCACAGTGGCCTCTCTTCTCCAACACCTTACTGGTGATTCTTTCACACCAAGAAGAAGAAAAAAAAAAGAAAGAAAGAAAGAAAGAAAAAACCTCAAGATTTGGTGGGACACAAACTTAACACAATAAACATTGGTTGAATGAACAAATAAATGAAAGTATTCCTTGGGTTTCTCTGGTGGCTCAGATGGTAAAGAATCTGTCTGCAATGCAGAGGTCCCAGATTTGATCACTGGGTCTGAAAAAATCCCAGGGAAGTTCCCCTGGAGGAAGGCATGTCAACCCACTGCAGTATTCTTACCTGGATAATTCCGTGGACAGAGTAATCTGGTGGGCTACAGTCCATGGATCACTAAGAGTCAGATATGAGTGAGTAAGTAACACTAAGCATTCCTTATATTTTATGAGGGGAGACCAGGTAAAGATCAGGAAGAAAGTCAGTGATAAGTAACAGGGCTGTTTCTATAAGGTTCCTGTTTTCATCTCCTTTCCATCCTCATTGCTTGTGTCTTTCACAAGCCTTGAAGATTATTTGGATTTTCTTGGCTTTATTTCTACAGGTTTTCTCTCACTGTCTCTATTGCTCCTTGAATCTCTATTCAATCTATTACTGACAGAATCATTGAGAAGAAAGCATCAGATCATCAACTGTAGTAGTACCTAGGCTATCCCTTAGTTAATCACTACATGGTGAGTATTTTGTAAGTGCCAGTCCTTGCTCAAATGCTTGGGATGTTATCTAAGAACCGAGCGAAAGCAGGAAGTCTTCATATAGTCAGATTACTCAAACCTTAGGTCAGAAATCAGAACTGTTCACCTAGAATACCCACCACAAGGAAGAGGGGTGATGCTCTCCAAACTGCTGAATCACTCGTTTCCTTCTGAACTTCTTCTGTTATCCACCTTGAAGCAAATCCCTTATGTAAGCAAAAATAAATTTTAAAAAATCATCACTCCAAGCCAACTTTATTTTGATGTTAATTCAGAAGGCATCCATGTGACCTGATTAACTAAATGCAGGGTACAAAAGAATATATTCTGGAAACAAGTTTTCCTTTAGCATCCCTGTTGAAGTACCACACTGGAGGCCTCCTAATGGGCTGCCTTTCCCCAGGCCTTGCTTTCTTCTTTCTCTGAATCACACAGGCTTTGATTAGCATCAGTCTTTTGGGAATATTTCTCAAGGAGATTTCTTTTTTTTTTTTCCCCACTTCCCCCAGATTTGTATGGGTTATTTAATAGTGCAATTAATTATTGTTTCATGAGCAGATGAAAGGTTTTTTTATATGTTCTTTCTTCAGACTTTTTTACATGGTTGGAGGAAATGATAAGAATCACTTTTTTATCCCCACTGGAGGATAAAGTGGACTTTGATAAAGGTCAAGAAAAGAGAGTTGGAGGGAGGGAACTTCATTTATTATCTCCCTTGGCACTGTTCATTGCCTTTTGAAAAATAAAAATCTGATGGAATAAAGAAAAAAAATTTTCAAATAACACATGTTCATGCAAAAACATAAGTTGCATTAGTAAAACTGTTTTTCTTTTTTAATTTTTTCCCCTTTTCTTTAAGTATTTTCTGTACTAGGCAGGGGTGATAGCTTGAAAGTATTCATAGTGATCAGATCTTCTAAGAGCCAGATGATGATTTTTTTTTCTATATAAGTTAAACTCAAAAAATGTTACTCTGTTGACTATGTATCCTTATATATTTTTCATCATATTTTAATACCCCTACAAACATATAAAACACTACATCAGGCCATATTTTTTTCCAAACTCTCTCCACTCTAAGAAGACAGGAATCATTGTGTATACAAGAGTTAAGTTAGTAGAACGATGATCTCAATCCATAAGCAATGAGGGGGGGGTGAAAGGAAAAGCACTAGAAGTGTGCTGCTGTTACTTTAATAAGACACTAGATATATTAAATTTGTCATGTTTGGGGAGGAGAGAATTCATCTACTGGTTAACCCTACCAGTCAGGTTTTGCTTAGAAACTGATAGCCACAAAAATATTAATGGGCATTTCCTTTGTTTGAGCAGCTATAAAAAAGTGGTGTAGACTGGGTGGCTTGACCAGCAAATGCTGATTTCTCAGCGTTCTGGAGGATGAGAAGTCTCATACAAAGATGTTGGCAGATCTGGTGTCTGGTGAGAGCCCACTTTGCTTGCAAAAGGACATCATCTTATTATCTCACCTGATTTCCACCCCCCACCCCAGGTACATACATATTGAGAGAGATCTTATTTCCCTTTCTCTTTTTATAAGGGTGTTAATCTCATCATGAAGTCCCTGTCTTCATGACCAAACTGACCCTAATTCCCTCCCAAAGGCCCCACCTCCAAACACCATCACATTGGATATTAAGGCTTTGCCATATGAATTTTGAGGAGACACAAAATTTCAGTCCATATTTGGCAAACACTATGAGTATTTACTTGTCTCATTTGCATTTGCCAGTTCACTAGGGTTTGGATGATTCAAGCTCCACTAGCTGGGCTTCCCTTCCAGACAAACGTTGGATTCGGTTCTGTGCCATACGTCTTTCATCCTCCTTAAATGGGCTGTTAGCAAAGACTTGCTTTTCTTATGAAGAAAGTCAGGAGCTCAGTTTTACTTTTCCTTGGATCACCCATGCTAAAAACCACTGATTACAGCAAATCAAGTTAAGCAGACTCAAACTCAAGTCCAAGAAGTATACTCCATCTAATTTAGAGGTTATGGGTAGGAGTGAAAGTGAAAATATTTTGAAGCATCGTCTGATTTATGAAACTTTTCTACTCCAGGAAGCATTAGTGACTGTTCTAACTCTTCTTCTCAGTAAAGCAAAAATCTTCGTACCACTTTTTTGGTTTGTTTTTGTCTGAAGAGTTGTACATGTGCATGAAATGTGCTCCAGTTGTAATATATTTGTTTCTGCATCAGTCTCCTTCTAGAGGTCACCAGGAATATTTGATTCTTTCTTCTGTACACAGGGATCAGTATATTCAACAAATATTAGGTGAATTGACTACAAAGTTTACACAACTAAGATTTACTGTTATTTTATATTTTAATAAATATGATAAATAATGGATTAATGGTTTCATAGATTTCACTACCTCATATTTTTAATAGAGGATTAAACTAGAGTGCACAAAACACTATAAACACCCACTAAACTTTAGCTGTTCCTATGCCTACTATTATTGTTATTACTACATTTAAATTTAAGAAGCTAAGTCTGTACCTAATATCGCTACAGTTTATATAAATTACTTATCGCTACTATGGTTTATTATGCCCGTTAAAATACAGATTATATCTACTAATTGGCTTCTGAAATCAGACAGAAACAAAGCAAAACAGAAATTAAATACTGGTTTCTAAATTTTTGTATCACTCCCCATGCAGATCTGAGTTTCTATCTTTATGAAAATGTAATGAATTTTGTGTAGAAGGAAAATTTTGGCTTGATCATATGCACATTATGAGTCAGACCTCTTGAACACTATCATAAATATGATATGTGGAACACAGGATGATATTGGGTTTTGGCTGCTTCTACTCTGGAATGATCAAAGAAACTGAAGATTATTTATAACTGCCCTTTGTGATGTGCTAAAGAAAATATGATGCTGAGCAATGAGAAAGAGAGTCAATGAGGTTTGCTGGTAGAATATGCTCCAGATGATATAATCACTACAAACTAAGATAGTGTTAACTTGAGTACTACTGAAAGTTAAGATATGGTAGTTAGCTAGGGTGAATAGGTTTAGTAAAAGCTCTTTTTGTTTGTTTTATCTTAAGCTGGTTTTCCCTCTGAGGGTATGCTTAGGTCAAGAAAGTTCAAGGGAAAGAGCTCAAGCAGAAAATAGTAGCTTTGGGACTTCCCTGGTGGTCCAGTGGCTAAGACTCCATGCTCCTAGTGCAGGGGACCTGGGTTCGATCCCTGGTCAGGGAACTAGATCCCATGTGCCACACCTAAAGAGAGTGCCACAAGTAAAGACCTGGTGCAAATAAATAAATATTTAAAAAAAAAAAAAAGAAAAGAAAATAGTAGCTTTGTTGAGATGACGGGTCAGAAGTTAGATTTTGGGGACTAGCAGAGCTTCTGGACTTCCCTGGTGGCTCAGATGGTAAAGTGTCTTGCTTACAATGCAGAAGACCTGGATTCAATCCCTAGGTCAGGAAGATCCTCTGGAGAAGAAAATGGCAACCCACTCTAGTACTCTTGCCTGGAAAATCCCCTGGACAGAGGAGCATGGTAGGCTACAGTCCACTGGGTCTCAAAGAGTTGGACATGACTGAGTGACTTCACTTTTCACCTTCAGAGCTTCTGGGCTTTCCTTGTAGCTCAGTTGGTAAAGAATCCTCCTACAGTGTAAGAGACCTGGGTTCGATTCCTTGGTGGGGAAGATCCCCTGGGGAAGGAAATGGCAACCCACTCCAGTATTCTGGCCTGAGAAATCCCATGGACTGTAGCTTGCCAGGCTTCTCTGTCCATGGGATTGTAAGAGTTGGAAATGACTTAGCAACAAAACCACCACCAGAGCTTCTGGATATTTAGACAGGATATAACAAAAAAGGAGGTGCTTCATTGTTTACAATAGCTAAGACAGTAACAATCTAAATGTGCACTGTCAGAGGAATGGATAAAGAGGATGTGATACATATATACAATGGAATATTGTTCAGTCATTGTAAATGATTTGGGTTTGCAGCAAATATGGATGGGGCCTAGAGGGTGTCATTGGAGAAGGCAAAGGCACCCTACTCTAGTACTCTTGCCTGGAAAATCCCATGGATGAAGGAGTCTGGTAGGCTGCAGTCCATGGGGTCACTAAGAGTCGGACATGACTGGGTGACTTCACTTTCACTTTTCACTTTCATACATTGGAGAAGGAAATAGAAGCCGACTCCAGTGTTCTTGTCTGGAGAATCCCAGGGATGGGGGAGCCTGGTGGGCTGCCGTCTATGGGGTCGCACAGAGTCAGACATGACTGAAGCGACTTAGCAGTAGCAATACAAATAAAAGTGTAAATAAAAAATTTATATACACTTTATGTTTATAAGCCATGTCAATAAAAAGTTTGTGTATATATAAAAAAGACATGCTTCAGAAGAAGAGCCCCCAAAATCTGCACCTAAATTAATCTTAATTTTTATCAGACTCCAGAAATACATGTGTGCAGATAATGAATCCAAGGAATCCAGCTAGAAGAAGTAACAAGAAGACTAAAGAGTTGGACAGAATTAGCAACAGCTGTCCAGGGCTTGGTAGGAGGGGGTCTTGATAAAATTCTCAAATTTTCCATTGGAAGGCACAAGGGTCATGATTTAGGAGCATGGGCATCACAGAAGTAAGCATCAAACCCTAGGATTAAGGCAAATTTTATATAGTGCTCAAAAAGCCTAAACCCAAGTTGTCACAGGGCCATGATGATCCATCAGTGATTTAGCTTCTTGCTAGAATCAAACCAAACTTTCAACATGTGAAGGAAAAAAAAAAATCCAAGTCTCTCAGTGAATAGTTTACAATACTTGTATAGAACAAGTTACTACCAGGCATGCAGGAAAATAGAAACACATGAGACCCAACAGTTCACTTCATTCACTCAGTTGTGTCTGACTCTTTGCAACCCCATGGACTGCAGCACACCAGTCCTCCCTGTCCATCATCAACTCCCAAAGTTTATTCAAACTCATGTCCATTGAATTGGTGATGCCATCCAACCATCTCATCCTCTGTTGTCCCCTTCTCATGAGACCCATAGTCAAGATAAAAGTAGTCAATAAAAATAGACCAAAGTATATCTCAGGTGTTGAAATTAGAAGACAAGGAACACAAAATAATTATGATAAATATTTTAAAGTATTTGCAAGAAAAGATGGTCAAGACTTTTCAGGGAAAATGTGGGGAAATTCACAGTAATACAAAAAATCTTAACCAAATGAAACACCTAGAACTAAAAATGTACACTAACTGCAAATAAAGATGTCATTTGCCATAGTTTGGACAATGAAAAAGAAAGGGTAATGAAGAGAAAGTCAAGATAATCAAATTATTCACAATGAAGGAAAATGACAGGAAAAATGAGCAGAACTTTGGCAAGTTACAACATAGTAATTAACAGAGTCACATGTATGGAACTGGATTTCATTAATGAGCAAAGACAGACAATTGGACAGACAAATATATTTCAAAAAATATTAAAGTATTTTTGATTTCAATAAAACCCACTAACCCATAGATGAGTGAAAAACAAGCAAGAACATACAGAGAAATGTATATATGTCAAAGCATTTCATACTTAAACTGCTGAAAAACAAAATGAAGAGAATATTTTAAAAGCAACTTTGTTTACATGCGTTACTTCCACCCGTTGACAGTTGTGAATAATGCTGCTGTGAACATTGATGTACAAATACCTACTGAAGTCTGCTTTTTTAATTTTTAAAAACTGAAGTATAGTTGATTTTATATTTTTGTATTTCAAGGGTATATCACAGTGATTCAGTTGTATGCATATTATATAATATATATAACATAAAGATAAAAATTAAAGCAACTAGAGGGGAAAAGAAAGAAATAGAAGATGTATCACATAGAATGAAAACGATATGGATGATGGCTCACTTTTCATCATGAGGAGTCTAGAAGACAATGGAATAGAATCTTTAAAGTGATAAACATAAAAGGAAGTATTGCTGTATTAGATTAGATTGGACAAATGTAAGGCTTAAAACAGCACATATTCATATTTTACAATTTTAGAGGTTAAAAATCTGAAATCACTGGTCTAAAGTCAATGTGTTGCTACAGCTTGCTCTTTTTGTATCCTCTGAGAGGAGGATCCACTTTCTTTAAGATTCCATGATTTAATCTTGTAAGATTTCTTCTATGAATCTTGAGACGTATCTGCTTAGTCTTGAGTACTATAGCTTTTTCCTCAACACCCAAGGGACCAATATGGGAGTTACATCAGCTATCAAATATGCCAACGCCAACTGCTTGCTTAAGAACTGGGGAAATGACCTCTGAATGGGTCCATAGACCAAATGACTCATTCTTTTTTGTAATTGCAGTGTAGTCATTGTAAAATATTATATAATTCTAAGTGGACAAGCTAATGCTTCATAAATTTTAGTGGTTACTACAAAATACTGGCAATAGTCTCAATGACCCATTCTCAACACTGGCTTTGAATAAGATTCCACTTACTACCTGACTCCCTACTCCTTCTAACACAAGAGTCTAAAAGATGATGCTTCAGGTTTGTTAGGTTTTATATTAGCTTAGACCTCAATTCCAGCTCTGTGTCCTACAGTCTGTGAAATATTTTCCTATTTGCTTTCCCCAAATGTGCAGTTGCCTGAACACATGGCCGCAGGTCCCATTGGGAAAGATTGATGAATCATCATTACATTCACTAGCTATGGTGTGGCAGGGTCCTTCCTCCAGGATACCCAGTATTCTCTTCAGTCATTATATCCAAATCTCAAAAATGGCTCAGGGACAGAGGCTGTTAGGGTCACTGTTGTCCTCATTCTCCTGGACACCCCTTTTCATTTTTTTTTTCCTAATGGCAAAGTCTGAGTATTAGCTTTGTTGGCTACTCAACTACTTTACCCTTAAGGACTATTGTTTAGTCTCCAAGTCTCAGGTGGCTCACTGGTAAAGAATCTGCCTATCAATTCAGAAAACATGGGTTTGATCCCTGGGTAGGGAAGATGCCCTGGAGAAGGAAACGGCAACCCACTCTAGTATTCTTGCCTTTAGGGTTATGTTTTGTTATATATCCCCATAAGTTTGTGTAGATCAGGCCTCTTGGATGGCATTGAGGATAATTACATCTACCCAGTTTCTGGTAGTAAAATGCCACAATATGGCTTCTATTGCTTTGGAGTTTTAATGATCCCACTCCTACTGGTTAATTTAGTTTTATAATAGCCTTTCCTATTATTATATGGGACTTACCTAGTGGCCAAGAGGAGTCTGAGGATAGATACTAAGGGGGGGGGGNGAAAATAGTAGCTTTGGGACTTCCCTGGTGGTCCAGTGGCTAAGACTCCATGCTCCTAGTGCAGGGGACCTGGGTTCGATCCCTGGTCAGGGAACTAGATCCCATGTGCCACACCTAAAGAGAGTGCCACAAGTAAAGACCTGGTGCAAATAAATAAATATTAAAAAAAAAAAAAAAGAAAATAGTAGCTTTGTTGAGATGACGGGTCAGAAGTTAGATTTTGGGGACTAGCAGAGCTTCTGGACTTCCCTGGTGGCTCAGATGGTAAAGTGTCTTGCTTACAATGCAGAAGACCTGGATTCAATCCCTAGGTCAGGAAGATCCTCTGGAGAAGAAAATGGCAACCCACTCTAGTACTCTTGCCTGGAAAATCCCCTGGACAGAGGAGCATGGTAGGCTACAGTCCACTGGGTCTCAAAGAGTTGGACATGACTGAGTGACTTCACTTTTCACCTTCAGAGCTTCTGGGCTTTCCTTGTAGCTCAGTTGGTAAAGAATCCTCCTACAGTGTAAGAGACCTGGGTTCGATTCCTTGGTGGGGAAGATCCCCTGGGGAAGGAAATGGCAACCCACTCCAGTATTCTGGCCTGAGAAATCCCATGGACTGTAGCTTGCCAGGCTTCTCTGTCCATGGGATTGTAAGAGTTGGAAATGACTTAGCAACAAAACCACCACCAGAGCTTCTGGATATTTAGACAGGATATAACAAAAAAGGAGGTGCTTCATTGTTTACAATAGCTAAGACAGTAACAATCTAAATGTGCACTGTCAGAGGAATGGATAAAGAGGATGTGATACATATATACAATGGAATATTGTTCAGTCATTGTAAATGATTTGGGTTTGCAGCAAATATGGATGGGCCTAGAGGGTGTCATTGGAGAAGGCAAAGGCACCCTACTCTAGTACTCTTGCCTGGAAAATCCCATGGATGAAGGAGTCTGGTAGGCTGCAGTCCATGGGGTCACTAAGAGTCGGACATGACTGGGTGACTTCACTTTCACTTTTCACTTTCATACATTGGAGAAGGAAATAGAAGCCGACTCCAGTGTTCTTGTCTGGAGAATCCCAGGGATGGGGGAGCCTGGTGGGCTGCCGTCTATGGGGTCGCACAGAGTCAGACATGACTGAAGCGACTTAGCAGTAGCAATACAAATAAAAGTGTAAATAAAAAATTTATATACACTTTATGTTTATAAGCCATGTCAATAAAAAGTTTGTGTATATATAAAAAAGACATGCTTCAGAAGAAGAGCCCCCAAAATCTGCACCTAAATTAATCTTAATTTTTATCAGACTCCAGAAATACATGTGTGCAGATAATGAATCCAAGGAATCCAGCTAGAAGAAGTAACAAGAAGACTAAAGAGTTGGACAGAATTAGCAACAGCTGTCCAGGGCTTGGTAGGAGGGGGTCTTGATAAAATTCTCAAATTTTCCATTGGAAGGCACAAGGGTCATGATTTAGGAGCATGGGCATCACAGAAGTAAGCATCAAACCCTAGGATTAAGGCAAATTTTATATAGTGCTCAAAAAGCCTAAACCCAAGTTGTCACAGGGCCATGATGATCCATCAGTGATTTAGCTTCTTGCTAGAATCAAACCAAACTTTCAACATGTGAAGGAAAAAAAAAAAATCCAAGTCTCTCAGTGAATAGTTTACAATACTTGTATAGAACAAGTTACTACCAGGCATGCAGGAAAATAGAAACACATGAGACCCAACAGTTCACTTCATTCACTCAGTTGTGTCTGACTCTTTGCAACCCCATGGACTGCAGCACACCAGTCCTCCCTGTCCATCATCAACTCCCAAAGTTTATTCAAACTCATGTCCATTGAATTGGTGATGCCATCCAACCATCTCATCCTCTGTTGTCCCCTTCTCATGAGACCCATAGTCAAGATAAAAGTAGTCAATAAAAATAGACCAAAGTATATCTCAGGTGTTGAAATTAGAAGACAAGGAACACAAAATAATTATGATAAATATTTTAAAGTATTTGCAAGAAAAGATGGTCAAGACTTTTCAGGGAAAATGTGGGGAAATTCACAGTAATACAAAAAATCTTAACCAAATGAAACACCTAGAACTAAAAATGTACACTAACTGCAAATAAAGATGTCATTTGCCATAGTTTGGACAATGAAAAAGAAAGGGTAATGAAGAGAAAGTCAAGATAATCAAATTATTCACAATGAAGGAAAATGACAGGAAAAATGAGCAGAACTTTGGCAAGTTACAACATAGTAATTAACAGAGTCACATGTATGGAACTGGATTTCATTAATGAGCAAAGACAGACAATGGGACAGACAAATATATTTCAAAAAATATTAAAGTATTTTTGATTTCAATAAAACCCACTAACCCATAGATGAGTGAAAAACAAGCAAGAACATACAGAGAAATGTATATATGTCAAAGCATTTCATACTTAAACTGCTGAAAAACAAAATGAAGAGAATATTTTAAAAGCAACTTTGTTTACATGCGTTACTTCCACCCTTTGACAGTTGTGAATAATGCTGCTGTGAACATTGATGTACAAATACCTACTGAAGTCTGCTTTTTTAATTTTTAAAAACTGAAGTATAGTTGATTTTATATTTTTGTATTTCAAGGGTATAGCACAGTGATTCAGTTGTATGCATATTATATAATATACATAACATAAAGATAAAAATTAAAGCAACTAGAGGGGAAAAGAAAGAAATAGAAGATGTATCACATAGAATGAAAACGATATGGATGATGGCTCACTTTTCATCATGAGGAGTCTAGAAGACAATGGAATAGAATCTTTAAAGTGATAAACATAAAAGGAAGTATTGCTGTATTAGATTAGATTGGACAAATGTAAGGCTTAAAACAGCACATATTCATATTTTACAATTTTAGAGGTTAAAAATCTGAAATCACTGGTCTAAAGTCAATGTGTTGCTACAGCTTGCTCTTTTTGTATCCTCTGAGAGGAGGATCCACTTTCTTTAAGATTCCATGATTTAATCTTGTAAGATTTCTTCTATGAATCTTGAGACGTATCTGCTTAGTCTTGAGTACTATAGCTTTTTCCTCAACACCCAAGGGACCAATATGGGAGTTACATCAGCTATCAAATATGCCAACGCCAACTGCTTGCTTAAGAACTGGGGAAATGACCTCTGAATGGGTCCATAGACCAAATGACTCATTCTTTTTTGTAATTGCAGTGTAGTCATTGTAAAATATTATATAATTCTAAGTGGACAAGCTAATGCTTCATAAATTTTAGTGGTTACTACAAAATACTGGCAATAGTCTCAATGACCCATTCTCAACACTGGCTTTGAATAAGATTCCACTTACTACCTGACTCCCTACTCCTTCTAACACAAGAGTCTAAAAGATGATGCTTCAGGTTTGTTAGGTTTTATATTAGCTTAGACCTCAATTCCAGCCCTGTGTCCTACAGTCTGTGAAATATTTTCCTATTTGCTTTCCCCAAATGTGCAGTTGCCTGAACACATGGCCACAGGTCCCATTGGGAAAGATTGATGAATCATCATTACATTCACTAGCTATGGTGTGGCAGGGTCCTTCCTCCAGGATACCCAGTATTCTCTTCAGTCATTATATCCAAATCTCAAAAATGGCTCAGGGACAGAGGCTGTTAGGGTCACTGTTGTCCTCATTCTCCTGGACACCCCTTTTCATTTTTTTTTTCCTAATGGCAAAGTCTGAGTATTAGCTTTGTTGGCTACTCAACTACTTTACCCTTAAGGACTATTGTTTAGTCTCCAAGTCTCAGGTGGCTCACTGGTAAAGAATCTGCCTATCAATTCAGAAAACATGGGTTTGATCCCTGGGTAGGGAAGATGCCCTGGAGAAGGAAACGGCAACCCACTCTAGTATTCTTGCCTTTAGGGTTATGTTTTGTTATATATCCCCATAAGTTTGTGTAGATCAGGCCTCTTGGATGGCATTGAGGATAATTACATCTACCCAGTTTCTGGTAGTAAAATGCCACAATATGGCTTCTATTGCTTTGGAGTTTTAATGATCCCACTCCTACTGGTTAATTTAGTTTTATAATAGCCTTTCCTATTATTATATGGGACTTACCTAGTGGCCAAGAGGAGTCTGAGGATAGATACTAAGGGGGGGGGGTGTAGATGTTAGAGAGAGAAGCTTTCTTTTTGTCATTTTGCCCTAAACTGTGCTAGAGTTTATAAAGTGTGAGCCATTCTGCAGTGTCAGAAATGCTACACTTCTCAAAACACAAGGGGACATTAACCTGTTGTCACCCATTGTTTTCTAACTTTGGCATACCAGACCCGTCCTGGTTTACCTTACTCCAGATCTTATCTACTCTGAGTATTAAATCCTGGGTACCTGGTCCTTATTCAGCACTACAGAGTGTACTCTCTGCTGTGCTAACCACCAGTGATGAGTCTTCATGACCCACTGGGTGACAGATAATTTTGCTCTAAACTTTATCTTCACACTTAATTTCTCAAATGTCTCTTGGTACCAGTGACCATGACAATTTTCTCTGGATGCAGATGCTGAGACAGAGATTTTTAAGAGGCAGTTATACATTAGAGATTGAAATCTGTTGAAGGAAGGAGGAAATAACAAGAATTAGATCAAGTGGGAAGTCAACCCATAATGCAAGTCTAGAAAGCATCAACCAGTCCCATGGGGATCTCAGAATCCAATAAGGTCAAATCAGGGTTGGTTGCATTGAGTCAAAATGGGCAAGTCTTCAAATCTCTGCCTCTATCAGTCATTGGATGTGGGCTGCTCTCACTGGGGAAGGATGTACACTGTGCCAGGTGGCTTCTTGCAGCTGAATCTGATAAACTACCTGATGTCCTAATTTGATGAAGAATTGAAGTGGGATATCTTTCAGATCCATGACAGCATAGAACCCAGGTGAGGGAAAAAATGGGCCCAAGACTTGAGTAGACCCTCAATAAGAAGACTTAGTACTGTTTGTTAAGTCTAAGGAAAAAATAAAATGTGCTTAGTCATCAGTAAAATGCAAATTAAAAACATAGCAAGACATTATCTCACAAGTGTAGAAGGGTGAAAAGCAGCAACTACAACAAAAACGCAACAATATAAAAAGTCAGGTAAGACATGGAACAATTTCAATCACGTATCCTGATGGTAGAAGGTAAAAATTACAACTGCTTTTCAAAAATTCTCTGGCAATTTCTTATAGTGCTAAACATGTACTTAATTATAGCCCAAAAAGTCAATTTTTACGTAATTTCTGAATAGAAGTAAAAGCACATAATAAAAAAGATGTGTATAAAAATGTTCCTAGCAGTCACAATCATAAAAACCAAGAACTAGAAAGAACACAAATTGCTATCATTAAATAAATTATTACTTAAAAATGGAGATATATTCATGCAATTGAAATACATTTAGCAAAAATGACTTAAAACTTATAAAATTACAAACTATGTATTGATATGCATAGCTCTATGGATGAACTTAGAAACATCTTGATGAGAAAAAAGAAACATACAAAACATACATACAAAATGCATGTAAATGTGATACTATTTACTATGAAATAGTATCATCAGCAGAAGTTTAAGAATATGCAAAACTAATGTTTGATGATAGCAATCAAAATAGTGGTTATAAAAAGGTCTAATTGATCAGAGAAGGGTACCAAGGTACTTTTGGGGTGATGGGAATCCCTATTTCCATGTAAGTTTTGGTTACACAAGTGTATACACTTGACTCATCAATGTGAGTGCTTAACAGCAGCATGTTATATGGTGCTTAAGTTATGATTCAGTTTTTTTTAATCAGTTTATTCTCAAAAATTAAAACTGAAAGTACAATTTGTGCAAAAATTATATATCTAGATACAAAGAAGTTGTAGTAAGAGAATTGACACATACAAATAAATCAGCACAAATGATACAAGGATCAAAGAATTTTAACTACCATAAATTCAATTTAAAAAGACAAAGGAGAGAGGTGGGAGGGGGGGTTCATGATTGGGAACACATGTACATCCATGGCAGACTCATGTTGATGTATCACAAAACCAATGCAGTATTGTAAAGTAAAATAAAGTAAAAAACATAAATAAAAATAAAAAGACAAGGGACACTATAAAGTAAGATAAGAGCACAACACCCAATTATGAATTTAAATAATGTATATGCATGAACATCATTATGCATTATACTATATATAATNGGGGGGGGGGTGTAGATGTTAGAGAGAGAAGCTTTCTTTTTGTCATTTTGCCCTAAACTGTGCTAGAGTTTATAAAGTGTGAGCCATTCTGCAGTGTCAGAAATGCTACACTTCTCAAAACACAAGGGGACATTAACCTGTTGTCACCCATTGTTTTCTAACTTTGGCATACCAGACCCGTCCTGGTTTACCTTACTCCAGATCTTATCTACTCTGAGTATTAAATCCTGGGTACCTGGTCCTTATTCAGCACTACAGAGTGTACTCTCTGCTGTGCTAACCACCAGTGATGAGTCTTCATGACCCACTGGGTGACAGATAATTTTGCTCTAAACTTTATCTTCACACTTAATTTCTCAAATGTCTCTTGGTACCAGTGACCATGACAATTTTCTCTGGATGCAGATGCTGAGACAGAGATTTTTAAGAGGCAGTTATACATTAGAGATTGAAATCTGTTGAAGGAAGGAGGAAATAACAAGAATTAGATCAAGTGGGAAGTCAACCCATAATGCAAGTCTAGAAAGCATCAACCAGTCCCATGGGGATCTCAGAATCCAATAAGGTCAAATCAGGGTTGGTTGCATTGAGTCAAAATGGGCAAGTCTTCAAATCTCTGCCTCTATCAGTCATTGGATGTGGGCTGCTCTCACTGGGGAAGGATGTACACTGTGCCAGGTGGCTTCTTGCAGCTGAATCTGATAAACTACCTGATGTCCTAATTTGATGAAGAATTGAAGTGGGATATCTTTCAGATCCATGACAGCATAGAACCCAGGTGAGGGAAAAAATGGGCCCAAGACTTGAGTAGACCCTCAATAAGAAGACTTAGTACTGTTTGTTAAGTCTAAGGAAAAAATAAAATGTGCTTAGTCATCAGTAAAATGCAAATTAAAAACATAGCAAGACATTATCTCACAAGTGTAGAAGGGTGAAAAGCAGCAACTACAACAAAAACGCAACAATATAAAAAGTCAGGTAAGACATGGAACAATTTCAATCACGTATCCTGATGGTAGAAGGTAAAAATTACAACTGCTTTTCAAAAATTCTCTGGCAATTTCTTATAGTGCTAAACATGTACTTAATTATAGCCCAAAAAGTCAATTTTTACGTAATTTCTGAATAGAAGTAAAAGCACATAATAAAAAAGATGTGTATAAAAATGTTCCTAGCAGTCACAATCATAAAAACCAAGAACTAGAAAGAACACAAATTGCTATCATTAAATAAATTATTACTTAAAAATGGAGATATATTCATGCAATTGAAATACATTTAGCAAAAATGACTTAAAACTTATAAAATTACAAACTATGTATTGATATGCATAGCTCTATGGATGAACTTAGAAACATCTTGATGAGAAAAAAGAAACATACAAAACATACATACAAAATGCATGTAAATGTGATACTATTTACTATGAAATAGTATCATCAGCAGAAGTTTAAGAATATGCAAAACTAATGTTTGATGATAGCAATCAAAATAGTGGTTATAAAAAGGTCTAATTGATCAGAGAAGGGTACCAAGGTACTTTTGGGGTGATGGGAATCCCTATTTCCATGTAAGTTTTGGTTACACAAGTGTATACACTTGACTCATCAATGTGAGTGCTTAACAGCAGCATGTTATATGGTGCTTAAGTTATGATTCAGTTTTTTTTAATCAGTTTATTCTCAAAAATTAAAACTGAAAGTACAATTTGTGCAAAAATTATATATCTAGATACAAAGAAGTTGTAGTAAGAGAATTGACACATACAAATAAATCAGCACAAATGATACAAGGATCAAAGAATTTTAACTACCATAAATTCAATTTAAAAAGACAAAGGAGAGAGGTGGGAGGGGGGGTTCATGATTGGGAACACATGTACATCCATGGCAGACTCATGTTGATGTATCACAAAACCAATGCAGTATTGTAAAGTAAAATAAAGTAAAAAACATAAATAAAAATAAAAAGACAAGGGACACTATAAAGTAAGATAAGAGCACAACACCCAATTATGAATTTAAATAATGTATATGCATGAACATCATTATGCATTATACTATATATAATATTTCAAAAAATAAATACAGGAAAAAATTTATGAACTTAAAGCAATGATATAAAAATTCATTTTATCATACTCATATCACTGACTAGAAAATACAGAGAAATTGAGAGAAACTGAGTTACACAATTGATAACTTAGCCCTAACTAAGCTAAATATTTTATGTTCAAGCACGCCTGGAAAGTTTACAAAGAGTTCTAAAGTTCAAAACCAGATCATCATCATTAACATCATTAAAAAATAGACTTACATCCCTCAAAAAGAAATGATTTATGATGAAGTTAGCTCTGAAACCAGACTAAATACAAATCCTAGTTTACTGACTATGTGCCCTTGGGCCAGTTATCCAACCTCTCTGTGTTTTAGTTTCTTTATCTATAAATGAAGAAGAATAATAATAGTGTTTACTTTTAAGGACATTGGGAATATTGCACAATTTACTGAATAGGGTAGAAAGTGAAGAAGAACTAAAGAGCTTCTAGATGAAAGTGAAAGTTTTGGAAGTTTTGGCTACAGCAATCAGAGCAGAAAAAGAAATAAAAGGAATCCAGATTGGAAAAGAAGTAAAACTCTCACTCTTTGCAGATGACATGATCCTATACATAGAAAATACTAAAGACTCCCACCAGAAAATTACTAGAGCTAATCCATGAATATAGTAAAGTTGTAAGATATAAAATCAACACACAGAAATCCCTTGCATTCCTATACACTAACAATGAGAAACTAACAATGAGGGGAAAAAAAAATTAAGGAAACAATTCCATTCACCATTGCAATGAAAAAAATAAAATACTTAGGAATATATATATTTAAAGAAACAAAAGACCTATATATAGAAAACTATAAAACACTGGTGAAAGAAATCGAAGAGGACACAAATAGAGAAATATAGTGTTCATGGATCAGAAGAATCAATATAGTGAAAATGAATATGTTACTCAAAGTAATCTATAGATTCAATGCAATCCGTATCAAGCTACCAACGGTATTTTTCACAGAGCTAGAACATATAATTTCACAATTTGTATGGAAATACAAAAAGCCTCGAATAGCCAAAGCAATCTTGAGAAAGAAGAATGGAACTGGAGGAATCAACCTGCCTGACTTCAGTCTCTACTACAAAGACACAGTCATCAGGATAGTATAGTACTGGCACAAAGATAGGAATATAGATCAATGGAACTAAATAGAAAGCCCAGGGATAAATCCACGCACCTATGGACAACTTGTTTTTTACAAGAGAGGGAANGCCTGACTTCAGTCTCTACTACAAAGACACAGTCATCAGGATAGTATAGTACTGGCACAAAGATAGGAATATAGATCAATGGAACTAAATAGAAAGCCCAGGGATAAATCCACACACCTATGGACAACTTGTTTTTTACAAGAGAGGGAAGAATATACAACGGAGAAAAGACAATCTCTTTAACAAGTGGTGCTGGGAAAACTGGCCAACCACATGTAAAAGAATGAAACTAGAATATATTCTAACACCATACACAAAAATAAACTCAAAATGGATTAAAGATATAAATGTAAGACCAGAAATTATAAAACTCCTAGAGGAGAACATAGGCAAAACATTCTCCGATATAAATCACAGCAGGATCCTCTATGACCCACCTCCCAGAATACTGGAAATAAAAGTAAAAATAAACCAATGTGACCTAATTAAAGTTAAAAGCTTCTGCACAACAAAGGAAACTATAAGCAAGGTGAAAAGACAGCCTTCAGAATGGGAGAAAGTAATAGCAAACAAAGCAACTGACAAAGAATTAATCTCAAAAATATGCAAGCAACTCCTGCAGCTCAATTCCAGAAAAATAAATGACCCAATCAAAAAATGGGCTAAAGAACTAAATAGACATTTCTCCAAAGAAGACATACAGATGGCTAACAAACACATGAAAAGATGCTCAACATCACTCATTATCAGAGAAATGCAAATCAAAACCACAATGAGGTACCATTTCATGTCAGTCAGAATGGCTGCTATCCAAAAGTCTACAAGCAATAAATGCTGGAGAGGGTGTGGAGAAAAGGGAACTCTCTTACATTGTTGGTGGGAATGAAAACTAGTACAGCCACAATGGAGAACAGTGTGGAGATTCCTTACAAAAACTGGAAGCAGAACTGCCATATGACCCAGCAATCCCACTGATGAGGATACACACTGAGGAAACCAGAATTGAAAGAGACATGTGTACCCCAATGTTCATCACAACACTGTTTATAATAGCCAGGACATGGAAGCAACCTAGATGTCCATCAGCAGAAAAACGGATAAGAAAGCTGTGGTACATATACACAATGGAGTGTTACTCAGCCATTAAAAATAATACATTTGAATCAGTTCTAATGTGGTGGATGAACCGGAGCCAATTATACAGAGTGAAGTAAGCCAGAAAGAAAAACACCAATACAGTATACTAATGTATATATATGGAATTTAGAAAGACGGTAAGAATAACCCTGCATGTGAGACAGCAAAAGAGACACAGGATATGTAAAACAGTCTTTTGGACTCTGTGTGAGAGGGTGAGGGTGGGATGGTTTGGAAGAATGGCATTGAAACATGTATATTACCATATGTGTAATGAATTGCTAGTCCAGGTTTGATGCTTGATACAGGGTGCTGAGGACTGGTGCACTGGGATGATCCAGAGGGATGGGATGGGGAGGGAGGTGGGAGGGGGTCTAGGATGGGAAAAACATGTACACCCATGGTGGATTCCTGTCAATGTATGGCAAAACCAATACAATATTGTAAAGTAAATAGTCTTCAATTAAAATAAATTTAAAATAAAATAATTTTGATGGAAAAAAATGAAAGAGGAGAGTGAAAAAGTTGGCTAAAGCTCAACATTCAGGAAACTAAGATCATGGCATCCAGTCCCATCACTTCATGGCAGATAGATGAGAAAATAGTGGAAACAGTGGTTGACTTTATTTTGGGGGGGCTCCAAAATCACTGCAGATGGTGATTACAGCCATGAAATTAAAAGACACTTATTCCTCAGAAGGAAAGTTATGACAAACCTAGACAGCATATTAGAAAGCAGAGACATTACTTTGCCAACAAAGGTCCGTTTAGTCAAAGCTATGGTTTTTCCAGTGGTCATGTATGGATATGAGAGTTGGACTATAAAGAAAACTGAGTGCCTAAGAATGGATACTTTTGAACTGTGGTGTTGTAGAAGACTCTTGAGAGTTCCTTGGACTTCATGGAGATCCAACCAGTCCATCCTAAAGGAGATCAGTCCTGGGTATTCATTGGAAGGACTGATGCTGAAGGTGAAACTCCAATACTTTGGCCACCTGATGCGAAGAGCTGACTCATTTGAAAAGATCCTGATGCTGGGAAAAATTGAAGGCAGGAGGAGAAGGGGACGACAGAGGATGAGATGGTTGGATGGCATCACCGACTCCATAGACATGGGTTTTGTTGAACTGCAGAAGTTGGTCATGGACAGGGAGGCCTGGCCTGCTGCGGTTCATGGGGTTGGAAAGAGTTGGACACGACTGAGAGACTGAACTGAACTGAAGCACTAACAATGGTGCTTCCATAAAATAAGTCCTCTAGAAACATTATCATCATTATTATTGCCCAGCATCAACAACTTTAGTTAGATAATTCTAATAGAGAGGAGTTACATCAATAATTGCAACTGTAATGTGCTCAACTTCCTTTTTTTTTTAAGTCCTCATTCCTTTTAATACTGAGAAGCTTTCTTTAATGCTGTGTGTTTTCTCATAATTACAGAAGTATTTGGGATAGATTTTGTCTTGAGTATACATTTTCCAAATTTCAATTCAGTACTTTCCCCTTCTTCTATTATTATTATTTTTTTAATCACAAATATAAGGTCAATGGGTCACATACTTTTTCATCATAGAGTTAGAAAAGTGAAAGTGAAGTTGCTCAGTCGTGTCCAACTCTTTGCAACCCTGTGAACAGTAGCCTGCACCAGGCTCCTCCATCCATGGGATTTTCTAGGCAAGAGTACTAGAGTGGGTTGCCATTTCCTTCTCCAGGGAATCTTCCCGACCCAGGGATGGAACCCAGGTCTCTCGCATCGTAGACAGACGCTTTACCATCTGAACCACAAGGGAAGTCACCAGGGGAGAGTTAGAAATGACAGGATATTAAAAAATTCAGCCAGAGCAGTTTGTGACTCTTTCTCGGAACCAAGCAGAAGTGACCATTTAATGGTAAATGGCTTATTCTGCCTGTGCCCTCAAAGGTAGACAAAAAATCTCTCCACCTAAATTTCTTCCCTTGGCCTTCATGTGCTAGGGCCTGGAATTTTTTTAAACTAGAAATAGCACTTTAAATATTCTGCAGAAAATTAAGTCTCACTGACTTAAATTTAAGTCATGGTCACAGAACTCAAAAGCTTTATGACACTGAACAAGTGACATTAGCAGTGAGTCTCAGTTTTTCATTTGCAATGATAAAAAACTTGAAAAACTTCTAAGAGGGAATGAGATTAATGCTATTGTCCCATTAATTGTTGGTTTCCTTTTCCTTTCTTTTCATCCTAGAAAAGACTTCCAGGTTGCAGTTCATATTTAGGTATAAATAACTGATCCCAGATCATTCCTGAACACCAAACATTTATGTTCAAAATAGGCAGCATAGAAACTAATCCCTAAAGGGAAAAGAAGTAGTTTCTGAAATGAAGGCAGATAATCCATACACAAGTCTGTCATAGACTAGAAAGCTGTGTAGTGAGGAAACAGACATAGCATTCAGAGAGTCCTTCCCTCCAGCTATACAAATCTGGGAATCGAACCAGAGTCTCCCGCATTGCAGACAGATTCTGTACCAGCTGGGGGCTTCCAATGTGCTTCAGCTGGTAAGGAATGCGCCTGCAATGTGGGAGATCTGGGTTTGATTCCTGGGTTAGGAAGATTCCCTGGATAAGGGAAAGTTTACCTACTTCAGTATTCTGGCCTGGAGAATTCCATGGAGATGGACATGACTGAGCCACTTTCACTTTCACTCTCTTTACCAGATAAGCTACCAGGAAAGCCCATATAAGTCTGGTAATGTACTTAAATCTCTGATATGGTTTCTTTATTTGTAAAGTAAAAATAGTATTATTGCCTACTTACTAAGTTCTGTGTAAAATAGATAAATCAGTGAATATAAAATGATCAAAAGAATATCTGGCATGTGATACCTATTCTATCCCTCTTAGCTATTATTAACAATGCTTCTTCCCAGCTCTATGTACACAAGCAGACAGCATTAAAGGGTCAATTGGCTTATTTATAAAGACAGCACCATCAATATCTTTCTCTGGCACTAGATAGAGAAAGAATTCCCAATCAGCAATCTTACTCTCTCCTCAAGATTTAACTCTAACAAAGCCTTCACTAAATGGAAGAACACTTTCTTAAGAGATGAGAATCTCAGTTCTAGACCTCCTCTATTTCTACCAACACACAGTAAATGCTAGTTGACTGAAGAAATGTATTTGTGATTTGGTTATTTACAATTTCCTTGCATTCTAATAACAGTGCAAATTGGCAAAACACTTGCATTTATCTCACATCCTTCATCCTTTAAACTTCCTTTCAAGGCAAGCCAGAGCATGCATTGCTATTGCTGTGATATTAAGGATTTAGTGCCTGAGACAGCACAGAGAGATAGCACCTATTGAGTCTTTATTGTATGTGCATCATTGGTTTAAACATAGCATGAGCATCAGATCATTTAATCCTCTAGAATCACTACGAAGCAGGTACTATTGCTACCCACTTTGGAACAGATGAGAAAACTGAACCACAGAGATGTTAAAAAACTCGTCACATAACTAGGATTATGAGCACAAGCCATCTCATTCCAGAGTTTAAGTGTTCACCGTGGAACCAGAAGGCAGTAAGTTCACTATGTTCAGAGGAAATAGGAACATTAAGTTTTAATTATTTTCAAGTCATTTGTTTTGAATGGCTTCCTGGATGGCTCAGTGGTGAAGAATCCACCTGCCAGTGCAAGAAACATGGGTACAATCTCTGGGTCAGGAAGATTCCCAGGAGGAGGAAATGGCAACCCACTCCAGTATTCTTGTCTGAAAAATCTCATGGACAGAGGAACCTGGCAGGCTACAGTTCATAGGATCACAAAGAGTTGAACACTACTGAACGTGCATGCATCTGTTTTGAAACCAGGAAAAATATTAATAATTGTAAGTAATCTAATAAAGGTCGCTGGAAAACAATGAATATATGATTCACTGGTGCCCCCTTTCTACAAGCAATACATAATTAGAAAATAGAAGAAAGAAATCAAAAGCAACAGGAACCAACAAGTAAATACCTGTGAAACTTTAGGGATTCACAAAACATCTGAATACAATTTAGGGTTCTAGTGAAGAACATAACAGGAGATAAGCCTGAATGGAAGGACATATTTTGCTATTGAATGGGAAAAGATGAGATTATTTAAACACTATTTCTTTCTAATCAGTAAACATAATGTTATGCAATTAAAAAAAATTTCCTTTTCTGAACATAGATGATTTGATTGTACAGTTCATATGGAAAAATCTATATATGACATTAACATTTTAAAGGTTGGAGGGGAAAACGGGTTGAGAGAAGACAAGCCCATTCATTATCAAAATGTGTGATAAAACTCAAGTAATTAGAAGAATTTTGTATTTCACACACAGAAAAACAAATCATTAGAAGAGAATATTGAGTTGTAAAACATTTCTAAATGAGCATGAGAAACAGAGAAAGAAATGAATAACATTGACACAATGAGTAGTTATCTGGAGTAGGGAGTGCACTTTGTTTAGTCGTGTCTGGTTCTTTGTGACCCCAGGGACTGTAGTCCACCCAGCTCCTGTGTCCATGGGATTCTCCAGGCAAGAATCCTGGAGTGGATTGCCATGCCCTCCTCCAGGGGATCTTCCCAATCCAAGGATCAAACCCACATCTTTTGTGTCTCCTGCATTGTTAGGTGGATTCTTTATCACTACCACCACCTAGGAAGCCTGGGGGTGGTGGTGAGGGAGGTTGAGAGGGTGACAAAAATTTTTCAAACTAAATGAATTAAATACTAGAATCCTAATACATCTTATTCTTCCTTTATTTCTTACATGAAAAAAAAAATACTCCAATGAATACAATAGCTAAAAATTAAAGAAAGAAGCAGTAAAAAACTAAGAGGAAAAATAAAACAAATCTTAAAAGTATTGCTTTCAGTTCAGTTCAGTTGCTCATTCGTGTCCAACTCTTTGCAACCCCATGAACTGCAGCACGCCAGGCCTCCCTGTCCATGACCAACTCCCATAGTCCACCCAAACCCATGTCCATGATGATGACGTGATGTTGGTGATGCTATCCAACCGTCTCATCCTCTGTCATCCCCTTCTCCTCCTGCCTTAAATATTTCTCAGCATCAGGATATTTTCAAATGAGTCAGCTCTTCACATGAGGTGGCCGAAGTATTGGAGTTACACCTTCAACATCAGTCCTTCCAATGAACACCCAGGACTGATCTCCTTTAGGATGGACTGGTTGGATCTCCTTNAAGAAGAAGTTGAGAAGAACAAGTAGAAGAAGAAGCAGAAGAAAAAGTTGAGAAGAAGAAGAAAAAGCTGAGAAGAAGATGAGAAGAAGAAGAAGGTGAGAAGAAAAAGAAGAAGAAAAAGGTGAGAAGAACAAGTAGAAGAAGAAACAGAAGAAGAAGAAAATGCGAAGAAGAAGAAGAAGGTGAAAATAAGAAAAATAAGAAGTAGGAGAGAAGAAGAAGAACATGAAGATTGAGAACTGAAAGAAGAAGATGAGAAGAAGAAGAATAAAAAGAAGGTGAGAAGAAGAAATAAAAGAAGAACATGGTGAGATTAAGGTGTGGAGAAGAAGAAGAAGAAGAATAAACAGGTGAGAAGAAGATGGTTAGATGAAGAATAAGAAAGTGAGAAGAAGAATAAGAAAAAGGTGAGATGTAGAAGAAGTTGATAAGAATAATAAGAAGAAGGTGACACGAAGAAGAAGGAGAAAAAGTAGTAGAAGAAGAAGAACATGAGAAGAAGAAGAAGAAGTTGAAAAGAAAGAGAAGAAGAAAGTGAGAAGAAGAAGAAGGGGAAAAAAAGAAAAAGAAGAAGAAGAAGGTGAGAAGAAGAAGAAGAAAGTGAAAAGAAGTAGAAGATGACAAGAAGAAGAAGGTGAGAATTAGAAAAAGGTGAGAATAATAAGAAGAAGGTGAGAAAAAGAAGAAAAAGAAATTGAGAAGAAGAAGTGGAGAAGAAGACGAAAAACATGAGAAGAAGAAGAAGAAGAAGGGGAGAAGAAGAAGGTGAAAAGAAGAAGAAGATGAAGGTGAAAGGAACATGTAGAAGAAGAAACAAAAGAAGAAGAAGATGAGAAAGAAGAAGAAGATGAGAAAGAAGAAGAAGAAGAAGAAGGTGAGAAGAAAAAGAAGAAGGTGAGAAGAAAAAGAAGAAGGTGAGAATAAGAAGAAGAAGAAGGTGAGACAAATATGGAGAGAAGTAGAAGAAGAAAATGGTGAGAAGAAGAAGAAGAAGAAGAAGAATATGGTGAGAAGAAGAAGGTGGGAAGAAGAAGAAGAAGAAGGTGAGAAGAACAAGTAGAAGAAAAGGAGAAGAAGAAGGTGAGAAGTAGTACAAAAAGGTGAGAAGAAGAAGAAGGGAAGAAGTAGACGAAGAAAGTGAGAAGGAGAAGATGAGAAGAAGAAGAAGATCGTGAGAAGAACAAGTAGAAGATGAAGCAGAAGAAGAACATGAAAAGTAGAAAAAGAAGGCGAGAACAAAAAGAAGGTGAGAAGAAAAAGAAAATGGTGAGAAGATGGAGAAGAAGATGAGAAAGAAGAAGAAGAAGGTGAGAAGAAAAGAAGAACGAGAAATTGAGAAGAGGAAGAAAAACGTGAGATGGAGAACAAGCTGAGAATAAGGAGAAGAAGAAGAAGGTGAGAAGAAGAAGAAGTTAAGGAGGAGAAGAAGAATGTGAGAAGAAAAAGAATATGAGAAGAAGAAGAAGAAGAAGAAGAAGAAGAAGAAGAAGAAGAAGAAGAAGAAGAAGAAGTAGGTGAGAAGAACAAGTAGAAACAGAGGAGAAGAAGAAAGTGAAAAGTAGAAGAAAAAGGTGAGAAGAAGAAGAAGGAAAGAATTAGAAGAAGAAAGTGAGAAGAAGAAAAAGAAGGATGAGAGAAGAAGTAGAAGTACTTGAGAAGAACAAGAAGAAGAAGCAGAAGAAGAAGGTTAGAAGAAGAAGAAGAAGGTGAGAAGAAGAGGAAGGTGAGAAGAAGAAGAAGAAAGTGAGAAGAAAAAGAAGAAGGTGAGAGGAAGAAGAAGAAGAAGGTGAAAAAAAATGAGAGAAGAAGAAGAAGNATGAACCGTGAACTTCCAGATGTTCAAGCTGGTTTTAGAAAAGGCAGAGGAACCAGAGATCAAATTGCCAACATCCGCTGGATCATGGAAAAAAGCAAGAGAGTTCCAGAAAAACATCTATTTCTGCTTTATTGACTATGCCAAAGCCTTTGACTATGTGGATCACAAGAAACTCTGGAAAATTCTGAGAGATGGGAATACCAGACCACCTGACCTGCCTCTTGAGAAACCTATATGCAGATCAGAAAGCAACGATTAGAACTGGACATGGAACAACAGATTGATTCCAAACTGGAAAAGGGTTAGTACATCAAGGCTGTATATTGCCACCCTGTTTATTTAACTTCTATGCAGAGTACATCATGAGAAACTTGCATTTAGTTCCAACAAAATAATAATTGTATCCAAAGAAAAAGTGAACTTCTTTCTCTTTCAGTACATTCAAACAACATATTACCCTTTTTGCTTATAACACTATAAAATTGAGGGACAAATTCATTGCCCAAATACTGTAATCTTTTCCACCCAAATGCCCAGACACCACTGCTCTAAGATTTAATAAACATATTCTCTATTTTATCATGAAATATATAATCTTCTCTGTGTGCATGTAAGTTTAATTGCTCAGTCATGTCCAACTCTTTGTGATCCTCTGAACTGTAGCCTGCCAAGCTCTTCTGTCTATGGGATTTTACAGGCAAGAATCCTTGAGTGGGTTGCCACTTCCTCCTCCAGGGGATCTTCCTGACCCAGGGATTGAATCTGTGTCTCCTCCTCTCCTGAATTGGCAGGCAGATTCTTTAATACTCAGCCACCTGGGAAGTCCCATATAATCTTCCNCTTGAGTGGGTTGCCACTTCCTCCTCCAGGGGATCTTCCTGACCCAGGGATTGAATCTGTGTCTCCTCCTCTCCTGAATTGGCAGGCAGATTCTTTAATACTGAGCCACCTGGGAAGTCCCATATAATCTTCCAGAAATAGGTAAATATAAACATTGCAAAAAATTGAAGAAACAATCCAGCCTATTTTCATTATATTACAGTTTGAGAAATACATGCAGAAAGACTTGGTTCACTCAACTTTAAGCTTGAGTTACTTACCATATTTTTATAACATTTACACGCTACCTTGCTTTATGAAATAGAAACATGGTGCTAGGAATTTATATAGATGCATGGAAGAAAAAATAGAACTATCATTTATCAAATAATAGATAGGTGCTAGGTCTCTTACAATAAACATCTTTTATTCTTTATTACAAAAATGCATAAGGTAGATTACCAAATTCTAGTGGGTGTATAACTTGAAAAAGTTCAAAAAGTTGAGTGGCTTGAATCATAATTTGAGACTAGGCTTGTACATATTTAAATTTTAACTCCCTTTCTGATTTTGTTCAGTGACATACAATAAAAACACAATACAAATGGTCATCTAACTGACCCCCCGTTTCTTGCCTTCCTTCAATGTGTTATCTGTATAGCAGAGTAACTTTGAAAGAACATATTAGATCCACAACTCTCCCAAGCTTTATATCTTTTAGCTGCTTCACAGGGCATACTCCAAATTGCTCTGGATCTTGTACCATTGATTCCCTTCTTCATTCATGAACTTTCAGCTACGGCTTTAGACATGTCAAACTCTGCCTCCTGCCAGGCGCTTCTCACTTGCTGTGCCTGGAATGTTCTTCCCTTGGCTTTGCTCCTGGCTGCATTTTTGAGTCCTCTGTAATCAGTTTCCATCACCTTCGATTAAAGAAAACATCCCCAAATAACTTGTTCAAAGTATTCTTATATTTTTCTGTCTCCTGGGACCCTGCTTGCATCTTTTTAAACAGTTATCATTGCTTATAATTATTTTCCTTGATTTTTTTTTCTCAATTGAAGTATAGTTATTCACAATGTCGCGTTAGTTTCTGGTATACTACAAAGTGATCAGTTCAGTTCACTTCAGTCACTCAGTCGTGTCTGACTCTTTGCGACCCCATGAATCACAGCATGCCAGGCCTCCCTGTCCATCATCAACTCCCAGACTTCACTCAGAATTGCATCCATTGAGTCAATGACGCTATCCAGCCATCTCATCCTCAGTCGTCCCCTTCTCCTCCTGCCCCCAGTCCCTCCTAGCATCAGAGTTTTTTTCCAGTGAGTCAACTCTTTGCATGAGGTGGCCAAATGCTGGAGTTTCAGCTTTAGCATCATTCCTTCCAAAGAAATCCCAGGGTTGATCTCCTTCAGAATGGACTGGTTGGATCTCCTTGCAGTCCAAGGGACTCTCAAGAGTCTTC